>CM033449.1:79003950-79503950 GCA_019425775.1 Rafetus swinhoei | reverse complement strand
CAATTAAAATCTGTGTTCCAAATCAAGCAGTTAGATACAGGTTTACATGACCATTCTACTGCTTTGGTGAGCTATTGGGTACACTGGTCCAAACACCGGCAGTATTTTTATGCAAGTCCTGATCCTGTTGGTATGTTTTGAATAAAACTATAGGATCAGGACCTGCTTGGGAAAATGCCTAATTTGAGAAACTTCCAGAGCTGAGACATAGACATAGGAAGAGACATCAAGATGCCATCAAGTCCTGCCCTCTGCACTCATGGCAGGACCAAGCACTGTCTAGATCATCCCTGACATATGTTTATCCAACCTGCTCTTAAATATCTCCAGTGATGGAGATCCCACAACCTTGATTTATTCCAATGTTTAACCACCCTGACAGTTAGGAAGTTTTTCTTAACGTCCAACCTAAACCTCACTTGCTTCAATTTAAGCCCTTGACTTCTTGTCCTATGCTCAGCTGTTAAGGAAAATAATTTATCTTCCTCCTCCTTGTAACAACTTTTTAGGTACTTAAAAGCTGTTATGTCTCAGTATTCTTTTCCAAAATAAACAAAATCCAATTCTTTCAGTCTCCCCTCATAGGCCGTGTTTTCTAGACCTTTGATCATTTTGTTCTTCTTCTCTGGATCTTTTCCAAATTTTTCCTGAAATGTGGTGCCCAGAACTGGCACAATACCCCAGTTGAGGCCTAATCAGTATAGACATGATCAAGGGCTCAAAGGAGATCATTAACACTGCCCTATAGCTAGTGCTTAGGTAGCTTTGTGCATGCCAACTGGTAGAAAATTGGGTGTCCACAGGGTCAGGTGGCACTTAAACAGTGGCTTTTGAATGTCAGAGCCCAGATGTTGGATTTATGTGCCTGAATACCTTTATGAATCTAGCTCCTAGGTGTCTTGGAAAATCTTATCCTTCACCAGCCTAACTCTCAGGATTTTTCCTTGGTTGATTTTTTAAAAATTTTCCATCTGTAACATATTGTCGACTTTCCAAAGAAATAAAAGGTTCAATTTATAAAATTTGCTTTAGTAGCCTTCCCAAAATTTGTCATTTCTGATGTAAAGTATTAAAAGAATTGGGAAATTTTCTCTACATTAAAAAAAGAGAGGGACAAGACAACATCTCATAAACAAGGGGAAAAGGAATGAATTAATGTTCCTGGAAAAGAAACAATCACTCACTATGTACAGAGCAGAAAGTTTTTATGAAGTAATTAGTGGGGAAAGGCTCTTGTAATTCCATACTACATGTGGTTTCCAGGGACTCCATGGCTTATATAAGGATTGAAAATTTATAAGGAATAATATGAATAACATACGCCAGTAGAATTGTAACCACTTCTATGATAAAATCTTACAAGTTTATAACTTGCTTCTATAAAGACTTCGGTGTCCTAATGTCTTTCTGACATTCCCCAAATACCACTTGTCTTTCTAGCATATGTTATTGTGATGTTATTAAATTACTGAAATTAAATGATTGGAAGCTTTGTTTTAGAAAGATCAAAGAGGGGAAAAACTTTCAACAGTAAAGTGTGAATTTAAAACATCTATTTTTTTTTCTTTCCCTTTAAACCACAATTGTTCCGGTTTATATGGGGGGGGGCGAGGGGGCAGCAACTAGATTCCTTTTACAAAACAGTTTCCTGTTACAATTGGATTTTCAAGTTTGACTGGAAATGCAGTCTTTTAAAATGGGGGGGGAAGATGCAGAAAAATCCAGTGTTATTCCACATACATCAGATTACATGAGATCGCTACACACCCTCACATATTTTATTCTAGACTAGTCTCTCTCTCTAGTCAGTCTGAGAACAGCAAACCTGATGTCACACAGGAACAAAACACTGTTCAAAGCTTTCAACTGGTTGGATTTATTCAGAAATCTTGATTCTCAAAGCAGAGAAGAAACCAGATGTTGTAGGAACTCCGAAGGTCATTAGCAATTAGATTGAGGAGAGGCTCTCTTTCTGTTTTTCCTTGTAACAACTGCAAAATAGACAATATTGAAAGACTAGTGCGGGGGGGAGAGATTACCTTCCATGAAAAACAGTGTTAATTACATTTGAATCTTGGCTCTCATGACAATTGCCAGTATAAGGGATAACTATGATCTTTAAATCTGACATATAATTCAGTGTATTTATACAAACATTGTTCTAATGTGTATTATACATTACATTCAATCAAGTATTAAAAGTGTGGATTTGTGAGAACAGAATTAGGCCCTGAAGACTTTTAGTTGTACCAGTGTAAATCTGTAGTAACTCTGAAGTCAGTGGAGTTTCTCTTGGCAACTGTGTAAATATGAACACAAGACTCTAGCTTCTTTTGTTTGAATGACAGCAACTGAAGGGTTTGGCTGTACTTTCAGATGGAGGTCTACATTCCAGCTCAAGAAGACAAGACCAGCCAGGCCAGCTCTGATCAAGCTAGTGTGATAAAAATAGTGTAACTACAGCTGCATGAGGGGCTAGCCCTTGGAGTACTTGCATAGTGCTTTGGAGAGCTATTTGGCTAGCCCCTACACCCATCATGTCTAAACTCTTTATTAGACATCCCATTGCATCAGAGCAAGCATGGGTATGTCTCTGTAAGCCAGAACTTAGGCCTCCAGCTTCAAGAGGAGACATACCCGGAGACTCAGTTAATTTTCCTAAGCTTCATGTCCACTCACTGATCTGTAGCTAAGCTTTGCATTTGGGATTACTTGCATGATGTAGAAAGAGGATTATTTGGAAATAAAACAACTATGAGGAGGTCAGAAAGTTTAACTTAAAATGAGGGGTTTGTCTTTCACCTATGAAAGAAGTGAAAATTACAAAAAAAACCTCACTCACTGTCTCTCTATAGTATCCTGGGACAGTTAAACTATGCTGTGTAAAGAACCAGCTGTCTTAATTGCACAAAACCCCCACAAGGCAAAGCAATCTGATGTCAAAATGTCTCTGTGTTCTAGCAGACCACAGTGATGTCAGTTCAGCTGAAAGTGAAGAAGAGATCACAGTAAGGGGGACAGGACCAATGAAGAAAGTGAACAGAAGTGAAATGGTAGCTCTTCATGAGACTAAAACTACTGAGGGGCATGTTGGCCCTTGGTTGACATGTGAAACATTGGGGAAAGCGAGTGAGGGTGAAACTCTTTAAATCCACAGTCATCTCTTGATCTAAGAATCCTAGCACTGCCAATACTAGAGTGTAATGGAAAAGCTCTATGAGTGTGGAGTGTGCTACTAGAGCTCTGCTAGGATACATCTGAACTGTGCCTGGATTTACCTTCTGCTACACAATACAGGCTGCAGCAGTTTGAATGTCATGCATGTCAGGAAAATACCATCCACCTGCATTAATGAGTGGGGAAACTTGAGGGGACAGGCCCAGCAGCAAGGGAGGGAATACTGGCTGAAGGACAGCAGGTAGGGTCTCCCCTGGAAGACAATGGCACACAGTGGCCAGCTGGGGGGAAGGGTGCTGGTAGGCACCACCTCAGTTCCAAGAATTCAACCTGGAGTGGGGGCCCTGTGGAATCATTCAGTTCCATTCTAGCAGCCCCAGCCTGAACTAGGAATGAGGATCCAAACTGACAGGTTCTGCACATCTTGACGATTCTCCATGTGGGGGTAGAGAAGGAATCTTTTCTCCCAAAGGCTAATTCTCTTTAACCCACCTTCCTCACAGCACCTTCAAGCCTCAGTGGGTTAAATACGAACGTGCTTAGCACCTAACAGGTATTTGGCTTGAGTTGTTAATGATTAAAAGGATAAAATGAATGGTTCCCAAAGGTGAGGTGATGGGCCGTGAGTTCATAGGCTCTGGTCAGATGTCATAGGCTGAGCTCCCCACCCTTCTGCATCTTCTGTCCTCCTTGCAAGAGGAAAGGTAAGGAAAGCCTACCTAAGTTATGGGTTATCTTGTAAGGAGCCCTGTAACCCCTCACTAGAACCAGTTAAATGCCTAGTAGAGTATGGATCATGGTTGGGTAAAGCCTCTCCCCTCTGCTGAAGTTTAATAAAATTCCATGCATGTGTCTGTCCTCAATTCAATGCTCTCTGATTCAAGCAAGAGGCATATCATTCAAACACTCTGGGTGTGAGTCACCTAGACTGTGTCATGCACCACAATTTTACAGTACAAATGCATGCCAAAATGTATCTTATATATTGTACTTCTACTCCATAAATGCATCTTATATCTGCTTCAAACCACAGATGGCATAAATAAGTGGTTTATGCGGTTTTTTGAAAAAGGGTTTTTTCCCCCCCAAAAAACACGTCCAGACTACTTTCACTTTCAAAAGACCTGCTTTCGAAAAAGCGGGAATTTGCATATCCTCTTTCGAAATTAAAATGTAGTCTAGACATGCCCTCTATGTAAATGAAATGGGCCCCACTAGAATTAAAGGACAACATATGCAGCTCATTAGTGTTCACCAATTCCTGGGATGAATCAGATTCCCAAATAGCACAGGCCTTAATATTCTTAATATCCAGGTCCTTGAAGATGAAATGCTCCTGTCCTCCTTTCCCCTCATTACAGCTGAGATTTTCAAAGGTAATAGTGACTGTGTTAGGCACCTGGTTGCTATTGGCTTTTAATAGGTGTCTCAAGACACTGCCATTTTTGCCTTTGAAAACTTCCCTGAAATCCCTGATTTGTGTCTATGCAGCTCCTGAGCTATTGTATTTTCATTGTTACTCTTTCCATTGTTTATCTGCAATGCTCTGATCTGAAACATCCCTAAAGATTGTTTCTGTTGGGGTGTGTAAGGCTTAAATGGGGTCTTGGAAGTTGCAACCATGTTAATGGGGCACAGGAGAGGCAGACCCTGCTTCAGTTGAGTTACAGACTTGTTTTAATTCCTCTTTCTTTGCTTGTTCATGATTCGCATGAGCATGCAGCTATACCCAAGATGTGACTTTTTAATGAATGGCCTATGTGTTAATAATGCTATCTTCCTTGCTCCGTTATCCATTGTAAATTATACATTCAGGGTCGCATGTCCTGTATCGTTTGTAAGTTGCTAATGCCAGGAGTTTTCTGATGGGAAATCTGCTGACATCAGCTAAAAAGCTGTAAACAGGAGCGGGTATAATTATATTCACCACATGGTTATGATTATGCATTATATGGATGTTCACAATACTAAATTAGGGCCCAAAGAGTGATGCAATTGATAAGTGTATTTACATACTAACTAAGATAAAAAGGTGTACTTGGGTAAATCCATTGCTCACATACCTGGTATGCAGGCTCCAAGATGGAATGAGTATCAGCAATAAAGGTGTTATGTTACCCCATTGGCCTCTGTTCACAGTTTCTACCTTCTGGAGCACAGTAGCATAGCTTTAGGCATGCAGACAACTCAATGATAATAAACAGATTCCAGAGGCACTGGTGATAGTGCAGGCAAGCGCAGAATAGCAAATTAAATATGGCTAAACACTAGGGAAAACATACTTATGTTTGATCTGGTAGGGATGGGAGGTTGGGGTGAAGTGGAGGGCAAATATAAATGTTTAAAGGACAAAATAATTCAAGGCTAGGAGTGAGATTGCCTTCCCTTCCCAACAGAATATCACCATCTTTACATAAGAACGGCTGTACTGGGTCAGACCAAAGGTCCATCTAGCCCAGTATCCTGTCTGCCGACAGTGGCCAGCACCAGGTGCCCCAGAGAGGGTGGACCGAAGACAATGATCGAGCGATTTGTCTCCTGCCATCCCTCGCCAGCCTCTGACAAACAGAGGCCAAGGACACCATTTTATCCCCTGGCTAATAGCCTTTTATGGACCTAACCTCCATGAAATTATCTAGCTTCTCTTTAAACTCTGTGATAGTCCTAGCCTTCACAGCCTCCTCTGGCAAGGAGTTCCACAGGCTGACTACACGCTGTGTGAAGAAGAACTTTCTTTTATTAGTTTTAAACCTGCTACCCATTAATTTCATTTGGTGTCCTCTAGTTCTTCTATTTAGGGAACTAATAAATAACTTTTCTTTATCGGCCCTGTCCACACCACTCAAGATTTTATACACCTCTATCATATCCCCCCTCAGTCTCCTCTTTTCTAAACTGAAAAGTCCCAGTCGCTTTAACCTCTCCTGAAATCTCTCTGAAACGTAAGAATAAATGTGTGCCTGGTCTTTTCACTAACATTCAGATAACATGGTTTTCATCACCTTGATTCTTAATACTTTTTCTCTCACAGGTCATAGTGATGAAGATTTGCTTTAAGGCAGTGCCCTCTAGGCAACCTATAAAGGTAGTCAAAAATCCTCCAACTCTTAAAAGACTGTTTAAGAGAGTTTGAAACTGAGCTCCCATATTTAGGACAATATCATTAATCCCAACACATCAACTGGCTTGAAAGCAATTGTTAGTACAGTTATTCTATAGAGGAAAACATTAATGAACAAGACCCTCCATGTAACTTTTATACTGGAAATACTACTGCTCCTATTGACTTAACCCGTCATCCTAAAACACTGGTAAGAGGCATTAAATACAGCTGCAGTGCAGCTTAAATACTGTATTTGCTGCTTCCCATTCCCATGGGTTGAAGAGAAATTCAAAGAATTTGTGTCATGATAGTGTGGCGGGCTCTTAGTCTCCCCCCCCCTCCCCCCCCTCCCCCCCCCCAAATAGAGCTCCAGATCATGTCATTTGCCTTTACCAATCTCTCCAAAGGGACTAGTATGGCTAAATTATACTCAGCCCCCACGTGGGTACTTTTAACCACAGAGTCACATCAGTAGTGGTCACCCCAACTGGACAATTGAGTATTTCACATACTGAACTGGTGATTATTGTCCTGTATGATACTATTTCTGAGCACTACTACCTATGTAATTGACATGTTAGCCAGCCACAAGATCTAACTGGATGATTTTACAGTGATTCCATTTTCTGGTAGCAATTCTCCTTCTTTGCGCTATATAGTCTGTTTTGACTGAAAATCTCAAAATAAAATGCATATAAATAACCATTTTCTTTTGATACCCCTTATGTTCTTATGTGACATGCAAAACAAACCAGTCTTGTGGGACAGACTAGCAAGTTAATTATTTGGTAACAGTTCAAAGGCTATTGTTTATACTAGAAACTTGATCTCACTTGGAAAAATAAAGGTGTGATTTCACACAGGATATTGTTCGAGATATAGACCTTTCCCTGTCACATAACATGAGATAATTTCTCATTCTTATCTTTACTTTAGCGTTAAAAAAGTAATGATTAACAAAGCAGATAGGAACTGTTTCAGAAATCCAGGGTAGATGAAACTGAACAGTTTGTCAACTAACAGACCACAAACATTACAAGGCAATTTAACCAGCACAATTTTCATGGCAGAGGGAAATATTTATATTTTTTGTGTATTAATTCATAAATTGTACAATTTAGTCTTTTTCTTGGGCTGGATTGGTCTGTGTGGTTCAGCTCCACAAACTGAATAAGGATAAATCAACAAGGCCATGATACAGTACATCTATTATTCCTTATTTTTACAAGTAGTAAAAGAACTAGATTACCTTGGCATTAACATGACATGTTGCTGAATTACTGGAAATGTAAAATTGCCAAGGTTTCTGAAAGGAATTCTTCACAGCCAAGGCTTGTCTTCCATTGTGGTTTGAATCATTTTGTCTCATTTTCTTTGAGGTTTTTACAGCTCATCTGTTTAGATACACCACTTGTGATTTGTATTGCAGCCCTTTAATATTTCTAGCTAGATTATAGTTGTCATTGGTAATAAGACAGCTTTAAAAACAATGTTTAAGGTTCTCTTGTCTCAACTATTGAATACATTAGAAACAGGAAAAGTAGTATCACACACACATGAAACACACACCCATCAATAGTGATATATTTTAATGGAGACATATATGTCTGCTACCATGGATTTTGTAGAAAACTTCCACAAAATATAGCTTTGAATGCAGGTTAAGAATCACTTATGTTTATAATAATTGAACACCAGTAAATGAAGCAGCTTTATCACTTTTACTGAACTGCTTATGCTATATATTAATGTTCCAGTCATTTTGTTAAAGGTATTTATTTGATCTTCAGTAAATTTCTCTTGCCTTGCTCTTTGGGTAAAATAGTAAACCTGGTTAGGCGTAGATGTCTGCTTAAGTATATTAGAGGAAATGCAACTTACAGACATAAGATTAATCAAAATCATCTACCTATCAAACATGGCCAACATTCAAATCATATTGTATCTCTAATCACTTGTACAGTTGGTCCTGTATCTCCTTAAACTCTCTGGGGTTGGTCTAAGTCTTATATTATAACTGATGAGTCCAGAATGAGAGAGAAAAGGTAAATGAATGGAAGGGACACATTTTTGAGCTTCAAAGAATTCTTCCTTGGGTCTGAATGGATTTCCTACTTATGGGTCATTCACACTTGTGGTCACTGCACTGCCGGTGATTTGGAGAGCATTGAGTCTAGTCCCTGCTGCTTTCTGCCAAGGAAGCCAGATGCTGTAAAAGGAGCCGGGGGAAACGCTGTCTGCTCTAGCCCATGGGTGAAACCAGATATGGGGAAGCAGACCATGGAGAGACTGTGCCTTCCTGAGGTTATCACCACATTGCTCTTCCTTGTTGGATATGGCTCCATTCTCTCCCCTCCACGGTCATGTCTATAACTAACTCTATAGCTTTACCACACAACACAGAGCAGAAGTTCCATTACAGTCAGCATTGCGTACTGTACAAATCTTGGGATGAATTCAGTGCTCAGTATAAACAACAGGAATGAGAGTCTGAGAAAAGGAGCTGGCTGAGATACATGCTCCACAAGTAGACAATATCTGGAGTTTATGCTCTGTTATTATTCAGTTAGCAGTATTGTGAACACAAAGTTTGAAATATTCTCTTTTCTTCTCCTTCTCCTACAAAGTCACTAAAAGTTTTGCTACTTACCTCCCAAACACGACAGCATTTCAAAGCCATGTGTGTGGCTCAAGTCACTTGCATGTTTGTCTTTTTGCATTGCCCTGATGCTGATTATAATTATTGTGAGTGTGCTTGTATATTAAGAGCTCCTATTCCCCCTGGCTTCAACAGCACACTAGTCATATAATTTGTTGCTCACAGGAGTAAAGGCTGTGAGATTGTTTATAATATTTTCTGTGAATCCAAGATGTGAATGTCTCTTCTACAGTTATATTGTAGCTGTGTTTATCCTTAGGATATTAGAGAATCAAAGTGGGTGAGCTAATATTTTTAGACCAACTTGTTGGTGAATAACACAAGCTCTCAAACTTGCAGAGCTCTGTTTCAAATATGGGAAAAGTTCTCAGTGTCACAGCTAAACGCATGATGGAACAGTTTACCTTCCATAGTATCTAATTATATGTTAAGTGGCCAGTTAACCCTTCTGCAGTCAAAGGACAAAATAAAGCGTGATAAACCATACATCCAGTGTCAAGCCCATGACTTCTAATGTCTAGGACTTTGTCTACTGTAGCAGGTTCACTCACTTTCTGCACGGCTGACTCACTTTTTCTTCTTTTCGCCCGGCTCTTCCCTCCAGGGTGGCTGGTTGGGGGAAGTAGCCGGCTGTTCCGATGCGCCCCCATTGGGTGTGGTGGTATTTTTCAGGTCACTGCCCTCTGGCAGTGACCACTCCTCGGTTGCTCCGCACCCCCCTTCCGGGGGACACTTCTCCTCCAGGGTCCTCCCGACGCTTGGGGACCCCCAGTTCTTCTCCTTGGGGACTCCTAACTCCCCTTGCGCTGTCCTGCCAGCCCCTTAAGAGCCCCTCTGGGCAGGCCGCAGGATCTCTAGGCCCCTACTCCCTGGCCACAGGTGCGCTTCTGCCTGCCTGGTTGCCTCCTGGACTTATGGCCTAGGGCTTCCCTGGCTCAGCCTCCCCAGCCTACTGCAGCTGCCTCCTATGCAGCTGAGGCTGCCTCCTATGCAGCCCAGCCCTTTAGGGCTGCCTCCTATGCTCGCCCCAGCCCTTCATGACTGCCTCCTATGCAGCACTGGGCCTCAGACCATGCAGCCCGGATTACTCCTGCCTGAGCCTCCCCAGTCCTGCCCTCCTCCAAGGAGCCTCCTTCTTCCCTGGCTGTCAGGTCTTAACTGCTCTCTCCTCCAGAGCAGCAGGCAGGTCACTCTCTCTCCTCCTAGGAGCTGTTCTTATATACCTCAGCTGGGCCCTCCTAATTGCACACAGCTGGGGTCTCCTCCCTCCAGCTCCTTGGCCCCTTAAAGGGCCAGGGCAGGGCAACACCCTGCCACACTACATTTAGAAGTTTAAAGCACAGCCCCAGCGGTACTGTCGCAGCAGCACTTTAAACTGATGGCTCTTGAATGGTGTGTAGATATTGATCTGTGGTGGAAATCTATGAGGGAGTTTAGGTCATCTCGCTAGGACATGAAAATATCACTGATGTTGATCATTGGATTTTGTGGTGCTTTTGTACAGAAAGTCTTCCTCAAAGTCACCCATGAAGAAGTTGGCCTGTTTGGGGATATATCCTAGTGATCATGGTTTGGACATGTTTGAATGTAAAATTGTTTTTATAGGTGAGAATGAAATTGATGAGATCAGCCATGTGTTTGGGGATGCCCTATTTTTTAGACATTTGAGATAGACGACAATACTATTGTCATGAGGGGTATGTATAGGGTGGTGACAGCAAGGATGGTGTTCTGAGGGAGGTAGCTAATGCGGCTGAGTTTCTAGAGAAAAATCATTAGTGACTCAAAGAAAACAAGCCCTTCATGTGATGAGTAGTTTGAGGATGGTTTCTGAGAGTACCGATGTTCTTTCTGTAGGAGTGTCATAAGCAGGTATGATGGGTCTGCCCGGGTTCTCTTTTTGGTGTATCACAGGAAGCAAAAGGTTCCTGGGATGGGTTTGTGTGTGGATGGAGCTAGTTGGAGAATGATTTCATATCTCTAAATTCTTGGATGAATTGTGATATGGTGTTTTTGAGTTATTTATAGTAGGCATTTTTGAGGAATTGTGGGTTGGCCTTATTAACAGTCATCTTTGCTGAGGACTACAGTGATACCCCCCTCCCTTTTCTGCTGATTTTATTTGCAATTTTGTTGCAAGTTTGAAGACATCATTGAAAATAACACTTCAAATAAAAAAGCTAGAGTTAAATTACTTTTTAATAACTAAGGTTATTTAAAGGGAAAGTAAGTCTATAATAAACAAATGAGTAAATGCAGGAATGTGTGTGTAAATTAAAGGGACATATTTACATTCAAATGCACATCTGTTATAGCCTGTGACAAAAATAATTTTCCGTACCCGTAAATGCAGAGCACATGCAGACAACATGACTTTCTATGTGCATTTTGGAAAAATTGAGCTATTTTTTAAATGTTTTATTATTTTACCTGCTTTATTGGAAAAAAAAATCTATTTTCTTCCATTAGCAGATATTATATACTTATGATAGCCTTCACCTAAGATACTGAATTAACTTATTTCTCATTTCCATACTACTTACCACTATTGCAGATAACATCAACAGGTGAATAAAAAACAAAATAATGGCTCCACATATGCTGGGAGACATGAATACAATGAACGCTATTGTACCATGATTGTTGCTATGAAAAACTGGCAACCTAGCTGATGGAAAAGATGACTAACCCAGAAACAGGTCAAAACCAAACAATGAAAGTTAGGCACGCATGCACCTACTGGGATTCTTCAAGAGTGCCTGTCTGCACCTTTAGATGCCTAAGTACATTTAAAATCTGCCTTTGAGCATCTTTGGGAATTTCAGTCACTACATCTAAGTTAATGGCCAACAGTTACCCAAAACAACTGCATCGATTCTGTGAACATCATGAGGCTGTGAATTCACATATACAAGAAGTCCATGTAGTGCATATCTGGGATAGTAGGAGACTCTTAGGGAGAAAAAGGTTGCTCAGAAAACTGTTCCTACTGCAGCGCCTGAACATTTTTTTTTCTAACAGCTGAGAGATGGCAGAGGTTATCTCAATAAGTAGAAAAGTCAAATTCAGGAGTCCCTGCGTATTAAGGCAGAAGGATGAAGGAATATAACATTCAGATGCCATTTCCTCAGCAGTAAGGAGAAGCTCTGTTGAAGCAATGGTCAATGAGGCAGGCTTCTTGAAAGAGCTTTGTCCTGTTTAAGCTGAACAGTTCCAATCTGAGGTGTTAAGATTGACTTCTGGGATTGTTTTTCAAGAGTGTCATCCACAGGACTGGAAGAGAAGAAGGGCTTTGGGGGAGAAGTAATTAGGGAAGGAAGAGGTCTGGGGAGAGTTCCCAAGGGACAGAAGCTCTTTGTGACTTTGGGCTCTGAAGAACGCCCTGATCTGAAGAAGATTAATTAATGGAAACAGACTGACTCTTGGGTGATGGAGTAACAAGTAATAGGGTAATTAAACTAGCTAATGCTCCAAAGAGTAAGACATTACTTTTAAAGAAGTTTGATAATGTTATAAAGCCTTTGCTCATAGAGACCTGGTCCTTAGTTAAAGATGGTAGAAGGATTTGCATTCACAAAAGATCCTGTTTCTTTTTTTGTCTTTCCATAGATATGGTGAACCCAGCAAGTTGATTTAAGCAGCTAGTACCTGAATGCCAATCTATAAAACTTCTCTTTGATATGGTCCCTTTGACCATTCAGAGTCCACCAGGTACCCAAAGCAAAGACTCGGTACAAGTTAGATAAAGTGATTCTGCGTGATAAACACTTCTTGCCAATCTTTCTTGGTTATAAACCATGAATCTTCTCTTTTCAGCTGTAGAGGAGAGAGTGATAATCTTCTTAGACTGAGGGGTCTTTGGGGCAAATACCTCTTAATAGGCAATTGCAGTGCAATTAGAACCTGATTATAATACTTTGATACCCAGGGATCCAAACAGTAAATTAATGCCTATATTTACTAGTATAAAAGCAACACAGCAAAGCAAGAAAGAGAGCAGTTGGGACTGAGTAGGACCCAAAGAGTAAGAACACTTTTGTGCTACCTATCACTCACGCACATAAGAGTTCCAGAAAGGTAAATGCTCATAGTATCCATAAAACAATTCACAGCAAGGCTCACTGACCCCACATTTTTCTCATGGGGTTGGCATACTTTGATTGTAAGGCTTTGGATGTGATTCATGGCAGAACCTTCCCTGTACTGCCTGCCTATGATGTTTTGTTTTGACCTTGGCTATTTACAGTAGCTGCTTTATTCCAGCTGTTTCAATATAGTTAGGCCCATTAGACACATACTTATATTATCACCTCTTCCTACTTCACTCTCATGCAAATGCCCACGCTATTGTAATTCAGCAGCTCTCAGCTTGAAAAACCCTGTAACAAAGCCTAGCAGTGCCATTTCAATGAACAATTCATAGGCTTTTTTACTCAGTTTGCCAGTTTTCAACCTCCACCCACGCAGCATATTGTTACATACTGATTCAGCTTCACTGGAGCCCTGAAAAAATAGAAGTTAAAACACTGTCTATATTAACACTGATTCAAAATTAATAGCTAGATTACACTATGACAAAAATTAACTTTTCAGATAAGGCACAAGCAATAATATTTTCATGAAAATCATAGGACTACTGCTTGAATGTCCGATGTGGATTTAAGATATGCATACGATTTTCGGTCTGCCTTGTGGCACTAACAAATTACATGTTTTTAATGTGATCTCACTGTCATGTAATTTTACATGACAATCTTCATAAATAAACAAACTACTCCATGGTTTAAAGGATTACACGGCTGATATTTATATTAAGTAAAACAAGAAGGGTAGTACGGGTGATTGTCAAAGTATAGTAGGCTTTTTTTGTTTAAAGACAATTACATAATCGACTACACTCAATATCTTTAGAAACAATTCAATTACAATATTTAAAGACCAAATGTTAGTGAACAGAAATGCATCCAAACAAAAAGTAGTACAAGCTTCCATTCACCCCTCCCCCCCGCGAGTGATTCCTACCATTCCTTGTGTTCATCTTTTCCTGTTGTATACATAGAGAACTGAGGGAACCTAAACAATGACTAAGCACTGTACACATGTCTTCTATTTCTTGTAAACGGTAGATAATCTGGAATAGGGGAAATTGTTGAAACATAGCCCCTAAAGCCATTGCTGCGTGAATTGCACCCAAGCATAGAAATTAGAGCAGAGGGTGAAAATGACAAGATGTCCCAGCATTTAAATCCAAGATAACTCTCTTAATTTTGACAAAGCCAACAGGAACATCAAGATGTGCCCTTAGAAACCTAGCTATATATCATTTCACCAGTGTCTAAATATCGTAAAGTGTAGTGTAGACAGCAGCATGTCCACTAATAGATGGTGCTATATTTTTATCTTGGTGTTAAATTGTCTTTGTCTGCTGTTAATCTGACTTGGCAGGCTCTCCAGTCTTATCTCTGTGGGCAGGAGTTGGTACTTGGAGTGTCCCAATAAATCAGCAATGCTATACATATTACAAATGTTGTATTTGTGTCTATACATTCATTTTACTCATATCCCTCCTGCTGTGATGGATGTCTACAACTTGCAAATTTGTAATGACACTGAAAAATCCTCACAATATTCCTTCCTGAAACTTTCCAAGAACAGCCTGTCTTCTTTGAGTTTGTATAATTGTCCAGTACAGGATATACAAGTGCCCATCAGCACAATGTGGATACAAAATATTGCCTTTCACAGTTACTTATACTAAATCAGGTAGATGGGAAATTTTGAAAACATGCATAATGCAAAAACTCACTAGTATTTACCCTACATGCAATATAGTATGACTACAACAAGCTTTCGAGCCTGAAAATCCTATTTGTGCTAGTAGCCTTTGCTCAAAATAAGATACACAAATAGTCCTGTGAGGAGCCCCTCCCATCCAAAACCCAGACCTGGATGGACCATCACCTATCTGAATGAATCCTGTTCAAGCAGCCCTCTGCCCATTACTTCACAAAAGTTGCAGGATTTAGCCCACTACAATTATTTAATACAAGAAGATTTTTCCAACTTTAGTGGCCATGGCTCTTACCATTTAGGAGGAGTTCTTGAACAAAGAGACGGATAGACAGACAGACTCACTCACTTAAAAACACTCTAAAATATATAGTAGGTTATGCTTAATACCTAATTATTTATTTATATTTTCCTGTTTTTCAACTAAGCGTCTTATTCATATTACAAATAAAGCTCATGTTTCCCTGTATCACACTTTTACTCACTTGTAAATGAAGACTAATGATTATGTCTAGACTGGGTTTTCAGTTAGGCTAATCTAAGCTATTCTTCAAAACCACCACCTAAACCAAACATCTTTCTTCAGTGATCATAGTTCTGAATGCAAATATATTAAAAATGTGTGTAAACAATACAATTAACAGGGTATAAGCTATCAGCACATTAATGTGCAGAATCCTATACCCTCATAACACAGAGATTGAGATCTAAGCTAGGAGAAACTGACACTTCATCCTTAATACTTCCAGTAGTATGTTTTCCAAATTTGGCCTAGGTATAAGCCTTTGAAAAATGTGAGGTCATACATGTTCGGTGAAGACTGGAGTATGGCAGCTACATTTTCTGAAGATTCAGTTTGCGCTGAGCATGCTCTATCCCTTCACACATCCTGATTGCCATCTAGACAATAGTACATATACAACCCCCTCAGAAAGAACCAGCATGCACCATTCCTGGATGCAGAGATGGAGCAGGATTTTCCTGTGTTTGGTCCTCCTGGCTGTTGAGGCCTGGCAGAGTGAAATCAGATAAGGGTGTGAGTGATGAAAATGGATTGGTTAGGCAAGGAGACAGACTAAATGAGCTGCGGATAAGATGGTGGAAGAGGCCCAGGTGAGGGAGACTTGGACTAGAAGCCAAGGTGGGAAAGAATGGGATGAGATGGTCAGGAGGGTGCAGACTTTTCCTGGAAAAGGGAGACAGAAGAGACTGTGATAGTAAGGCAGGAAGATGATTGCAGGGAGAGACAAAACTGGGGTGGGGTCAGGCTCAAGGGGACAGGGACAGATCAGGTCAGGGTTAAAAGAGTTTGTGACTAGAACTTGAACTTGCTGCTACTCAGAATAGAACCTAAGAATATGCCTCTTACAGTATAGAAGACTTTCATTTTTCTAGTTGATTTTCATCCTGGCAAATATATTTCAGGTTTGTTTTTCTTTAATATGGACCAGACATCCAATGCAGTACATAACTACACAGACATTTTTTCTCCCAAATTAGCATTATGACTTTATTTCGTGATTTGTTACAAGCTGTATATCCAATAGTCAAAGTATAAACTAAGTATAATGTTAAAGCTTTTTAAAACCAAAATACTTTACTCTTTTCTTTCCAATTTGCATAGGATGGGATAAGTGTGCTGGTTAAAGGATATACCGTACATAAACAAAACCATAATTCATAAGACTGTACTTACAGAGTTAATATCTTGGGAGTCAACTGCTTTTAAATGGACATAACCATAAATGAAAAACCATACACCTGGAGCAATAAATATGGCTGCCTGTCTATGAACACTCTGCCTCATGAAGACAACAAGCCACTGAACTTCTCATTACGATGTAGACTTTTCTACTTCAAAGAAATTAAACAATAAAACAAGCCAGAACTGGTCTCGCTAAAACTGATTATTTTTTCTATTTGACAAAAGGCCAGAATATAGAGGGATTTTGATAGCTATTTTTGAAATCATTAATAGCAACATCTGTTTTTCATATTGTCAGTATCATGGAGCTTGCAAGCATAAAGCTTCATCCATACTGAAAATCTTTTCATTTGTTATTTCTATATTTAAATGCATACACCAAGATCTGTCCTTCTGTCTAGGGCCAGAAAATGCAGAAATAGATGCTTTGCCACAGTAAGCACATCTCTCTGTGACTTAAACTGTATATCTCTGGCTTGAAAGTCTTACAAAACTAAAATATAGTAGATCTAGGTTGTAATAAAAAAAGAATCTTAAATACCTTTGGTAAAAATAGATATATTTAACAAGATTAGAAAAAGCAAATAGTTATATGTCAAAAGTAGAGTATAAAAATGTACACGATAAAAAATACAAACAAACAAAAAGTTGTGGGCCATCGTAATTAAAGCAAAACCACTGTTCTTCTCACTATTTGCCTCCTTAATTCACGCATATGATTCAGTCCGTTTTTTCTAAAAGGCAGGAACTTTCACAGCGTGTGTGGAAACATCCAGTCTTTCCTAATTAAGTTTAATTCAGAATAAGACAGTTTGTTTTAAATCAAGTTTGTAAGACCTAGAACACTCTGATTTAGAGCATGTGGGAGTGGTTGAGTACAGAAAGAGAGATTCCAGATGTTGTCAATCAAAGGGCAGGTGCACTGGAGATGTAGAAGTAGGGCAGCAAGCAGACTCAAGTCTTCATAGTGGGAGCACTCTAATGTGTTATACTAAACTTTTAAATCCATGTAATGTCAAGCCAACTGCAAAAGACAATATACACCTTTAAAAATCCCTCACCGGTGCCTTTCTCCCATCCTTTGACTGGGCCTCCAAGCAACAGTGCCTTTATACAACATATAATCTCATCTTGGTTTCTCCTCTCTTTAGAGCTCACTGTAAATCCTGAAGATGGAAGATCCCCAAAGCAAACAACTGAGATTACGGAAGGAGATAATGCACAAGCCCCATAACAGAACCAGCCATTGATTGAATGTACTTTGAAAGAAAGAAGCACAGTTAGCCACATTTATCCTTCAGTATTCCCTTTGCACACACAGTCACACTCCTCATGGTGTTCCAGGAGTACATCTGTCAATGATTTATGCAATCCCTTTACTCCGCTTCTGGGCTTCAGCTGAAGAACCTGAAAGAGGACAATTGGGAGCCAGGCTTTTAAGTAAATCATTAAACATCTTGCTCATGATCTACAAAATGCTGGTAGCAGTAAACTGGAAGACAGAGAAACCACAAAAGGAAACACAGTCAACTCCACAACTGAGTTTCTTCATTTATTCTGCTCATTAATATACATGACTTTTTTTTTGGCTTTATTTCAAGCTTTCCACAAACTTGATTAAGACATTAAGATATGCTAGACAGACATTTACCTTGGTCAAAGCAAACTTTACTGCAGTTAGATTTGGGCAGGATATTTTTTTTCTTTTTTGTTTGAAGGATTACACATATATTTGACTTAATAATTAAATATTATCAGATGGTTCTGGAAAAAACAATGTTGACTTTAGCTATAGATATTCAGTGATGTGTAGTTTATTAAAAAAAGGGTTTTCCACTCACAGCTGTGGAAGGTATTTTAGCTTCATATAAAAATTTAATAGCTTTTTAAAATGATAATTTTATAAGCCTTATACAATATAGTTTAAAAGGTATACTGTTGTATATTTATCTAATAAATTAGTTTATCTGCTCTTAGATAGTTCAGTGATGTTCACGAACTTGCTCAAAAGTGCTCACAGAAGCTGTTTTTTCTATTGAAAGCTATAATTTCTGCGATAACATGAAAACAGATGTTGTAAATTGTTATAAACTGTAAATTAACTCGTGTCACTATGTTGCATAAGCCACTTCCTTTCCCCTTAGAAAATTACCACTAGTCAAATCTATTTCTTTACAAATGGATTATAGCATGGTAATATATATATATATATAAATAAAGAGTCACTGAATCCATACACCTACAAGTTCAAGATATAAGTAGAGAAACTAAATGGATATATTTAGGTCTTCAATAAATGTCAGAAACAGGAAAAATTTTACATGACCTAGAGGTTGTTTACTGTTGTTTAACCCTTTATATTTCTTCAGATTTGGCATATTATCGACTGTAAAATGATAACTTTCAAACTGGCCCAGCTGTTTTAAAGCTGAGCATGAATAATCAGCAGTTTCAATTCACTTTTTGTTTTTTTTTAAATAGAGCCTCTCTTATTTTGCCCATCATAGATAGATTCTTCAAATATAGATCTCCTCAGTCTATATTTGAAGAAGAAGGAGGAGGTCAAATATAGACCTCCTCAGTCTACAGTATCTCCACTGGGTAAAATCCTTTTTGTCCATAAAAATAAACTCTATTAAAAAAAATAACATTTGGAATGTTTTACAACAAAAATAGAACAGTTATATTTTCCACTGAGGTTCCCAGAAGAATGGAGTAAGAGAGCAGAGGTTCTGATTTTTTTAAACTCTTAGTAAAAGAGAAAGCTTCTTTCAAATGTGTGTCTGTACAGTGACATTATCCTTATCCTACGAACTGTGTTTTGGTCAGCCTTCACATTCACAATAAAGATTATTTTGTGAATGGATTTTCTCTGGCCTCAAATACAGAAACACAAAATGTGGTACGTACCTCATGGTATTTTTTGGTAACTTTGGTTGGGATGCATTGGCACTCACTGCAAGCATGGTGACAGCAGGCACAGTTTCCACTGCAACGTTTAACCAATAGACAGAGTGGCCAGAAGATGGTGTCAGTTCGCTTCAGTTCCTCCCTCAGCGACACGGAGAAATTGCGAGGTGTACAGCTGTAGAGGCGTACCTCCTCCTTTAGAAGGTTCAGATCCACCACTAAAGAGCAAATATATCTTTCCATGACTTGTTTATCAAATGTCATCAATAAACAAAAACACTCAAAGGAGTACAAATCCAAGATCTGCAGAGACACTGCAGACCAGATCCCCAATTGACTTGGATGGGGAGTTCATTTTAAGATGCTAAAATACTTCTAGAGATCTGGGTCTGAGAGTTTCACCATTGTGGAACTTGTGTGAAGTGTGCTTTAGCTCCTAGGCTGCAAATAATGTCTTTAGTGTGGCCACATACAACATTCTCCCTCTCCTCAAACCCCAATGTAATTCCCCCTGTCAAAAAGCTATACTGAGACAGGATTTAGGCTGTAAACTAAACTGCAGTATTTTGAAGCAGTCTCTGGATTTTTATTCTATTTCATTATTAATTAAGGACTGGTAAATCCCCTACAATTAAAAATCCTGCAAACATTTTTGACATTTTAAAACTTGTTCAAAGTGTGCAAATGTTTTCTTCACTATATTTTCAATGCATGCTTTTAATAAAGGAGAGTCAATAGAAAGGAAAAACAGAATATCTTTTTCTTAGCTAAAGGAAGTCTGAATTATGGCCTACATATGGAACTTCTAGAAAACGATGCTTACATCAATGAATATCCTATATACAGAGTATGTGTATAAATATATTCACTATACAGAGAGAGAGCAGGAGATGCAAGTTCAAAAGTTGGTAAAACAAGTTAATCCATCTCCATCATACATGGAACTTCACTACATCAGTTTCCTTATAAACAGGTTGTATTGTAGCATATGAAAGTTTTAGCATGTTGAGGGCTGAACAACTTATGGTAAAAAACTAAAATAGGGCAGTATACTTCTTCTCCTAATTCCATGGACAAGAATTAATGGGCCTTGAAAGGGGAAAATGCCATTCTTGAAAAAACTACAGTTGGATTTGTGGAACGCTGAACATATTTTCTTAGCGCAGGTTTTGATGAAAAGCGCTATAATTTAGCTTCTGGTAGAAAAAAAGGTTACAATGACCTGTGATATTTGGAATGATTCCACCTCCCCAAGGAATACATGCAGTGTCTAATGGTATCTCCTATTTTTTTCACTGGCGGGTTAGTAGCATTACATTTTCCTCTTTCTAAACACCTATGTCAGCGTGGCTTTTGGAAATGCTGAAATAAAAATCTCAGACAAACTAGTACTAACACTTAACAGTAACCATTTTCTAGAAGACCAATGACAGAAAACTGGGATGGGGAACAACCTCACATCATCCCATTTATATTACAAATACATTCATATAAACGTAGTAAAAAAAAACCCAAAGAAATACTTTGCGTAAATTTCTAGTGGTTCAGAGAGGGAGAAAATCATGGAACAGATTACTTCAGTTCCAAATAAAAGTGTAACAACTGAAAATAAACAAAACAGAAGAAAAATGTGTATATTAATCAGTGGTTACCTGCTGGTTTGTTAAACACTGATTTGCATGTTAGTGGAACATGGTCTCTGGTTTCAAATTAACAAAATATAATTACCCTACTAGTTCCCTCATGGCCATATTATGTTTTTGGACACAGTTAGCTATTTCACTTTATGCCAAGATGAGCTGGTTTAACACTTTCTTTTTCCTTTTAACTTATGTAAAGAATATGTACTATAGCGCAACTGTAAACTAGTTGTGCCAACTGATGGATAAGCTGGTTATTAAACTAACTGATAACAGAAATAAGAGCACAGTGGGAACTGTCTGCCTTACTGTTCCAGTCAAATTTGGTTTCCCCCTGTGTATGAGGAAGTAACCCTTTGTACACTTTTAAAGAATCATTTGAATGTTAAGATGTCCTATGGGGAACTGTCTATATTCAAAACCACCATGTTAAAACTAAAATAAAGCTGCTACAATAGTGTCTACAATGGGCTAGCTACTACCCACATGAAAAATAAAGATACAGTACCTGCTGTAACAAGCCTGCAATATAAAAGTTAAAATACAGTAATGAGATTTTGTACTCATTGTGGCTAAGATGAGAAGGCAAACAAATTATATTTGTACTAGTTACTAATACGGGCAAAAGGACCTCCGTGGGCCAGATCTGGCCTGCCAAGCAGCTTCATCCGGCTTGCAGAAGTCCTGCTGCTCCCCTGCCCCCAGGTGAATCAGGGCCTAGGGATAGGGGAGCGTATGGTGGTTAGAGTCAACCCTGGTGGCTGATTAAGTGCTGTGCACTGCAGGCAGGGACAAGAGACTTTGCATTGCTCAGCTGGTGGGTGACTAAGCACAATGCTCCCTTGCAGGGCAAGTGCAGACTTCAGATGTTCCCTCGCCCGCAGGCCCTGATTGACCTGAGGGGGGGAAGAGTGCCTGAAGTCTCCTCCCACTGCCAGAGGCACAGGCATCTAGAGGGAAATGGCAGCTGTTCAGAACCCCACCCACACACTAATCAGGGGCAGAGAAGCATGGAAATGTCCTGGCCCTGCTCCTTGCATGGCAGCCTGGGGCCACTTCAAAAATTTTCAAGTGGCCCCCAGTCAAAAAGTGTTGCCCACCCCAATAAAGTGTAATATTAATTATTTGCCATGGTATGACAATATTGATGCAGACAAAGCATACTTGTCTCTTCTGGTCATCAGCCTGTATGTGCTAAACAGAATGAATTGATTTTTGTTTTTAACCTTGCTGCAGGCAGGCTTCTTCCTCCGAGGACTTTCAGAAAACAAACAAACAAACAAACAATGAGGAGTCCTGTGGCATGTTAGAAATTAACACATTTGGGATTAAGCTTTCATGGTTAAGAATCACTTTGTCTGATGCATTGGAATGGAAATTACAGAGGCAAAGAACGGAGTTACTTATCAACTGTAGGACCAGTGTTATCAAGGCCAATTCACTCCAGTTGGATGTGGCTCACTCCCCACAGCTGATGGAGAGGTGTGAGTATCAAATTGGTTTTGTAGTGAGATAACCACTCTAAATCCTTATTTAGTCCTAATTTGATTGTGTTAAATTTGCAAATGAATTATACCTCTCATTTCAATTTATCATCTGATTTTGAAGTTTGTTTGTTTTTTGTAAAAGGGTGGCTATTTTTAAATTCATTACTGATGTTCAGGGAGGTTAAAGTGTTCTCCTACACCTTTCTGTATGTTACCTTTCTTGATGTCTGATTTATGTCCTTTTATCCTTTGGTGCAGAGATGGTCCTTTGCCTACATATCTGTGCAAGTGACACCATCACAAGACCTAACCACATAAGCTACAATCAGGGGCTCATCTACCTGTACATCTACTAATGTGATATGTGCCAGCAATGCTCCCTTGCCATGTGTATTGGCCAAACCGGACAAGGGTCAGTGTGCTTGGTGAAGATGTATGTAGAGTATTTTGTGACAACTAAGCATAGCTTGTCCAAGGAATTCGCGCCCCCCTCTGCCCCAGGAAATTGTTACTGCTCTGGAGAAATGGTCTAAAGTTCAGGAGAGTATAGGTAGTGGTAAGGAAATGCTTAAATGAATACCGTATTTTGGATCTCAATATCTGTCACAGAACTTGGGTATCTGATGGCTAATGCTGGAGGCTAACGGGTCATGGATGAAATTTGTATGTTGCTTGCAATCCATGAAAATTACACTTTGAAGAGGGACCTCAAAGATGTTCCTATGAATAATGGATAGATATGGGTTATGTTGAGAGTAGCCAGCATGGATGATCAAACGGCTCAGGCCTTAGAGGTTTTTCAGAAACCCAAGTATTTTTCAGCAGGGATTGCCTCTTGGTTCCTATATTTGGTGGTTCAAATAATCTTTGAAAGTGGTGATGTATGACCCGATAAGGATGAGTTGCACGCTGTTGCCTTCCCAGTGAAAGGAAGACTAGTCAGATCTCCCATAAGTACAAGATATGGGAGATCAAGTAGCCTCACTTAACAACCATATCAAAGCAGGATTCCAATGTCCTCTGCATCCAACACTATCTGGAGACAACCTCCTCAAGGTTTTGAATTATGTTGGAAAGACTGGTGCAGACTGAATCATATCAGGACCTCTCATAGGAAATCCTCTTTAAATGGAAAATGAGTCAAAAACCTATATGTGACTGTGGTCAACAGGCACAAATGATGGAGCACATCATATCTGAGTGTCCCCTTTGTTCTTTTGCCAGGGGCCCGAAGGACATTCATCAGTTCCCTGCAGTGGCAATGTGTTGTTATCAAACTCAGATATAAAATTGTAGTTATTGCTACCTCCCGAAGCTATACGCAAGAACAATGCAATTTTGAGCCTTCACTCTATTTGTGATGACTTTCTCTGAAAAGACCTGAGAAATCTTCAGTCCCAGGACCTCCACAACAAATGTGATAAAGAGAATTTTATAAAACATGAAAAGAAAGTGAGGGTGGCATTGTTTATGTTAGAAATAACTAAGTATAAAATTCCAAAGGAATCCTTGCTGTCAACCCTAGTATTGAACAACTGTGGGGATTTCCTGGCTTATTTCAATATGAAGACAATCCAATGGCTCGGTTGCATGGGAACCCTGACAATTTGTAAGATTCATGTCTGGCCCCTTACATGCCCCACACAAAACCCTTCTATTCAAACTGGCACCTGTGTCACAGAACAAAGATCATGATAGTCATCACTTTCAGAAATGAGGTCTCTGTGTGTGAATGCATGAAATGGCCAACTGGGTTAATCAGATAAAGTAGTTTCTGGAAATATCCAGAGCAGTCACCTAACCTCTATAGATATTTCTGACTTTCATTCTGATTATAAACAAATCAAATGTCCTCTGATCCTTTGAAGAATTTGAGTCACCTGAGGTCTAATATGAGCACTGCAGATCAGAGAAGCCTTTCTTTTCCTTAAAAGAATCTCAAGATGTGAATCTCCTGTCCAGTTCTTTGACAGCTACATCTCTCCAATGCACTTATGTGAATATCAGTGTAATGTGAGACCTAGTTATGTGGGTGCAATTCCATGTTAGAGTTTGTGAAAAGTTCCTCCTGTCCACATACTGGCATCCAAATAGATATGGTAAATTGTTTTGTGAAATATTCTTAAGTCCTGCCTTTTCTTCTATGAATTGGGTTGGCCATTTAATTCCATATCAGGTTTAGGCTCCTAAATGAACAACCAGACACATCACATGCTTTCCTCAGCAAGGCCAGAAGAAAGGGTAGGAATAAATGGTAAGTTTTCCAAATGGAGAGAAGTAACTAGTGGGGTCCCCTAAGGGTCTGTCCTGGGACAATCCTATTCAACTTATTTATAAATGATCTAGAGAAAGGGGTAAACAGTGAGGTGGCAAAATTTGCAGATGATACCAAACTGCTCAAGATAGTTAAGACCAAAGCAGACTGTGAAGAGCTTCACAAATATCTCACCAAACTAAGTGATTGGGCAACAAAATGGCAAATGAAATTTAATGTTGATAAATGTAAAGTAATGCACATTGGAAAAAATAATCCCAACTATACATACAATATAATTAGGACTAATTTAGCTACAACTACTCAAGAGAGAGATCTTGGGGTCATTGTGGATAGTTCTCTGAAAACATCTACTCAGTGTGCAGTGGCAGTCAAAAAAGCAAATAGAATGTTAGGAATCATTAAAAAAGGGATAGAGAATAAGACTAAAACTATCTTAATGCCTCTATATAAAACCATGCTACGCCCACATCTTGAATACTGCGTACAGATGTGGTCGCCTCATCTCAAAAAAGATATATTGGCATTGGAAAAGGTTCAGAAAAGGGCAACAAAAATTATTAGGGGTTTGGAATGGATCCCACATGAAGAAAGATTAAAAGGACTTGGACTTTTCAGCTTAGAAAAGAGGAGACTAAAGGGGGATATGATAGAAGTCTATAAAATCATGACCAGTGTAGAAAAAATGAATAAGGAAAAGTTATTTACATATTCCCACAATATAAGAACTAGGGGTCACCAAATGAAATTAATAGGCAGTAGGTTTACAACAAACAGAAGAAAGTTTTTCTTCACTTAGCGCACAATCTGTGGAACTCCTTGCCAGAGGATGTGGTGAAAGCTAGGACTTTAACAGGGTTCAAAAAAGAGCTAGATAGATTCATGGAGGTCAGGTCCATTAATGGCTTTTAGCCAGAATGGGCAAAAAATGGTGTCCCTAGCTTCTGTTTCTCTGGAGGTGGGTGACGGGGGAAATCACATGAGGATAACCTTACCTGTTGTGTCCCCTCCCTCTGGGGCATCTGGTTTTGACCACTGTCAGCAGACAGGATACTGGGCTGGATGACAGGATATTGGTCTGACCCAGTATGGCTGTTCTTATGTTCTTAAGCCAAGTGGGAGGAGGGGAGGAGGGGGGGGAGAGGAGGGAAGTGACCTGCAGGGAGTTAAAAAAGGGTAGAGCTTGGCACACAAAATCTCTCCTGACTGACATCTGCTGCCTGAGCAAAAGCAGAGTTACATGCCTATTTGCCAGTGCCAGTTATTGGCATATCATAGGGCACAGGTTGGAGGAAGGAGGAGTGGGGCTTGTTCAAAATGAAAATTAAATGAATAATCATTTTAGAAACAAATTGGAGACAGGTTTGAACAAAATCCTAGATCCAAATACCCCAGTTCTGGACAGATTCTGAATGTGAACCCAGACCCAACATTTTCAATTCAGTATAGTTTAGTGTGCTTTATTGTAACAACAGAACTTCTCTTGAAAAACTTCAGGTTCAGCTTTACGTCTAACAAAGTACCCAATGTGTATAGCTACTATTTCACAGGATGTATCCTTGCCCTATCTTATTTCTTACGTAATGTACTTGCATTAAAAGGTCTGTGGCAAATCTGTCCAGTGCTTATGTGATAATTTCTTTGAACTGTGTGAATGAAGCTCTTATTTTTTCAGAGTATCTGTCTGTCCAAAAACATATTTTAACATACTGTCACCACAAAACTAGATGACAGAATGTATATACTCCCTTAAAATGTTTACTTAACCATAAAAAAAGGTTATATGAATTTCCCAAGTGAACTAAGTTTCAATACCTATTATAATGTGAAAATTTAAACGCACTTTCAGCTTGGCTTTCACTCATTTATCATGGTTGACAACAGTCAAAAGTTCCTTTTTTTAATCACTAAATCTGAAAAAATGCAATTTTTTTCTTTGCAGAAGCAGAAAGAAAGAAAGAAAGAAAGAAAGAAAGAAAGATTCAAAATAAAGTATCTACATTAGTTTATGTAACTTATATATACTAACTTCACATCCATCTGAAATTAATTGCTTTTTATAATTGAGAGTATAACTTTCTAACAAATCTCCAGAGATTTGTACTAAAAAAGGAATCCCTTTTTCCCAAATCATTTTACCAGCTAGACCGTAGTCTAAATAAAGTGATGGAGGCAGACTTTCTCTTGCAAAAGAGGGTTGGTATGTGTGTGTATGTACATCAGGGAATTGGTCATGGCTTTCAGGCTCCACATTACTTAGAGATGCTCCCAGTGGCATAGGGCACTTAATGGCCCCTACAACAGTAAAGATGTGGCATAGCAGTAACACAGCTCCCCCATGGCTCTTCTTGTCCTTTACCAGAAGTGCAAGTAGGAGAGACATATGGTCTAGCAGCAGTGCAGATATCTGAACAGGAGTTTCCTGCATACCAGCAGAGTTATCTGCTTCTTGTACCATTCATGTTCCATAAAAGAGATGTATTTATGGTGCAGAATGTGGCCCAATGATTACTCATTGACTTTAGTGGGAGTAAGACTGGACCACTTTTTTTTCATTGCAATGCACTTTTAACTTTTTATTATGTGTAATATTCAAAATGAACTTAGTTTTGAAAATAGTTTTGAATACAGAACCAAATTTTGCTTTTATCTACATGGAATAATGCCTTTGACTTAACACAGGTGTGCCAGAGTTACATGGATATTATTGAGATCACAATTAGGTCCTAAATTCTGGACACAAATATGGCCTTTAATTAAAATTAATAAAACAAAAAGAAAATGGGCATAATTATAGAATTTGAAGGGTACTAAATAGTTTAAATTAACACAGGGGTGAGGAACCTCAGGCTTGGGGGCTGTGGCTTGCCTGGTTCCGGCCTCTGAGGCTCACTGCACTGGGGAGCCTGTGCGGGTGCTCCAGCCCTCTGTTGCTCCACCATGGGGCTGGAGTACACAAAATCTACTTGGCTGGGGTACCCTAGGCTCTGGTGTGTGAGGGGAATGTGGAGAGTGTCTTTCTCCCTCTCAGTCAGGCACCATGTCAGCGAGGGGGTTTTGTGTGCTGCACCTGACTGATTTTTCCGTGGGTCCATGGCCCCCAACCCAAAAAAGGTTCCTTAGTCCTGAATTAAACAGATGAATATCTTTAGTCTGATAATTTTCTATAATTCTTAAAATATATTTGCAATGCAGTAGAGCATATTATTAAAAATAACAACAACAAAAATAAAAACAAGCAAAAAGTTCACATTCTCTAACTATTGAAAGCATCTAACAGTTAATACTGTGTCATCTTAATGGGACACATTTTCTGCCCCGGGCTATAACATTACATGCTCAGTAATGCAGTCTGAGGGTGGTCCTTTTAAGATGAATGTTGCAACACTCTGATATATTTATTCAAAGGAAAATCTATTTCACTGCCTAATTAGACGTCTTTAAAAGATTTAGTCTGATAGTTTCTTGGGAAGCTCACTGTCTCGTAGGGAGCTGATTTTGTCTACACAGATGTTATCCAACACCTGCATTTTTGTTTATGTAAGCTTCCACAAATATACACGGCTTTTCTCTCACTTATGATATGCTTAAAATGATAATGCAGTGACAAATGATGAAACTCTTTAATTAGGAAAGTTCTAAATGAATATTTGAAAGGTGTGTTTCATAGCTGAAAGCTTTTAAAGACAAATTGCCTCCTGGCCAATCTTGATTTACCTATGCGTAGCTATAGCAATAAAAGCTAGGCTAGAAGGGTAGATTCTTAGGCTCTGATCCAGGAATCAGCTGTCAAAAAACATAAATCTGAGTTATGAAAAGGATTCACCTTCTCTCCTTTCTTGCTGAATGAATGATAATCTACTTTACATTTGCCAACACAGGCACTAGTTACTGATATTTCATTTAGACTTGAATATCTTCATTTCATGCTATGTGACAGGGAGGGAAGAAAGTGTTCTCTGTATGCTATTCATCAACATGGAATCCATAAATATGAAATAGTGGCAGTATCTGCAGGAGAATTGGCTGAAAATGCATAAATGTCCAATGTAAATGGTAGGGAAATGTCCTTCCTTAATTTACTCTATGAAGATAAAATCCTTAACACAGGGGCTACGTCTAGACTGGCGCGCTTTTGCGCTAGAGCTATGCAAATGAGGCTCAGCGTTGGAATATCGCCGAGCCTCATTTGCATAAGCTAATGAACCGCCATTTTCGCGGAAGAAGCTCTTGCGCCAAGGCGGGGCTGTCTACACTGCCCCTTCTTGCGCGAAAAACCACTGCAAAGCCGTTATGCTGATTATTTTCAGGCATAGCGGCTTTGCATAAAGCTTGCAAGAAGGGCAGTGTAGACAGCCCGTCTTGCAAGAGCTTCTTCGCGAAAATGTGGTTCATTAACTATGCAAATGAGGCTCGGTGATATTCCAACGCTGAGCCTCATTTGCATAGCTCTGGTGCAAAAGCGCGCCAGTCTAGACATAGCCAGGGTGTATACTTTACATCTTCAATTAAGCAGTTGGGTACTTCACCAAGTGGTGAACAAGGACACCACTGTTTGATGGCATATTGTGGAAGACAGCATTGACACAAATTGCTCCGGGGCCATAAACATTGCTACATTCACATTATGAGATAATCCAGCCTACACCCACCTGAAAGGAAGGTCAAGGATGGGCTGCACATTGGGATTAACAATTCCTTCCTGAATTCCACAATGCTAAATTTGTAAACACCACATCATACTATAGGTGGTAAAGAATATGAGCCAATTTGTGTGCTGGATGATGAAAGGTATCCCTCTTTTTGCACACAATGGATAATCAGACCCCTTGCATTCTGAGGCAATGAGAAGTCATGTGCCCACAGCACCAGCCAATAGAACATGCCAGGTATAATTTTTCACTTCACTTTGATCTCTCTTCTATGTATACATTCTATTGCCCCTTATAGTTAGGACTGACAGGTGACATCGATAGATAAGAGAGATGGCCATCTGAAGATATAGTATATTCTATAGTTACAATGTCACAGAGACCTAGACATAGACTGGACATTAGTGTTATACAAGTGAGGCCAGCTTTTAACATCTGAATAGACAGGCTATCATTTTAAGGTCTTCCTCCAGGCTTGACATACCCAGTTCAGGAAACACAATTCCAGGGCCTTTATTTGTTAGCCAAAACAGGAAAGCTCTACTTCATGGACTGAACAAGTGTCTACTGAGTTCATCTTTACAACAAACATATATTATTGTTACTGAAAGGCTACTGGGGGAGTCTTTACATCAGCCACATCATCAGTTTCCTGAGAGCGAATTCCCTAAGGTGCCATACTCATGTTGATCTAATGAGAACATACTTATCTCCACTTGGAACTCCTATCCCCTGACTGACCTATTCCTCTTCTCAGACCAACAGCTTAACTATATATTGAAAAACTCCATTTTGGTGTTTTAAGCCTTTTTGTTCCCAGCTGCTATAAGCTTCTTTTTGGTGAGAAAGGAAAAAAAAAAGATGTCATGATGTAAAAGAGATAATGGCTGATCCAACAGGGATAGGGGGAGACACTCCGCAACCATGGTCAAACTCACCAGCCCACAATCTGGTTAGAGTGCAGGATCAAGGGCTATATTAGAGAAGAAGCTCTATCAAAAGATCTGTCGCTCCAAAGAAGGGGGATTTCATTTTGAGCTCTGTATTTTGGAAATGTCAATATAATAATAATTTTAAATAGGACCTGGTGTAGCTATTCTCATCCAGGGCTGAGCACGAAGCAAGTGTCCCCCAAATTCCCTGTGTTACGGATAGGAACCTACCAAAGTCAGACCATTTTGATCATTTTTGTGGTCATGGGATTTTAAAAGTAATAAATGTGTGATTTCAGATATTTAAATCTGAAATGTCACAGTATTGTAATGGTAGAGGTCCTGACCCAAAAAGAAATGAGGGGGAAGGGGTCACAAGATTATTGTAAGAGAGTTGTGATACTGCCACCCTTACTTCTGAGCTGCTGCTGGCACTGCCTTTAGAGCTGGGCAGCTGGAGACTGGTGGCTGTTGGCCCAGTTCTGAAGGCAGCATCTTGAAGGCAGCATCTTGCTGGCAGCAGCACAGTACTGTATTGTCACCTTACTTCTGCACTGCTGCCTTCAGTGCTGGGCAGCTGGCCAACAGCCACCATTCCCCAGCTGCCCAGCTCTGAAGGCAGCACCGAAGGGTGACAATTCCACGATTCCCCCTAAAATAGTTTTGTAATCCTCCCTGCAACTCCCTTTTGGATCAGGGCTCCAGTGTGAGGGACACTGGTCTCCCCGCCGCCCACCCCCCCCGCCCCATTAAATCTGTATAGTACAGGGTAAAAGCACTCCAAAGACTAGATTTCGTTGAGAGGCAGACCAGATTTCAACGTCCATGATGCATTTTTCACCATCCTGAATATGGAAGGACCCAGCTATGAGATTTGGATAGGTGCTCTGGGATTGGCTGATTCAAAGCCTCTCTCATTATTTATTTTGCTACATTTCTCCGTATTTGTGTGGAGACATTTTTAGTTATTGCCCTTTGTTCAAATTTAAAAAAATAGAGTATTTATATTCTACAAAGAAGATAAAAAGTTAAGAGATACAAGACAGCTCAAAACCATTCAGCAGAATTGTGTGACCATACATTACAGAATTGGGGGTTACCTCTTGATTTTCTCCCATGAATATATGTCTTTCCACGGACTTGCCATGTTGGTCTGTACAGGTCTTCCAAGTCCAGTTGCCACCTGTCTGGTTCTAGATACCGGATAAGTTCTTCTACAGTACTAAATCCAGCAACAGCATTGTTTAGTAAATCTAATGGTAAAGCTGATGGGGGTAATGTAGATGGGCTGGCAGCTTCTGTATGGTGCTGCAATAAAAACAGAGAACAGTATCAGTAAGATATGTAATGTAATTGCTTAAATCCAACCATGCACTTTACGAGGCTGGATGAACTTGGTAGTGGAGATTATAAAAGTAACTAACTGTTTAACCAATTTACTGAATAAGATGAATGATAATCCAAGGAGAACCTAAACATTTCTCCCATTTGAAGTGCTCATTTAACTACACTTTTTTTCTTCTTATTTTCTTGGCTTTTAGGATGACATACTACTATACCTCTTTTCTGGAGAAGTTCATTAAATGATGGATGATATGTCAGAAATAAATAGAGCAAATGGAGCACTAAACCTTTGATGGAAAAATATAGATGCATTACACGCAATTATTCCCTCCTGAAATCTTAGGAAACTCACATTTCTCATGCTGCTTGTAGCATGAGGATTAACTGGCCTTTTGTGGAGTTTGTTGCTGTAGAGTCAAATATGAAACTATTCTATTGTAACAAGAGTAGAAAATTCTGCTGTTCCCTATCAATGAAAAAGGGACAGTATATTCAGTGAAGTGCCAAGCATAGTGTTGCTTCTAACCACATAATTCAGAAGGGTAATAGCAGCACAGTAGATTATCTTCACAGATTAACAGTGCTATATAACAGTGAGGTATTATTTAATCTGAAATGCCCTCTCGACATTGCACACTAAACAAAACTTCTTTAAAATGTTGAAAATTACTCAAAAAATTTGCTGCTATTGTAGCAATGTTTCATTCACTAAGTGAACTAACATGTGTACATTCTCCAGGAGAATGGGCACTAAGTTAACTGTGCATCTGAGAGCTGATGTGAGTGTGAGGGGGAAAGGCAATGAGTGGAAGTAGTCATCATGCCTTCCCCAATATTTGCTTCAATTACTTTTTTTCCATACATTTTTCAAGATATACCACAAGAATGGCTGTCCTTACTTTATCTGTACCTTTTTCTGACAATATTTTAACAGCATACTCTCATTTGTGATGCATATACAAGGCCTGATTCACCAGTGTGTTACCCTAGTTTTATACTCGCGTAACCCCAATGATATCATACAATTGTTTCAGTGTAAAACTGGAGTAAGAAACTGGTGAATTCAACCCATATTGCTTCATTGTAAAATGGATAAAATACTGTAAACACAAAAGTTGGCATCACTGTTCACTAGTCTCACTTTAGCAAAACAAAATAAACATTGTTAAAATATAGCAAAATTGACAACTGACGATTCACGTTGATGAGCATCAGTTATAATTTTAACATCATTTGTTGAAAACAATTCAGTTTAATAAAATTGCATAAATTATTGTAAAACATTTGAGTACCTATTGCATAATTAGGGATGTAAGTGACTAATCAACTATCCGATATGCATAAGCTTATCAGATAGTCAAGTAATGACTCGTCTAGTCATTTTTCCCCCCTTGCTGCCTCTGATAGAAGGGAGGGGAGCAGGAGCAGGAGCTGGTGCTGGGAGAAGCCAGTTTAAAAGCCAGTTCCCCCCAGCACCATCTCCACAGGGAGCAGGGGAGACAGAGGCACAGTGGGGAAATGATGTGAGCGGGGACTGAAGCACTCCTCACTTGCACTGGTTCCCACTGTGGTGCTTCAGCCTTTGAAATGTAGCAAGAGCCCCATGGGGCTCTTGCTACATTTCAAAGGCTGAAGCACCACAGTGGGAATACTGGGCAAGTAGAACTGCTTGAGTCCTCACTTGCCCCATGCTCCCTATGGCATCCCCCCCCCCTTGCTGCCTCTCTGAGAGGCAGCAAATGGGGTGGGGTGGGAACACAAGCCGGTGCTGGGGGAAACCAGTTTAAAAGCCAGTTCTCCCTAGCACCAGCTCCGGGGTGCAGCCTGTCCCCACCCCCGCTGCCTCTAACAGAGGTTGCAGGGAGAGATAGGGAAAGCAGCTGCCAAGAAGCCCCTAAATCCAGGGGTCTCAGCGGGTAGTTGGCCCAACCCCAACCCCTCCACGGACAGGGGCTGCTGCTGTCTCTATGCTCGCTGCAGCTGCCTCTATGCCGGCTGCAGCTCTGCATAGTAGTCGTACTAATTGTATAGGACTTTGAAATTTAAAATCCCTGTTGCATAACTGCAAACTTGTCTTTAAAGATGAGAATACTGTAATTGATATTTAACACATAACTTCCTACTAAGACTCAATTACATGAATAGTTAAATAATTTATGATAATTAGAACGTCACTCTATATTAAAACGACTAATACTTGTTTATTTTTCATTTAAGCACTATGGGCAGAATCTCAAGAGTAGCAATAAATAGAAGTCTTTGCTTTGGCTACTCCTCTCATAGTAACGTTAGGAATGGCTCCTTTAACTTGTAAATGACAAGAATTCACTAATATTTCAAAGCTTTTATTAGAATTGTATCAGGAGAAAAGTCATAAATTCTGAATACAGAAGAGGGTACTCTCCTTTTTATGAGAGAAATGGACTGGCAAAAGATATTGTAACCTAACTTATTTACAAGTATGCACATTCTTACAGGGATGTCAGATGGCAAAAAGGAAAGTAGATCAATAGTTTTCCGAGAGTCTGCAGACAATATCTAAGATTTCCAAAAGGATCTTCACCTTCATTCAAAATTTTTAGGAGTCTACAAATGCAAAACAGTTTGAAAAATGCTGTACATGATAATTCTTAGAGTTAGCATACTAATTGTAACCTCAAGCAAACAACTCTATATTTAAGCTTTCAACTAGTCTGTTTCTCTTTCTGCTATAGCCTTGGGACTACAATGTAAAGCAGGGCTAGTCAACATATGGCCCATTTGTTTGCGGCCCGCAGTGCCGCTTTGGGTTACACGGGGCTCAACACATGACCTGTGTTTGGGATCCTCTGAACATGACCTCCACTGGGAATACACGCCATAATGGTGAGTCAATATAATGGTCTTCTGTTGTTCCGCGTTTTAGTAGTTAAATTCCTGGACTGTCATTGCTCATTAAATGTGATGTCATATGGGTGGAAATCAGGTAAATACTGCATTTTAATATTAGCAGAACTGACTTAAATGGGGCCCGTGTGTTGTGTAGTCTTGTCTTAATCTTTGTATTCATCCCTGTCAGTGTGAAAGAAGCTATTTGCATACATATTTGCAAGTATATGCAACCACCCTTAAATTGCTCCCCTTGGCATGTGCTGTGAATATCATTGTAGCCCCCTGGGCTTCCAAAGTTGAGTAGTCCTGGTGTAAAGGTATGAAAACCTGTCCATTTGGAATACGCTTGGTCTGTCACTCAAATTCACAGCACAATTAGCAGAGATGTATATAAAATTATCTATGGGTGTTGCCTGCTACAATATACAAAAAAAATGAAAACTATCTGAATTCAGTACTGTCCCTCAAACACAAGAGCTCAACCTCTATCGTTAACAGACTCTCCACTTTGAGAGCACTTATTGCTCTGACATGTGATTCCTTTGCACAGTTAGTTTAAAAACATAGTGAAATTCCATATTTATGTTTAACTTATAACTGACCATCTAGTGACTCCTCCAAAAACTGGCTCATCTCTATGATGTTATAAATCCTAAGGGTTAAGCCCATCAGTGCCATTACAAGTTCTTACGGCAAATAAAATAAATTAATCCCTGTTGAAAATCCATGGGGCTAGAATTGCACCTACACTGGTGTGTTCTGGCTCCTTGATCCTTGGGTCCTGCTGCAGCCCTGTCACAATTTAAAGATGCTATCAGGCAGCTTCAAGTTGCACCATTGGTTTAACATCCTCAACAGATGGCCATGTGCAAAAAGGTGGTCTTTTATACTGGGATAACTAATGGATAATACTTTTCTCTCTCTGAATCCTAGTGAATAAAAGGCACTCTAGTTTTTACCACAAGGTAGCTAGGTCAGCACTGTATCCTCTGGCCTTGTTTACCACAGAGGGATAAACCCTGTACCTCACCTCCACTAAGGTCTTACACCAAGATACCTAACATGCATTATAGTGATAGAAATGCAGCCGTGTTAGTCTGGTGTAGCTGAAACAAAAAACAGGACTATGTAGCACTTTAAAGACTAACAAGATGCATTCATTATCCATCTTTTTTTTGGACAATAAAGACATGGCTTAGCAGAGAAAGATTCCAACACACTGCTTCCCCACTCACTTCTTTGAGGAGAGGGTAAAAACATAGGCACTGACTGCACCAAAACCAGCTCCCCTCCACCAGGGGAATTCTCTGGTGGGTATTTGCTGTTTGGATACCAGCAAAGGGGCCATAACACAGCTTAAGAATGCAGCCCATTATATCCAGTGGACTTTCACCAGGGAGAAATATGGCCTATTATTTCTAGTGAAGATCAGGCACTTCAGAATATGGACTAAACCCTACATTTTTCTTTCATAGTACTACATATTTGATTAACAGGAATGTTTGGGGATTCCCTTCCTCAAGGATGAGTAATTCACCTCAAAACAACAAAATAAGATTTTGAAAAATATCTTGACAAATTATGCATTTTCATGTGTCCCTCCTCAATTTTCATTTTTATAGCCAGGGAGCCATTTTCATTTATTTTAATATGAAGAAACATTTTTAAATACCAGATGGAGACAAACAATTTTGTCTTTACTGTGCTATTAAATATGAATCAGAGTGAAAACCAAAAACCATAGTAAAATACACTAGACCAGCAGCTGCCCTGTAGAAAAAGCCAAGAATGACAATTAGTGTTGGATCAAATAGAATTTCCAGTTAGGCTATTTATACTTCATTTGCCTGCGGATATTTGAACCCATTGAAATGAATATCTTACAGATGTGCCCGAAGGAAAACTCAGTCATTAAAAGTGGGGGATGGGCTTGGGCAAAAGACTAGAGTGAGGTTGGGAGGAAGTGATGCAACTGAAACCAAAGGATTAGATTGTAATTTTACAATCAGCCTACCGTAAGGGATGACTTATAGCTGCACTGTTTCAGGAACAGCTCAGAGAATCAACTTTGACTTAGAAAGTTAGAATTACTCCCCTGCTGCCTCTTTGCTCAGGACCTGGAAGTTATTTCACCACTTCAAGCAGCAGCTCTCTCCCCTCCATACTCCCCTCCCCCATTCTCCCCATATACTTGAGCAGCTATTCTGGCTGGAAAGGGGACAAGGGTATAGCTAGCCATGCTTCCTCTCATCTTTTACCCATTCTCTTGATGGGGTGAATTTCAGTCAAGTGCTCTTTGGTGCCCCCAATGCCAGAGTCTCAATTGACAGGAGAGCAAAGGAGGCCTTATTCCTCTATGGGGCTGAGAAGTAGCTGTAATAATGCAGCCCAAAGTGAACATCCTGATAATAGGACAGGAAGGACAGTAGACTCAGATATAAGAGTTTTGTGAACATTGCGCTGTTCTGTCACGGACTTCCTAAATAGCACATTGTCATCGGGGTATGAAAAATCTTAATATACTAAGGATGGAGAGGAACTTAGATGCTACAATAAAGGGCACAACAGAAGTACCTTAGAGAGACAGGTGCACAGTTGACGCAGGTTATTTTTTTAAACCCTTCTCCATCAGTCAGCCCCATCCTCCTGCCACTTTTCACACAGCTACAGTGAATGGGATAAGAGAAAAAAAAACCAAACACATAATCATGTGATATCAGTCAGCTGGCACTAAAATCCAGAATGGCCCAGAAAATAAGGAAATTCTAGTATCAAAAATATAACACGAATTATCTCAGTTATTGTGTGAAGATGAATCATAAGACACACACGGATCCATTTCTTCTTTTTTGTCTCAGAAGATGTGTGGTAGCTTGATGGTTTGAAGGTCTGCAGCATAGTCCAATATCTAATTTGTTTAGATGTCCAATTGAGCAAGTTCCTCCCAATTTACAGTATCAGATTTTTTAGAATAAAATTAAGACATCGAAGAAGTTCTACAAGGTAGTTTAGCTTGTCCCTGGGGATTGAAGCCTACCATCTGTGTAATGTCTAGTATCCCTTTAAGTAATTTGGGAGCTTTCTAGTAGTGCTTACTGTGTTCTGTGTTTTAGAAACTGCCTGAAAAGCAGTCACAGCAACAGAGTCACTGTGTGTGCTCATGTCTTTACCTAGACTTTGCATGATGTGAGTATGTAGCTAGAGAGATCACAACAATATTGCTGGAGGAAGGAGAAGCTGAAGAGGGAGTGATAGCAGCTGCTGATCTCTAACCACTCAGCTCTGAAGGCAGTGTTATGCCAGCAGTAGCAGAGAAGCAAGGATGGTATGGAATTGCCATCCTTAGTTCTTTGCTGCTGCCTTCACAGATGGACCCTCAGTCAGCAGCCACCACACTCCTGCCATCCAATTCTGAAGGCAGTCGCATATGCATAAGATTGCAATAGTATGGTCCTGCACCCCTTATTTCTGTGCTGCTGTTGGTGGGGCGCTACCCACAGCCATGCAGATGTAAGGGTGGCAATATCATGAGTATGCATCTATCAGCACATATAGTAATTTGCTATCACTTTTCTTGGGGCGGAGGGAGAGAAGGGTCATCACAGCCTGAAATATTTTCAAATGGGGAAGGGGTAAAAAAAAGTTTGAGGACTCCTAAGCTACACCTGGCATGTTGTGTATATTTAGTAAACACCATTATCTGGGCAGCAAGTATACCTGTGTGATTTTCTAATACTGTATGTGCTGTGTAACTAACAAAAGGCACAACAGAACCTGGAATGATAAGATAGCAACAAATATTTGTGGATATGGAAGAGTCCTTGGTGCCCAACCCTGGTGCTGCAGATTGGGCATGGGAGCTGGATGTTAATGCTTTTAATCAGTTTTGAGGATGATGTTAGTATAGGCATCTCCAAGAGGCAGCATTTATAATGGTTCCCCCAACCTCCCTATGTATAGTTTTTAAAAAGACTGTCAAACAGAATCTTAGTTAACTGTGCCCTAGTCCTAGGCAGAAAAGACACTGAATATTGTCATATGTTATTGATGTGGGTTCTCATATATTATGAAGAGGGGCTATATATTACCTAAATTGATAGATGCCATTGCTTGAATGGGCAGGGTTTGAAGTCAGTAGATTTGGCCTCAGCCACGATCAGCATATAGAATAGTAATAGAGATGTAGCCGTGTTAGTCTAGTTTAGCTGAAACAAAAAAACAGGACTATGTAGCACTTTAAAGACTAACAAGATGGTTTATTAGGTGATGAGCTTTCGTGGGCCAGACCCACTTCCTCAGATCAAATTGTGGAAGAAAATAGGCATGACCATATATACCAAAGGGATACAATAAAAAAAAAAAGTGAACACATATAGAAAGGACAAATCAAATTTCAGAACAGAGGGGGGATAAGGGAGGGGAAGGTAAATGTCTGTGAGCTAATGATATTAGAGGTGATAATTGGGGAAGCTATCTTTGTAATGGGTAAGGTAATTAGGGTCTTTGTTAAGACCCCGGCGTAAAGTGTCAAATTTAAGCATGAATGACAGTTCAGAGGTTTCTCTCTCAAGCCTGGTGTGAAAATGTCTTTGAAGCAGTATGCAGGTAATCAAGTCATTGAGACAATGCCCTTTCTGGATTTCTATATACAAAGCTTCCGCAACAATGCACAGACTGACATTATTCACAAACGACAACAAGCGACACACAATCTCAGCCGCGCGCTGAACACTATGCTATCCAGAGTCTCAAAAGCAACCTGGACATTATAATCAAACCAGCTGACAAAGGGGGTGCTGTGGTCATTATGAATAAGTCCGACTATAACCAGGAGGCAACCAGACAACTCTCCAACACCACATTTTACAAACCTCTCTCCTCTGAGCCCACCTCAGAATACCAAAAGAAACGACACTGTCTCCTTAAAGACCTTCCTTCATCTACTCGGGACCAAATCCACACAGAAACACCTTCTGAACCCCGACCAGGATTGTTCTATCTGCTTCCCAAAATCCATAAACTGGGACACCCCGGACGTCCCATCATCTCAGGTATCGGCACGCTCACTACTGGATTATCCAGCTATGTAGACTCTCTTCTCAAACCCTACGCAACCTACACTCCCAGCTATCTCCGAGATACTACTGACTTCCTGAGAAAACTACAAAACATCGATAACCTCCCTGATAACACCATCCTTGCTACCATGGATGTAGAAGCTCTATACACCAACATCCCACATGAAGACGGATTACAAGCAGTTAGAAACACTATCCCAGAGGACACCACTGCCAATCTGGCAGCAGACCTATGTAACTTTGTTCTCACCCACAATTATTTCCGTTTTGAGGACAACTTATACCTCCAGATCAGTGGCACAGCCATGGGTACCCGCATGGCCCCACAGTACGCTAACATCTTTATGGCTGACTTAGAACAACGTTTCCTCAGATCCCGTCCCTTTTACCCTTCTATACTTACGCTACATCGATGACATCTTTATGATCTGGACCCACGGCCAAGAAACACTGGAGACATTCCACAGAGATTTTAACAACCTACACCCCACCATCAGTCTCAGCCTGGACCATTCTACATGAGAGATCCATTTCCTGGATACCACAGTACAAATCACCAATGGTAAATTAGACACCACTCTCTACAGAAAACCCACTGACTCATACAGTTACCTTCATGCCTCCAGCTCCCAGCCAGAACACACCATACGATACATCATCTATAGCCAAGCCCTTCGATTCAACCGCATCTGCTCTAATCCCACCGACAGAGACCAGAAACTTCAGGATCTCTACCAAGCATTTATAAACCTTAATTACCCGCCTGGAGAAATAAAAACACAAATTGAAAGAGCCAGATGAATACCCAGAAACCATCTACTTCAAGACAGACCCAAGAAAACCAACAATAGAACACCACTTGTCATCACCTATAGCCCCCAACTTAAACCCGTCCAACATATTATCAATAAACTACAACCTATACTAGAACAGGATACTACACTCCGAGAGGCTCTGGGAGACAGACCCATAGTCTCCTATAGACAACCACCTAACCTCAGGATGATTCTTACCAACAACCACAGGACATACCACACTAATACCAACCCTGGGACTTTTCCTTGCAACAAACCCCGTTGCCAGCTTTGTCCACATATTTACTCTGCTAACACCATTATTGGACCTAACCAATTCAGTTATAAGATCAAGAATACATATTCCTGCTCATCCAAAAATATAATCTATACCATCATGTGCCGACAGTGTCCATCTGCTATGTACATTGGACAAAGCGTCTCAGACGCCAAAGAATCAATGCACACAAACGGATATCAGACAGTATCACAAAGAAAAAACAGTTTCTTGCCATTTCAACCAGAAAGGGCATTGTCTCAATGACTTGATTACCTGCATACTGCTTCAAAGACATTTTCCCACCAGGCTTAAGAGAGAAACCTCTGAACTGTCATTCATGCTTAAATTTGACACTTTATGCCGGGGTCTTAATAAAGACCCTAATTACCTTACCCATTACAAAGATAGCTTCCCCAAAATACAGCATCAAGAACACTTGTGGCATCTTTCTATTAACACATGCGTGAAGTAGTAAACGACGGTGTTAAGCAGCCATGGTTCCAGAGAGAGCCTGGTGACTGCTGTGATCTGTGAGCAGGTGGTTTATCTCCTTTGGCTTCCCTGACAGCCTTTGAACAAAGGTTTTTTACTGTGGATAGGGCCACACATGATTGTATAGGTTGGACCTCCCTGGTCTGGCACCCTCAGGACCTGACCCATCCCGAATGAGGGAATTTGCTGGATCAGCGGAGGTCCCCAGCCGCTGCGGCCTGGCTTCTGGTGGGGACAGGGCTCCATGGCTGCTCACGCTGTGTTGGGGTTCCGTGGCTGTCCTGCTGTGCTGTGTCCAGCTGGAGCTCCCCAGGACTGGGCTAGCCAGTCCCAAGGGAGGGGCTCCCCGTCACTAGATTCACTACCAGCTTACACTCCCAGGTGCCAGGGCTCTCTGGTCTAACAACATCCGTGATCCTGCCAGACCACAGATGTTGCCGGAACAGGGATCCTGGATTTAGGAGGTTCAACCTGTATTCATATCAGCCCAAGGTGAAGAATGAAGACTAAGGACTTAAGCAAACAAAAAGTAGCTAAGAGCAAATGAGATCCCTAGTAACCAAAGGCCCAATTCAGGAAAACACACAAGCATGTGGCTAATTTAAAAGCATATGCTTAAGTGCTTTGCTGAACCGGGATGGATTTAAGCATGTCCCTCTGTGCTTTGCTGAACCAGAACTAAAACTGTGCAAGTTATTGCTATAAATCTATTTTGCCTTATGAAAGTAAGCAAAGCTGGCTTCAAAAGGAAGCCTTTTCGCTTATTTCTTTCCCAGTTTTAAATCAGTGTTTGGGGGTTTGTTCTATTTGAATTACTATAGCTACATTGAACGTCTTACTAATTTAATATCTGTCCTTCACTTCCAATGAAATAGAATTTCTTTTGGGAACATTAATATCTGAATTATGCTGTTTTCACAAATGATGTATTTATCTTTCAGCAAGCATAATCTCATTGTTTACAAGTCTTTTCCTTGTTAATGTAACTTTAAAAATATTTCTTTTACAATGAGCCTTTCCCACCCCACGCATGCATACGCTCTCCAAGAGAAAGAAAGTTTACCTTTCAAGTCCTAGCAACAGCTGCAAAATATTTTGGTCTCTGAACTTCAAAAAGATTTATGCCTCAGCTTTCTTAAGACAAACTCATATGGTACATTTAAAACTGATAAGATGCCTTTTCACCTTGTGCATATCCAACAGAAGAGTGAGGAATGAAGATTAGGTTTTATTGTTGAACATTAAGGAAAAATGTTAATCTAGTGGAAAACAAACTTTTTAGTACTGTAGCTACATCTTAATGCAGAGATGTAGCAAATCTCATTCAGGCCACATCAAACTTTTATCTGCACTTTAAAGAGCTTAGGAAGAACATGAGGCATGCAGACTAAAACGCCTGACAGGAACAACTGAGAGTAGGCTATGCAAAGGCATAACTATGCCCTGGAACAATTTATTGAAATACTGTTTCTCTCACCCTACCAAAACTTTTTCAGAAAGAACTGCCAAAATGTATTTTTTTCAGGTTACTGCAAATTATGTTAAAAAAAAAAACCTAGGGAGACAAAGAAAAATTCTGATAATAAAATTAAGAATAAATTTTATTTATTCTGATAAATAAAATTCCACTTAAGGAAAATACAAATTACTAACAGCAAGTAAGAAATCATTTTGATGTTTGGGAGTATACTAATGAAATAAATCTTGAATGTAAATCACAATGGTATACATTTTTTCCAAAAGGTCTAACAAACAAAAAACCAGGTTTTTATTCTTACTGTTGTTTGTCCTCACCAGAGTCTGTGTGGGTACATTTTTGCATTTATTCCTTAGAAACACATTGTGGTTTAGTACATTAACATAGTGGGGAATCAGAAACTCATAGGATTAATTCTGGTTTCACCATGGACTCACTGGGCCAACTTGAGTTCTGGCATAAGTAGGTGCAAATCAAATCCCCTATGAGATAATTCAGGTAACATTATCCCCGTTGTCTATATGTTGTATATAGGTGAACAAATTGACTCAGATTAAGTGTATTGCCTCAATCCACATCCACAATCTATTTGCTTATCTGGGCCTCAATTTAACCCACTATGTGGCAGCTGGCAAGAGTGTGGCTTTGTTATCTTACTACATTAAGGCTAAGTCTACACTGCAGGGTTTTTGTGCAAAAAAGGCCGTTTTTGTGCAAAAACTTGTGGCGCGTCCACACTACAAGCACATTTTTGCACAAGAAAAAGTACAGTAGATTGTCAGAAGACAAGGCTTTTTGCGCAAGAGTTATTCCTCTTTCTATGAGGAATAAGCATTTTTGCACAAGACCTCTTGCGCAAAAAGGTGTGTGTGGACGGACAACAGGGGTTTCTTGTGCAAAAAGCCCCTATCGGAAAAAGCACAGGTGCTCTGATGGCCATTCTGTGAATGGCCATCAGAGCTTTCTTGTGCAAGAACGTCCATGGCAGTGTGAATGCTCTCTTGCACAAAAGCACATCTCTTGCACAAAAGCACATGGCAGTGTGGACGTGCTCTTGCACAAGAACTTTTTGCGAAAGATCTCTTCCGCAAAAAGTTCTTGCACAAGAAGCCTGCAGTGTAGACATAGCCTTAAAGTGCACAGCCACAGCGGGGTTAGCTCCTGGGGTGGTGCGATTCAGGACTGGATTTAGTCGGGCTCACGCAGCCCCTGGGACCTTGCGGCTCTGCCTCCCTTCCCCCCCTGCACCACGGACACAGTGGTGGGGGGAACCAGCTTTTAAGTTTTAGTCATTTTAGTTAAGTGGTATCATTTCTACTGCTTGAATGGATGACTAAATTTTTTCAAACAGAATACCAAATAATGTTTGTTTTCATAGATCTATGAAGTTCCTTGATTGCACTCAAAAAACAGAGTACAAATAGGAACAATTATTTCTCAAACATGAGAATGAACAGATTTAAAGGGAATAAGCATATAATTGAAGAAATTGTGTGGGGGGTTTTGCAGTATTTATCCAGCTTTATTGGCTGGGTCCCCCCCCCACCCACTTTCTTTATATAGTATATTAGCATAGTTGTATAATGTTTTGTCTATGAAATGCTATTTTTGAAATGCCATGTTTTGATAGATATTCAATGATACCTTTGTAATCCCTTTCTATAACAAAACTCTTATTAAGAATTATATTTTAAATTTTTGCCACAATAAAAGAGAGAGTTTGAGAAAGTTTCTTTGCTCTTCTGCTCATAAACGTATCCCAATGGATAGTTTTCATTGTTCAGCTCAAAATTAAGTTTAAAAGTTTCCTGACTCCAAAGCTTTTTAGAAAGTGTGAACATACTATGTAATATTATGTGAATCCAAACAATGTCAAAATAGCCAAGCTTTTTTCCTTAAATTTTTGGTCTAAAAAACAAAGCACTCTGGATGTGAATTGTATCAGACAGTTTAAGCAAAGCTTCTTGTTCAGTACACTGAGAAACAAAATCATCACCATGCCTAACTGAATTTCACCCAGCTAAAAAGAAAGGCCTTGCAACACCACAAACTGATACAGAAATTTTAAACTGATATCATCCACACAGAAAGTATTGGAGCCAGCGATAAGAAATAATGTAGATCACAATCCTGCAACTGGATACATGCCAGGGGACATGTGTGCTCACGAGGGGCCCAAATGAATTGTGTTGCTGCTGCACACAGGTGCAAAGATGCACTTGCACTGATTCAGTCTCTGGACTGGAAGCCATGATTTCTAACTGCTTCATTTATATTTTAAAATTTGCACCAGGATAGGCTTCCAGCCATTTACATTTTCTTATGACCTGTAGTAGAAAATTATCTTTTCTGCTTTATTTTGCTGAGCACTAGCACATACCTGAGTTAGTGAGGGATAAACAGACCAACATACTTATTTGTTTTCATAAAATGAATTTAACTGCTCCCAACAACGGAAACATGGTGAACTACTCTATGTCAGGCTATGTGGTCAGCCATAATTAAAGGATGTGTTCTTAGCAGCATATTTTTAAATTACTCATTTAAGTCAAAATATGTGAAGGACTATACATGCTAAAATAAATGCAGCATCTGTAAGTGTTTGGAATTTCTTTGGGAGATTATTTTTTTCTCAGTTTTTGCCCAGTAGCCTGTTTATGATTGGGCTATTTTGCAATGCAAAGAAAGGATCATCAGTGTGTAATGTCAGACAGGAAGGATATGGTACATCACCACAAAAGGACTAGAAAGCTATTTGTCACAACATTCCAGAAGTCACTAACACCCAGATCCTCAAAGGTATTTAGGCACCTACCTCTTACTGATTTCCATGGGAGTTAGTCCCCTAAAAACATCTGATGATGTGAACCTGAATATTCAATAGAATGTTGTGGATAATTTCTTCATGAGATTAGTTCTGCTCATTTAGAAGTCCAACGGGTTAATTTTCAGATCTGTGTAAAGTTCTGTCCCCACCCCCCACCACACACAGACACAGACACACACACACACACACACACACACACACAGAATTTCAAGTGAAAATGTTTATCATTTCCTTTATATTGGAAATTTTGGAAGGCCTGAAGTTTTGCAGTTTAACCCTAACCCTTCACTCAAAAATAAACCCAACTTCACTAAAAATCATGAATTGTCTTTAAAACTATGTGCATTTTAGTGAAATTTCTACAAATGTGTGACCATTTTCTTGTTTTCAGTTAAAAAAATAAAAATAAGTTACCAATAGTCTTGTCCTTTTATCCAAGGCTTTTGTACACTAGTAATTTCCCAATACTCATTTCTATATACCTCTACATGACAGCTTTTAGCTTTTGCTGGCACTCTTAATTATCCTTAGGAATCCTCTGTGAATTAGAAAATAATAACTGCTATTAAAAATCTTGTTTTTCCTTGTAAAAACAGATGAGATTCATTAAGCTATAAGTGTTTGGGCTACTGTGTATTGTCAGATGTACTTGATGATCTTAACATCGAACAATTCTTCTACAATGTAAGCAATTTTAATTCTATTTACATTTGTTAAACTATACATTTCTCAGAGGGGAAGCTGTATTCATCTGTAATTTTAAAAACAAAGAGCAGTTCTGTGGCACCTTAGGGTAATGTACACATCAGGGCTAAAGTTGAATTAAGCTATGTCAATTACATAGTTTAAGTCAAAATAGCTTAACTCTGCTTTTGGCGCTGTCTAAATAGCAGGAAGTCAAAGTCTTCCTTCAACTTCCCTTACTCCTTGTGAAATGAGGGTTACCACAAGGAGTTTTTATATTTGCATTTGTTAAACTATATTTTATTCCAGGTTTGTGTGAAGATAATGTGTGTTCATATCACAGAAAAGTGCACATCTAACTTTCCTATACAACACACACTGAAATCAGAGTTTCTCCTATCTTCAGGTAAAAAGTCCTAAAAGAAAAGTTTAGTACAGAAGCTACATAGTAATCATGTACCATCTCCATTTGCTATGTTTCTTTGGTGTCACCAAAAAGTGTGTTAAAATATATTAACATTAACAAAACAAAATAGTTTGTATTGTACATATGACATATTTAGATGTCCTGATATCCTCTCCGACAACTTCTTTATTTTTCTGTCATTTTCTCCTATCAGATGCCCTTCCTTGTACATCACAATTGTTTTGATTCTCCAGCCTTGTAACAATAGCATACATAATATAACTATTATATAATTCAGTATTCATAATTCTGCAAAACATAGATTGTTGTATAAAATATGTTATATGAAATTAAGCTAGTGATTCAGAATTTTGAAAGTATCATTTGGAAATTAATTAATTCTGAACACCAAAACTATTTCAAACAATCTCATTTCTTGACTAAGGCTGAAGGTGTTGTGTGTGCCTCAAGACACTAGTGGAGTCAGAACCAAAAACAATCTTTTTCAGAGACTATGTATAAATTCATATTGCCATCATAAACATGTTTACACTTCAAATATATTACTATATAATATCAATAAAAACATTGGCTGTGGGTTATTCTACTTTTAGGTGATAGCAAAACAGATTTTAAAAATGTCTTTATCTTTTTCTATTTTTGTAGATCTTGCGCAAGTCTTTATATTGATGTCAGTGGGTGTGATGGGGCAACTGCCCTTCACTGGCAAAGGGTTAATAGCAGTCCTTGGAGTGGCTATGTGGTACCCAGTCAATAAAAGGAAGGCTTAGAAGCAGCAAATGAGGGCCAATCTGGGCTCTATAGAAAGGGGTGCACGACAGAGAGGGGCTCAGTCTCTCCTTGGAGCTTGAGGGAAAAGGACTGGCTGCCTGTAGAGGGTAGTACCCAGGAAAGAGCAGTGCTGGGCAGGGTCAGAGGAGCAAGTGGAACTCCAGCATGGATGGCTCCTAGAAAAGAGGCCTTCAAACAGGATTTGAGTAGTAGCTGGGGCTATAGGAAAGTGGCCCATGGAAAGAAGGTAGTGGCAAAAAGAAGGAGAGGCAGTGAGTGGCTGCTAGCTATAAGGTCCCAAGGTTGTGATGCAGAGTTGCGGGTGGCCTTGGGCCTCCTCCCCTTTGCCCCACTGGCCTCCAGAGGAAGTGGTCAGCTAAAGAACTAGAGTTTGTCCCTGGACTAGGGGCATCAATTCACCACTGTGGTGAGAGGCTGGATGAAGGACTGCTGGTTCACCTGGAAGGGGGTGGAGACAATGGAATTGGAGAACAGCCAGAGGGCCATGCTCTGAAGAGGACGTCGAGATCTGGAGCAATGTGGGTCCCCAGAAACAGCAAAGATTGTGGAGTAGCAGTGACAGAAAGTAAGACAAAAGAAGAGGATGCCCTGCTGCTGGACAGAGCTAATTTCCAGAGTAACCAGCAGAAGGCACCATGGTGGTGAGCACCACCCATTACTATCTTGACAAATAAATAACTGTGCCTTTAATTTTGCTACTTTTTCCTGGAGCAATGGCAAAAGAGATTGTATTTTGGAGGGATGTGCTTTCAGTGGTGGCAGGATTTTCTGGAAGCTGATACAGCTCTTCTGAAGGTCTCACTGGTACCTACTGAGAGTGGTTCTTGAAGAAGCTTACCCATGTCCTTTAGAGGATGGTTCCAGCATACTGAACAGCCATAAACATGTTTACACTTGTGCAAGAACTTGAAATAAAACCCCTAAACACTTGGGTTCAAAGCTGGTTTGGAAGCAGTCAAACCAATTTGCCATTTTATTCCAACTGGGCAGGCCTGAGATTTTGAATCATTAGTGATGTGTTAAGCATAAACAGGTTAATTAAATAAAAAAACAGAATGTGTTAATTTACATTTTAATACATCACTTACTTTTAAGTGTCTGTCCCTGGTTCTTGGTGTTTTTACAAATTTAAACAAGACAAAAAAGTTAAGACTTATAGCATATATCAATTATTAAGTCATAAATGTTTTAAACTCTTCAGAGGAGCCGCTGTCCATTCAACTTCACATAACATTTAAAAAAATTTCACATGACTACCCTATGCTATGACAGAAATATACTCTCTGCTTTTATTTATGCCAGAAATTATTTACACTTAAAATATTTTCTCTCAACTTCTTATTGTTCTGTTTTCTGGGTGGGTATTTTCTGATCATTTCATGCAGAATATATGGAAATAATCAGAGAAAAGAGTAATCAAAATTGTGTTTTTTCAAGCTTTGACTAATTGTAGTTTCATAGGCTGCTGATCTCCACAATCTAGGAAGTGGTTAGCAGTGGGGGGTTTCTGTGTTTTGTTCATTCAAACACAGAATTGTATTATGCATAACACTGATTTCACCTGAATTCTCCAGTGCTTTAGTAAATCTCTGAACTTTAGACATTGTTTATGTTTTACTGAATCCAGCACTGCTGCCTATATAATTTATTGCATTTGCTTACCAGAGTGGGAAATGCTTGATAACTCTGTCCTTGGATCAAAAAGTCTCTCAGGGACATATACTCTTATGATACTAAATGACGCCAAATCCTTCTCAAGGAAATCTTTCATTGAAGGGTGGCAAAATGTTACCCAAACACATATATATGTGATGGTTGTCCTTAAAAAGTCCTCATTTGCCAAAATTTGCCACTGAGATATCACATCCTAGAAGAGAGTAGTTATTAATGTTTCACAATCCTGTTGGAAAGGAATAACAAGTGGGGTTCCGCAGGGGTCTGTTTTGGGACCGGCTCTGTTCAATATCATCATCAACGATTTAGATATTGGCATAGAAAGTACGCTTATTAAGTTTGCAGATGATACCAAGCTGTTGGGAGGGTCGCGACTGCTCTGGAGGATAGGGTCATAATTCAAAATGATCTGGACAAATTGGAGAAATGGTCTGAGGTAAACAGGATGAAGTTTAATAAAGACAAATGTAAAGTGCGCCACTTAGGAAGGAACAATCAGTTTCACACATACAGAATGGGAAGCGACTGTCTAGGAAGGAGTACGGCAGAAAGGGATCTAGGGGTTATAGTGGACCACAAGCTGAATATGAGTCAGTAGTGTGATGCTGTTGCAAAAAAAGCAGACATGATTCTGGGATGCATTAACAGGTGTGTTGTGAGCAAGACACGAGAAGTCATTCTTCCGCTCTACTCTGCACTGGTTAGGCCTCAATTGGAGTATTGTGTCCAGTTCTGGGCACCGCATTTCAAGAAAGATGTGGAGAAATTGGAGAGGGTTCAGAGAAGAGCAGCAAGAACGATTAAAGGTCTAGAGAACATGACCTATGAAGGAAAGCTGAAAGAATTGGGTTTGTTTAGTTTAGAAAAGAGAAGACTGAGGGGGGACATGATAGCCGTTTTCAGGTATCTAAAAGGGTGTCATAAGGAGGAGGGAGAAAACTTGTTCATATTGGCCTCTGAAGATAGAACAAGAAGCAATGGGCTTAAACTGCAGCAAGGGAGGTTTAGGTTGGACATTAGAAAAAGTTCTCAACTGTCAGGGTAGTCAAACACTGGAATAAATTGCCCAGGGAGGTTGTGGAATCCCCATCTCTGGAGATATTTAAGAGTAGGTTAGATAAATGTCTATCAGGGATCATCTAGACAGTATTTGGTCCTGCCATGGGGGCAGGGGACTGGACTGGATGACCTCTCATGGTCCCTTCCAGTCCTAGTATTCTATGATTCTAAGATTTACACGGCGTTGCTCAAGTCCTTAACTCAGATAAGTTTTTATTTTCTTCATTTAAATCTGCTCTGGGGTGGGGCTGGGGATGAGGGTTTCACTATGCTGGCTGCCCCAGGGATAGAAGACAATGCCAATGCTCTTCCACCACAGCAGCTTGGGGCTAGGTAAAGTAGTGCCTCTCCACAGCTGCTGCAGCGAGCACCGATCGGGAAGGGGTGCATGTCCCCCAACTGGGGGACAGACACACACAGGAGATACAGTTATACAAACTCTGAAATATACAGTAGGTAGCTGTCCCATTCTCTACCCCTACCCTCTGTTGCCTCAGTGGGATTACAACTATCCCAGTCCCTATCTCTGGCCCCTTGCTGCCCTCTTGTGGTCATTCTACAGTATAATTCCTTCATACCAGACTTCTCCCTTTCCATTTTATCAGAAACAATCGAATTCCAGGCACATATCAGTGTCTTGGCACAACCAAACCCTGACCTTGCTTTAAGTTATGATAAGAAGAAGTGGCATACTAAATTTGGAGGTCCTAGCTCTTATCATTTAGGAGTTCTTGAACAAACAGACTCACAGAAGGATGGACCGACACATATTTCTAAAATGTTTAGTAAGATAACATACCTCAGTCTCTCCATTTGCTAACTGTAATTCTTGTATCACCCTGCTGAGGAAACAAATATCTGAATCAAGCTTGGCAGCTAGGTACAACTAGAAACACCACAGGAAAAGATCCAAACACAGATCACTGTGATCATGCAGCTATCCGTGGGGATACTGCCTACATTAGCGATGTGGAATGAGGCCCCACAAGATGATTGTTTAAACCAGAACAAAACAGTTTTCAATTGCTCACTACTAAAGTAAAATGTAATTGAACTAGTGTAGATGAATAATACAAATGTTAACATTAAGGGTACGTCTAGATTACATGGCTCCGTTGACGGAGCCATGTAAAATAGTTTACTCGGCATAGTCAATGAAGCATACACGAGGCATACTGGAGTGGTCGACAAAGGCTTCCCTTGTCGAACGCGCCACATCTAGACTGCGGCGCTGTGCCAGATCAGCTGATCGTCGGCACAGCACAGTGGCCATTTTTATTTTAATGAAGCGGGGATTATTTAAATCCCCGCTTCATTGACTATGCCGAGTAAACTATTTTACATGGCTCCGTCGACGGAGCCATGTAGTCTAGACGTACCCTAAATGAAATAGTGTAAAGAGGCCAACCAAACTGCCTACAATATCAGACGTGCTCTAATTGTTTTAAAAGAGCTGTTCAAAATAGGAAAGATTCCAAATTGATATCTGGAAAATAACCAAAGAGTTAGGGCTTATCTATATATGAAAGTTAAAATATGGAATAAGCTTGTGTGTGAATTTAAAGAAGATATATTATTAAGCTATTTGGCACTCTTATTGATTAAGCCTATTTTGAATAAGGAAATCTTATTCCAGAATGAGAGCATGCACACAGAGCTCATCATGAAAAACTCCCCATTTAACCAAGTCCTAAAATTTATCTTCCACTCCATTTTCATAAAGAATCATAGAATAATATCACTGGAAGGAACCTCGAGAGATCGTTAAGTCCTGTCCCCTGCACTCAGGAGCAAACACCATCTAGACCATCCCTGACAGGTGTTTGTCTAACCTCCTCTTAAAAATCTCATATGCTGGAGACTAAATAGCCTCCCCAGGCAATTTATTTCAGAGTTTAAACTGCCATAGCAGGAAGCTTTTCCTGACATCCAACCTAAACATCCCATGCTGCAATTTAAGCCCATTGTTTCTTGTCCCATCATCAGAGGTTAAGGAGAATAATTTTCCTCCCTCTTCCTTGTAACAACCTTTTGGACACTTGAAAGCTATTATCATGACCTCTCTGTCTTCTCTTTCCCAGACTAAACAAACCCAATTCTTTTAATCTTCCCTCACAAATCATGTTTTTCTAGACCTGTAATCATTTTTGTTGCTCTTCTCTGGACCCTCTCCAATTTGTCCATATCTTTCCTCAACTCTGTTGTCCAGAACTGGACTGGACACAATACTCCTTTTGAGGCCTAATTAGTGCAGAGTGGAATGGAAGAATTATTTCTCGTGTTTTACTTACAACATTCCTATTAATAAATCTCAGAATGTTTCCTTTTTTCCCCCCACAAGTGTCACATCATTGTCTCATATTTAGCTTGTGGTGCACTTGGACCTCTACATCCTTTTCCCCTATACTCCTTTCCTGGTTAGTCATTTATTGTTTTGTATGCGTGCAACTTATTGTTTCTTCCTAAATGGAGTACTTTGCATTTGTCCTTATTAAATTTCATCCGATTTACCTCATGCCATTTCTCCAGCTTGTCCAGATCATTTTGAATTTTCATCTTATCCTCTAAATCACTTGCAACCTCTCTTAGCTTGGTATCACCCACAAACTAGATAAGTGTACTTTCTATGTCATTAACTAAATCATTAATGAAAGTATTAGACAGAACCAGTCCCCAAACTCATCCCTGTGGAACCCCATTCATTATGACCTTGCAACATGACTGTGAGCCATTGATAACTTCTCTGTGGGAATGGTTATCCAACCAGTTAGGCACCTACCTAAAAGTAGCTTCACCTAGCTCGTATTTCCCTAGTTTGTTAATGGAAAGGTCATGAGAGACTGTATCAAATGCCTTACTAAAGTCTAGGTGTCCCATCTCAACCGCTATCCCCTTATCCACAAGGCTTGTTATCCTGTCAAAGGAAGGTTGGTTTGATAGTATTTGTTCTATACAAATCCATGCTATTACTTATCACCTTTTTATCTTCTAGATAAAACTATCTGGAGCTACTGCCACTATTTTTAAAACACAATTTCTACCAGTATATAATGTACATGACCATCAATTTCACTGCCAAATTTGGCCCAGAGTCTATTGTCCATTAAATTCTGATTACACATTCAATCAGAAAATAAGAGCCCAACAGAATAAAACATACACATACATATACTGAAAGCTGTTGTACAATAAGGAGATAGATTTTTAGAAGTGCTCAGTGTCTATTTTAATAGAAACCAAATTTACAAGCCCAGATTTTCAAGAGAGCTTAGGAGCCAAACAGCTCCCACTGAGAACAATGGGAATGGCTTGCTTTTTGAAAATCTGGACCTTAATTTTCAGAATGTCTAGACCACAAGGCTACTAGTGTACTGAATTAAAATCACTGTTTTTTATTTCCATTGTGTGTGCGCATCACTGTGTCTTGGAGTATTACTAACATCTTAAATAAATCCAAATTGTTATAATGCTAACAGTAACCCTAAAAACTACCTGCCTCTACATAACATTAAAGCTTCCCCTCAGTGTGTCTCTCTCTCAGGAAAAGCATCAATAAATAGATAGGTCTTGAAATGGCATTTTGTCCTTTTGACTTTTTTGGCACAAACACTCCTATAATTAAACAGTTATTTTTCCCTTTGAAACCTCACAGTATACTACAGCTAGTGTAAAACAGCTACTATGTTTCAACAGGAGCATAAGAACATGTTTCAATGGGAATATAAAACCTCCCATATTGGAAGAAACCGAAGATTCATTTAACCTCAAATTCTATGTCCAGTAATGATCAGTATCAGATACTTCAAAAGACATAAAATGTCTATTATGTATAAGTAGCCAATAACATGCTGTAGTAAGATGTTTCTGCTGAAGGACTCCTTGGACAAGTTAGAATACATGATAAACTTAAAAAAACAACAAATAGTCTAGTAGCACTTTATAGACTAACAAAACGTGTGGATGGTATCATGAGCTTTCGTGGGCACAGCCCACTTCTTCAGATGACTGGAGTTTTGAGTTTAGGATGTCCAGGCCCAAATAAATAGGGGAGAAGGAAGAGGGGGGGAAGGAAAAAATGGAAGGGGGGCGGGAAACAAGAAGCAGAGGGTATGTAAATATCAAAGGGAAAACCAAATAGGCAAAACTGGTAATCTATAAGCACCTAAAAATTGGATAGTTAAAAGAAGCAGATAAGGATCATAGGATAGCAATTAGAGAGGAAGAGTACTAACACAAGAAGCTACACAGACAAAGAGCTGTTGGCACCTTCATTGTTTGGTTGGTTGATAATGTCCCAGCCATCCATTATCTCGATTGAAGCCATAGGTGTGAGAATTAAATTTGTGGATGAATTGTAATTCCAACCCTTTTCTGTATATTTGGCTTGTAGAATTGGTCTGTAACAAGACAGCCACTTGGAGATCTTTTAAAGTGTGACCAGGTAGATTAAAGTGTTCCCCAACAGGTTTCTGTATGTTCCCTTTACGGCTATCTGATTTGTATCCATTGATTCTTTCCCATAGGGACTGTCCAGTTTGTCCAATATATTTATCATTAGGGCATTGCTGGCATTTGATGGCATAGATCAAATTACTGGATGTGCAGTTAAATGAGCCTCTGATTTGGTAGCTTATGTTGCTGGCTCCAGTGCTTTCTCTTCCATGCACTGCAGAGGACAAGGTATGGATTCCTTCAAAGAAAGTTCTTATGTTTTGCTTGGGGATTTGAGGTAAACAAACAAAACAGTGTTTTTAAATAATTACTAGGGCTGTCAAGCGATTAAAAATTCTAATCGCGATTAATCGCATGCGACTCCCCTTTGAAACATCGTGGCGGTGTTTCAATGGGGCAGCGCTGTATGGAGCCCGGGATCAACTGGAGTTCCAAGCTGACCCCGGGCTCTATGCAGCGCTGCCCCTTGGAAGCGCTGCTGCAGTGTTTCAAAAGGGCAGCACAAGGCAGAGCCCGGCATCAGCTGGAATCCCCAGCTGACCCTGGGCTCCATGCACTGCTGCCCCTTTAAGGTGCCGCAGCAACATTTCAAAGGGGCAGCATAAGCGGAGCCGGGGATCAGCTGGAGTCCCCAGCTGGTCCCTGGCTCCGTAAGCCCCTTAAAAGTGCCGCTCCAGCACTTCAAAGGGGCTTTGCAACAGCGGAGCCAGGGATCATCTGGGTCTCCAGCTGATCTCCAACTCCGCTTGCGCTGCCCCTTTGAAGGGCCATAGTAGCACATCAAAGAGGCAGCGCAGCATTAATGCCTGCGATTAACGTGTTAATCCTGTCCTGCTTTAATAGCAGGCATTAATGCAGGTCATTTGACAGCCCTTTTGAAAAGTTTTCCCTCTCCTTTCATATTGATATAATAATCCTACTATTTTGCTTGTCTTCCAATGAATTATTTTTAGATTTAGGCAATTCCACACTCATGAACTTCAGCAAATTTTGTGTACTAAGATATTGCACATTTCAGGAATATCAGCTTTGCATCTCTCATTTAATGATGTGTTGGGAACCTCCACAATTCTTTTTAAAATGTATGAACTTTTTTTATCATTTTCAGAGCAAAAGGTGATTCTGTTCACATTAAAGCTGCTACTAAATTTTTAGGTTTCTGCTGTAATCTCTGAGAGCTTCACATAATGAAATTATCATTCCATGCCATAGGAATTTTATTTTTTTCAACTGCACAGCAATTCTGTTTTTAAACTTAAAAGAACAGCTTTCCGGTGAAAGCTGTGGAAAGTTACTCTTAAGATAGAAGGATTTTTTCAGCCTCTTTAACTAAATGAGAGATATACTGGGGTGCCTCTCCAAATTAATAGTTAGGTTGCTTTGTTCATCTTTCATCATGGGATCAGCCCAAACATGTTCTCAGTGTTTAAATTTGGACATATTGTTGCTGCTCCATAGCACATAGCTACAGCAATGTGGTTTACCACAGCAGAACAGAAAGCTGCTGTGCGGCTGGCAATCTTCCACTAGGCTGCACTTGTGCTCTTGAATAGTGCTGCTTTACAAATGGTGATTTTTCTCCACACAGCAATCAGGCTAGATTCATTAATAAACAGTGAATCACAACAAAACTTACCTTTCTGCCCTCTTATTTTTTACTTAAAAATTTACCCCTAGGACCAAGTGGCTTGACACAGATGAACATTTTTCCCTGGTCTTGAACAAACTGAACTTTCCTCAGATAAAATAGTAATTAAAAGAACCCTCAAGTAGCAGCTCGAGTAAGAATTTATCAACTTCACAAACTGAGCTCTCCCAGCTTGAAGTTCTAGTTAGCTCTGTGTCTAAACTTTTCATATTGTCAAGAATTCTAACTAAGCACTTGCTGAATAGTAAATACATCCACAGCTCACTTCTCTGAAGTTCTAGCATTTTTAGACTTGCTCTGTTAGTCAAGTGGTAAATGACTTTGAAATCTACATATTTTCCCATTCCCATAAATATTTAGCTCTAAAAGTAATTCTTCAATTAGTCTTTCTTAATGACCTTTCGGTATGAACCATGGAAAAAAAAACTTTTGGCAATTTTTGCTTTGTTTCTTTTTTACTGTTCGTTCAGCCATCTTTGGTTTTCAGTGAAAGGCTGAGCTATGTGTTGAAACTTTTCATACTACTGAAGGATTTGAAAATGCACACATGAAGCTTATGTCTATATTTATTTTTCATGTAAAATATATGCCTATTTTAACTCTTTAATTATTGGCCTTTTCCAGATGATAGAAGCCTATCTGTTGCTTATGATGCAAGATGGTTAAAAAATTAAATAAGTAATATTTATTGGCTGTTGTACAAGTAGTGCAAATGAGAACAGAGATAGGGCTTGATTATACAGCTCCGCGTTAATGTAGTCCAGTTTGAAAAGAACTACACTAGAAGCTATTTAGTTCACCCCTCCAATGTCCATCCAGGGGAATTACAGCACAGCACTTTGGTGTGCACTGCTAGTCATACCCTCAGAATCTAAATGACAGACCAAGAAAGGCATAGCCTAAGGTCCAAAATCTACTTGAAGCAAATGCGGATGTGAATTCCACATTCAAGTGGTCATCACACAGAAAATTCAAGAACTGAAAGTACTAAGACATATCTATGATTTACCATAGCACCTGTATTTTTAGGACTTGGCACATGGGTACACAGAGGGAGAGAGAAGTTTCAGAGAGTACATCAGATCAGACTGATGATGAATTTTAAAAGATTAACAAAAACAACTTTATCAGCCATATTATATTTAATAGGGGAGGAGTATAAAAAAGAAAACTGCTGAAGAAATACACTGGAAATGATGGCAGTGTGCGAGAACTAGAGAGTTTCGCTTTCACTCTCCTTGTAAATGTTAAGACTCCATTTACTAAAATCTTTCCCTAAATCAATCTGTATCAGAAGTCTAAAAGCTTTACCTTAAAAACAGAGAAAAGGGTAGCAGAAGACATCTTCAGTAAGAAACTCTATCTATATGAATTTAGTTGTACTTTTTATGCACTAAAAAATACCAGAGTGATAAAACTGAATAAAGAAGCACCTACAAATCCATAAGTATAAATAGCAACAGCACTCCTGGGAGTTTCTCCATATTGCCCCAGGAAGGAGTTCAGTTCTGAGCTGGAGGAATGCAGCACTACACAGTTGGGTGACATTATTGTGGAATTCCCCAAATAAATCTTTTGGCAGCCCCACCCTTTTGGACAATAGAAGCAAGCTAGTTTGGAATGTCTGAAGTTACATATTCACAATCTTTTCCAAAAGCTGGGCCCTTTACTGTTGTACCTCCAGCTTTCAAGGGTCTTTAAGCCAAGTCTTTGGCACATTAACTGGCTTCCTTTGATTTTCCTCAACTATTTAGAGCCTGGCACATACTGTTCTTTCTCATAAAAGATTATTAATATTTTTTCTTTCCCCAGTGAATGCTTTTATTAGTTAGCTCATAAGTAGTATGAAATCTACACTCAAATTGCATGGGAATTCTATCTCTAAAATGTCTTTGCCAGCTTAAAATTCCCTCAGTGCTCACACACAACATTTTTTAATATTCTTGAGCAGTGTGTACCAGCCATCAGTAGAGGGCATGTTAGTGACCTCACAGAATACTTTCCCTTCTTTCCAAGAACTGGATATGTATTCAGAGATGAATGAAAACGTAAGTGCAGAAGCTTTGTCATTACCTAGATTTTCTCCAGAAAAAACAGTGCAGCAAAACTATTGGATTGCTCAACCAGATCATTCCTTTAATCATAATAATTTCTGAAATCTTGATTGTTCATGGAAGAGGAGCAAATGACAGCTCATAATCCTTTTCTGTATCATCACAGGCCAGTCATTGTAGACGGGACAGGTACAAAACTCAGCATTTCCACCATGAATATTATCCAGACCTTCTTAGAAACAAAAGCGATTCTTTTAACAACACTAACAGAATCTATGCATTAACCTTCCAATGACCAGACACTCACCCTGGAGCTACTGCACAATGTTATTATTCTGTCAAGAACTTCTCCCCTCTGTTCCAAAGGTGCTTTGAGTGGCCTACAGCATTCAACTGTGTGGCCTGTCCTCTACAAAAACAGCTGCATGGTTTGATCTTGCACGCTTAGAATGGTATCAGTTATTCCATCTCCTTCACCAGTCTGCTTTTCTAACAGTCCCTTTCATACCTAGAGTATCCATCAGGATAAGTAGGCTATACTAAGGTATTCTTTTGTCTGTCTTGTCTCAAATTCTCTTCATTCCTATTTTCATATTATCTTACTTGCATGTTCAAAAAGAAAACTCATACCCCTTCATTATTCACTCACACCCTGTTTTGTTAAAAAGAGGTTGTGGGTGGTGTTCTGGCATGACTAAGTCTCTAAGAGATGGATATTAACTTGACATGAAAGCAGTGAGAATGGTTTAGCTCTTATAAAAATTACACTGCTAAGTAAAAACGGATGTCAAATGTATGTTTGTCTTCACTTTTCATCACTGAGCAGGTCAGAAACATGACATCTTTATTTCTGAAGTATAAAGAGACTGAGGGTCAGATTGGAAAGGAAGGTAACAAAGCTCCTTGTGCACATGCACAAAGGTCAGTGATAAGATAGCCTCTAGTAAGAAACTACAGGAGTAAACAACAGAATCTGACAAGCTGGATATTCTAAAATATATGGAGTATAAGCTATAAAACAATATAAAAACCTGACAATATTGGAAAGAGGGTTAGCAACTAGACAAGCACTTTCCATAATACTTAGAGCTTTAAGGGAAAAGATAAATGCAACAACACAAGGCAAATCATGGTAATGGAGAGAGAGGAATAAGATTGGCTTTACAAATACATTAAGGGGAAATGTACTACATAAAGAAAGCAGGTCTAAAAAATGAAGAGACAGCTGAAATTAAAGATGACATAAAAATAGAGAAACTGTACTCTTAAAAATCTGTCATCCATCAATAGTAAAAAATAGGCATTACATTTCAAAAAAGTAAAAGGAGGATTTTATTATTGGAAAGATCAGATAAAGAAACATTTGGAAAATTGTCATATTGCTGTAGATCCTAGAGACCCCAATTAGGAGTCTTGACACATCATGATAAGAGTCACACAAACACATATGAAGAAAATTCTTCCCCTAAAGAGCTTGCAATCCAAGAAGTCAAGTGACCTACACATTATTCTTTTTAATATAGTTTGTACCCATGTGTGTCTGTCTGCATGGAAGGTTGCACAGGCTACCTTAAATTTGCTATTTCCTAATCTTGCTTATATAACCTTAATACACGTGAAAATGTAATTAAAATTGTATCAGCATGCATAAACACTCGGTTGGTGGATTATAGGTGCACTGCTGACTAATTCTGGCATTTCCAAACTTATGAAAGCTTGATTTTGCAAACTTAAAAATGTACTTTTAATATATTTTTTTTCTGTGAAATTTCTTAATTTTTAAAAAGGAAAAAAATCTAATTCCACAAGGTAGCATCATATTGACACCTGGGTCACCAAGAAGGTTGGGAATTTTAGATCCAGACCTCTGTCACATGAACAAATAGCATGACGAATAGCAGCAATACGTTGCCATCCTTTTACATGGAGCAGCATTAGAGGGGGATGGGAGAGACTCTCATACAGATTGCACAGAAATGTGTTGCCAGTTGAGGTATAATGTGACTTCAGATTCTTGGGTTCCATTCCAGGCTCTGAGGGGAGCAGTCTAGGGGCCACAGACTTGTCTTCCCATTCTTCCCATACTTACCATTTTATATCCCATTCCCCTCTAACCCATCCCTGTCCCAGTCCTGTCTGGTACAACCTGAACTGTGGAATGGTGATGTGCCACCAACCTGGGGTACCCTATTCACACTGTGAAGCTGTGACAAGCTTCAAATCTCTGACAGGTACTGCCCTTACACAGACATCCACAGGCAGGGACACACCCAACTGAGTTACATGAATGCTTTGCCAGTCACTCATGAACCAACAATACAAAGGCTCCGGCTATTTCATCCCAGAACTTTGACCATCTTGCTCTGGTCACCTTTCCCTCATTGTGAAAAGGACACATATTAGTGTGGGAAATCTCAGCTCTGTTTATAAAGGCATATGAACCAAAACACTCTGTTTTAGATAAAGTATAGATTTTAAGTGATTATAAGTAGTAAGTGTAGGGGTTTAAGTTGGTTGCCTCAGAAATAAAATAAATAAAATAAATTCATAGTCTAAGTTCTATAAACTAAATAGGATTTGAATCAAGCAGTGTCTCATGCTGGCAGATGGTATAGCCCCTCAACACATAGGCTGGGATTGTCCTCCAACCCACGACCACCCTCCTCAGATAAAAGTTTTTATCTTCCAGATGTGTTTTCAGGCCTTGGGAGTTGTGGGAAGAGTGAAGCCAAGTCATAATGTCACTTCCTCTTTTTATGAGATCTTTCCAGCAAGCGGGAAGAAACATGCTTGTAACATGAAGGACCACTCCTATTGGTCAAACAGTCTCCATTATCTACGTGCTCTCTCTCAGCAATTTTCTGAGATGATTATTGGGAATATGGATTCCCTTTAATGGGTTATCAGCATATGTCATGTCTGGCTATTCCATTATTGTACATGAAGGGCTGGTTGTGGTATTCATAACCTCAGAACATATTTCAGTCACACACACAGAGCAAAATTTCATACTTTCATATATAATAACACATACAAGACAACAGGATATTAATATTCAAGAGAGCAAGACTTTGAAAATGATGCCTCACAATGTATTCTTTTGCAAAACATATCACTCATATCACCATGGTAAACATGGGGGTGCTAGGGTGCTGCTCCAGGATACACAATGTTACATATACTCCCATCCCCTTCTAAGCCATCCCAATCCCATCTTTTTCACATTCATGGCTCATTGTTTCAGTTCTATTCTCCTCACATAGCTAGTCCCAGTCTCCACACTCCCAAATTTATCAAAATCCTGCTCTGCTTGCCCAGTCATTCCTACTCTCCCACTTCTGACATCCCGGTCCCAGTTTCCCTCCCACTTCCAGTTCCATTCTCTTTGTCTAGCCAGATCCAATTTTCTCCTCCTTAATTCCTTCTCACCCCAATCCCAGTCTCTTTCCTTAACCACTCAGTCTCCTCTTGTTCCCAATCCCAGTTTTCCCTACTATCACCTCTGAACCTCCATTCCAAGTTTTCACCTCAAGGCTTGATTTTCCAAAATCTATGCCCAGCCGTTTGGCTCTAAGCCTTGCTGCATTCAGTTCAGGCACCTTCCTCTAAGGGATGTGAAAGGTTAACCAGTAAGCATCAACCTTAACGGATGATGCTTACCAATTCCAGTTAACTGGTGGGGCTGGAGCACCCTTCCCCCCACCTACTCCCACTTTAATCAGTTAACTGGTTAAAATGCTACATTTAACAGGTTAACCAATTAAATGAGATTTTACAACCCCATTTCCTTCTCCATGTTGCTTGGGCCCAGTAGGAGGACAGACTACAGGAGACTAGGGATGCTAAATTGTGGATAATCATCTAATCGAGTAATCGATGGAATTTCCATCAGGCTCTACAGTTTAAATGTAGTAGGAGTCACCCAGCAGCCTGGCTCCTACTATATTTAAACTGTAGAGCTGCAGCTGGGTTAGCTCCCAGGGGGCAGCACAAGCCAGAACTGGGTCCTGCTTCCCCCACCCTTGCTGCTTTTTATATAGAAGCAATGGGGGGGGGGGGGGGAGAGGAATGCAAGTAGTTGACTCAACTACCCTAGGTTTATCAGGTAGTCAACTACTCTTTTACAGCCCTACAGGAGACACAGACTAACTGCTCTTATTACCAATGCTTAGATCAGAGGAGGGCAAACTGTGGCCCCGTGGGTCATATCTGGACTATTCGACCCTTCAGTATGTTCCTCGAGTCCCACTGGGGAGTAGAGTTGGGACAACTCTGCTGGGTGGAGCCAGCAGAACTGATGGGCAGCATGGCGATCAGGGGTATTAGCCCATGGTACATCTCTTTTTGCACGCCCTCTCCACGGTAGCCTCAGCTCCTTCAGTGTCTGGGCAGCATGGTTGCACTCCACAACCATGGAAATCACTGGAAATCAGGGAGATCAAAGAGAGCTAAAACACCTTAAAAAGATGCATCACCAAAACAACCATACAGATACGATAACAGAATAAACAGTCTAGGGCCAGAAGAAGATGATTAATGTTTCGGCTAAGACATTATATTATAGATGGTATAGCCTCATGGTTGTATTGTTAAAGGGTTATAATGATATGAAAATGGGATTGTATTTTGTCCAAGATATTTGACTCTACGTGGACACAGTATTCCTAAAACATATAACATAGTTGACCTATTTTATAACATAAACAACATTAAATTAATAACAAAATAGCAAGAGATCAGGATATCCCCTACTGAAGTACACTTGATATAGAATTATTACAAACATTCTAAAATTTATATTAATTGAAGGGTAATACATGGTGGAATATTTTAAGAATAAGTAAATTCAAAGACAGTATAATAATATAACAATATTCAATATTATAAATGTGTTTGACATGATTAAATAAGGCTTGGTTCTTACAAATAAATGTTGAAGGAAAAGGAAAAGAGAAAAAATAAGCTTCGTTGAGCAGGGAACTAACAAGCCCATTGTTAGAGGGGACCAGGTGACAATGGGGGAATGCCCAGAGAGGAAGAGAGAAGGAAACAGGGAATAAAGGAACACATGTAAAATACTGTTCTATTACATTAATAAAAACGTTAAGGTCCAGAATTTAAAAGTATATTGTAAATCAAACTCAGGATCATGGTACGAAAAGATAGGCTTTTCAAAAGGAAAATACATGTGACTGCAGGGTGTTTGATGGGTACACTATTAAAGAATCTTATTTACAGAAGAATCACAATATATTGGAACCCTGGCATCTGTCTGCAAGTAAGTTTATTAATGTCATGATTGTCAACATGAAGAGGATGAGCCATCCAACAAAAAGGAAAAGAGTATTCTGTTCACAGAAAAGATTTTACAAGTACAACCTATTTACAAGAAACACACTTGAAGAAAAATGATGATAAATACCTGAACCCTTCTTGGACACATATACCATGTAGCTCTCCAGGACAATCTTAACAGAAGAGGGGTTGCAACACTCTTTACTAAACACTTTTCTTTTGTTGTTTTAGAGCCCACTGTAGATATAGAGGGCAGATGCATTTTTATTAAAGGGTCCTGGATAGGTGAAATTTTTCACTTTATTCAAAATATAAGCTCCCACGTAGAAGCAAACTTCTCTTTATAATCAGGTTTTTTATGGATTTAAGAAGTTTTAGTGAAGATATTATTCAACAGAAATGTAATGAGATATTAATCCCTCTTTGTATCACTTGAGTATTCAAAGAAAAAAGTTCAAATGTGTTGCATCTCTTAAAAATAATCTGATACATGCCTAATGGGAGCTGAATCTGGATGCTAGGGACTGTATATATTATTTTGTTCCTCATGAATCTACTGCAGGACTGATATGATTTTTTTGTTTTTATGACCCTCACTAACTTTGTTCAAAAAATTTATCTGGAGGATATAACTTGATTTGTTTATGCCCCTGCGTTTATCAGGTTAAAAGATTGGGGGACAGTGAAAAAATAAAGGTCCTGGCAGTTGAACAGAGCTTTTATGTATAACTCTCTTAGAATTCAAGAGCTGGAAGAAAATGTTCAGCAATATATAAATGAAAATGAAAAGGCTAAAATCAGTAAGTTTTCTCTGGGATGCTAGAAAGGCAGTTATGAGGGGGATCTTTATAAATAAAGCATCCTACCTCAAAAAGATGAGAGGTCTTGAAGAGATTTTAGTTCAAGAACTTTCTGTTTTGGAAGGTAGACATAAATCTACAGGATCTAAAATAGCATAAGAAGATAAATTAGAAGAAGGAAGATGAACCTGTTACAAACAGGTAATGTTGAGTAAACACTTTGATATAGTAAACAAAAAATATTATGAAAAGGGCAATAAAGTTGATAGGCATTTTGCCAGAAAATTAAAAAAATAATCCGTTAAGTCAACCATTCCTTTGATTAAAAACAAAAAGGGAGATTTATTAATTGGCATCAAACAGCTCTTTTAAACATTTGCTACCTTTTTCCATACTTCGTATAGTTTAGAAAAATCCAAATCCTGAACAGCTCTCAGAAGATGATGTGGTAGCTCTTAAAAGGAAAATTGCTGTGGAGGAAATGAAAGTTATTAATAAGTCCAGTAAGGATCCAGTAAGGATCAAAGTGCTGATGGGTTTTCTGCAGAATATTATAGCGCTCTAGAGCAAGTATTGGCCCCTTTTTTTAACTGAATTGTTTCATGGTATATCACAAGGGAACAAGATCTCAGGTTCATGGGAAGATGTAAAAACTGTGGTCATTCCTAAAGACGGAAAATATGTTATCAATTGTGCATTGTAAAACCTGCACTGGTACTGGAACTAGGGGTATAGTGGGTCCTGCACCCCCTGACTTGAATTGGTTTCCATTATACACAGTTTGGTTCAATGGCTCTTAGCACCCTCACTATAAAAATTGTTCCAGGACGTCAGCAGACCTATTTCTTTCATTAATGTGGCTTCTAAAATTAATGCCAATGTGATAGCAGACTGAGCTTCATCTTGCCCAAATACATTTACACTCTTTAAGCTGTTATCAGAAAAACTCTGAATTTGATTTACAATAATTGCTGCATGCTTCTTTAGATGATGAGTCAGTGTGGCAAGGTTAGGCTTAAAAATCAGTTTTATATGGGCATTTTGGCCCATGTATACTCATCTTCAAGGGGCTGCCTTGGTTAATGGCCATCAAGTTTTTTCTTTTAATTCAGGCTAGGGGTACAAAATAGGGTTATCCCCCCAATTTGTTCTGATGATGGAACCATTTCCAGCAAATCCCGAATAGCTCTCAGAAGATGATGTGGTAGCTCTTAACAGGTACATTACAGCTGAGGAAATCAGAGACATCTCTTTGGAAAGGGGACCAAATCACCTTCTGGATCAGAACACACAATAGCTCTGTATAATCATGCCGTCTTGTTAGATATTATAGAATAATTTATATTGGAATTTGGGCATGAAATTTTAGGAATTTGTATCCCTATGAGGGTCAAAAGGGTCAGCTATGTACATTAAATGGGTAAAAAGAAAACCTTTGAAATAATTAGGAATAAATATGGTGGAAAAAAGAAAAGGCAAATTAGCCTCCAACATGGGAAAAATAATTAGAGACTTGTAGGAATAGCACAAATATGAAATTTGTTGGCTAGGCAGGGTAGCCTCAGTACAGATTAATATCCTCTCAGTTATTTATGTCTGACTGCATTTCTGTTGATGCCCCTGACATGACATTAAAAACATCACAGAGTGTGGTATTAAAATCTTATATGGAAACAAAAGACAAAGGGTGAGTTCTAAAGTTCTGTCTAACCCTACAAAGTGTGGTGGACTAACTTTCCTTAATATGGCTCATTATTACTATGCACCACAATTAAAACAAGTGATCAACTGACTTAACAACAGATTACTCATGCAGGACTGGAGCCCATATACAGTTATTTCATAGTAACAGTTAAGTAACAAAGAATTTAAGTCAGTCAACAAACAAGCAAGCAAGCAAATAAAAATCAACAATTCAGGCAGAAAAAATAAGCAGCTTTTGGAAAAATTATTTTTTTAAATTCCCATTGTTGGGGCCCTCTCCCTTAAATACTTGCATTAATCCCTAGGAAATCTCAAAGTTGCTATTTATTGCAGGTAACAGCTGAGATTACTCAATTTGGACAGCTGTCGTGGATCCCGATTTGAAATCATACCAAGCAGCATAGCATGTTCCACCAGTTCCATATATTTAATATTTAGAAAACAAACATTTTTATTGTGAAATTTAGATACAAGGCACCTCTTATAAAGGGAGATTTTCTATTCATATTTGAGGATAATCCAGGAGCAAGATGGAACAAAAACTTCAACTTGTATATTATATCTAACTTTAATTGACACACATTTTGGCAAAAAACAAAAACAAAACCCCAATCCAGATTTAAAAAATTGCAGGGTGATTTGGACAAAAAAGTTAATCTGAATGAGTGAATTTCTAGATGGAGAAGGGGACATACATCTTCAATTTTTATAGCTCAGAAATATTTTATTCATAAATTGTTGTTTGATGGCATTTGACTCTAGTTAATATCCATTGTAAGGGGAGGGGTTTGTTAGTAGGAAAGCACTTTGTTGAATCTGTGAAGAAAGGGGAACATGTTTGCACATGTGATGCTCATGCCCAGAAATTAGATGACTTTTTTGGAAGTTATTCTCATTATTATTCTAAGGAGGCAGGGTTAAACAGCCCTGGGACTCACTTCCAGTTTATGAATTATTTCCTAAAACTCATACTTCAGGGTTCAGCAAGCCCCTGGCAGGTGTCAGGAAGAGATCCTTACTCTCCTTGCAAGTTTTTTTGGAGGGTTTATTTGGTTTTTATCTTTTTCCATTCAACTATTAGGGGTGGCCACATGGAATATATTATGCAAAAATTAAATGTTTTCCTAATTTTAAAAAATCTATTGTTTTTCACCAAAAAATCCTATCTTGTTACACTGAAATAAATAATGGGATAAACAGGATAACGGAAGGTCTTAAGCAGGTCTCAAATCCTTGTGTCATGATTATGATGAACTGATAAGTCTAAGAAAAAAATCACCTTTGTCTGTCTTGTCCTTGTCCATCTCTCCACAAACACAAGTCAATGCTGCACAATTCCATTTTGTTGTGGGCACATTCTTTCCATTTCTGGCCAAAAAGTTTTATCAAGGGATCGGCCTAGCATGTTTTTGGTCTGCCCAGCAGTCATTTGTGGTCTCTGGGTGTCCAGTCACTAATGTGGGTTGCTCACCTATTGTCTTGCCTGCAGATAACATGACCAATCTATCTCACTTTGCATTCTACATTACCTGCACTACAGTCAACTCTGCACACATTTTGATCTTTCATTCGGCATGTAATCACACTTACAAATTCGCTTTTCCATTGCTCTCCAGGTGACAGTGAATTTTTCTTCTGCTGCTTTTATCACTGATCAGCTTTACATTCTGTGTAACACTGCTGGCAGAGCTATAGGAGTTAAACAGTTCATTCCTTTTCTTCATGGGCAGTTCATTACCCATTAGAGATGTCTACTTTCTTGAAACCTGCCCAATGCACTTTTCTCCTCTTCCTGCTTTCCCCTTCAAATGAGTTGTCTGTGTACAGCTGCTGACCCAGGTAAATACATTTGTTGACCTCCTCATTTTTTTTTCCATTTACAATAATAGTTCCCACTGCTCAATATTCATTCTGCATTCACTTGGTCTTCGACATGTACACTTCCAATCCATCAGGTTCAGCCTCCTCACTGATTCAGTAAGACTCCATCCTGGCTTTACCATATCCACTTCTGATGTGGATCTTTTTGAAATATCATAACATTTTGTGGAGATGGTTTGCTTCTACAAATGGAATCAATACTTTGCCAAAAACAGAAAAATCCCCAACTATTTTAGGGACACTACACTCCAACCCAATTAATCATTAAGTACTTCCACAATAATGGTTATTGATTTTTCTTCTTTTATCTTTCCCTTTTAAAAAATGATTTTCAGTCTAAGCTTCTGTTAAACTATATTTACAGACAGATATAAAAGAAGAGAGAGACTCTCCAGTGCTGAATAAACTAACTATTCGAAATTTAGAGTGAGGGTAAAGAGCCTGGTAAATTTGGCAGATAAGCTAAAAAAGTTTATTTAGTGGAGCAGTGATTAAGAAAGGAATATTCATCCTTTTTCTTCTGAGAATGCAGGGAAATAAGATTTGACTTTATAGTTATCTTTTCCAACAGAGTTTCTGAGAATTAATATCCCCAAACAACTAAGATGAGATCCTGGACCTATCAAAGTCCAGGGCAAAACCCTCACTGACTTCAGTGGAGACAGGATTTCATACCACAATAGTCTCTGACTTGAAGCAAAGGATTGCTCATCAGATTTCTTTTGCAAGATCAGTGTCTTTTGGTTGCTGCAGTGTCCCCCTCCCCCAATCCAGTTTTCAGGTTTTGTTTTTCTTTCTGTCTAATTGCAAGGAGGGAATGGGCAGACAAAAATGTTCTTTCATAATGACACACACATTATGTCACTCAGACACTCAGCAAACCAAACACACACACATTTAATATACATTAAATTACGTGAAACAAGTTTTGATATTCCACAACTTGGCTGAACTGGAGGGAAGAGAGTAAATAGTGACTACGTTGTTCTAAAGAGAAGATCTCTAAAAATTTCTACTCAAGTGGCCTCTCTTAAAGACTTTCCTCTTATATTAATAGTATAAATATTGCACCCAATGCTCAAGCATCTAAAAAAATTACCTTTAAAACCAGGGTGATCTTTCTGAAGTTTCTTCCATTTCCACTTGTATCTCAACTTGTATACAAGAGGGTTAAAGTATATTTCTTGCAAAGAAACTTTGGCATGATCTTCAATGACAAATGACATTCTACCATGTGCCAAGAAAGATGGGGAATATAGTCACCCCTAACTTCAACTTCAACTGCAGCAGCTTTGTTCTCAATCCCCTGAATAATTAATAACAACTCTGGCAATCAGTCATGCATTCTTTAATGGCACCTCAGGCATCAAATATCTCATTCACTTGCTCCCCCAAGTAACAATAGATTTTATTACATCAAACTCTCTATGCCAAACTTACAACTGACATAACTGAAACTAAACAAGTCACCAGAAAGTTACTCAGGCATGTACTGTAATAGTTCATAAAGTTTGTTTCAGTCATATAGGGTTACTATGTAAATAACTGATGAGAAGGAGAACTGAGGTAGGGTTTCATAACATACTTGGAGATTACTGGAAATCATTTCTTCAGCAATCTTTTACACACCAAAAAAGATGAATTGCAAAGCCATCTTTAGCAATCCTTAGTGCATAATGTGCCTCTCCACAAAGCAAAGTCTTAAAAAACAAACAAACCACCAAACAAAAAACCCCAACCGGATGAACATGGAAAAATGACTCAAAATGATGGACTTTTTAAAGTGTAGGGCATTTACAATTATACAGTTTAATTTCTATAGTACAATTTCAAAATACCTCTATTTCATAACATTCCAAAACAAATAATTTACAACTATAAGTTGTTAATACAACTGTATGTAGTTTTTGAAGAACAAGTGTAAAATTAGGTCTAAAATAAGGGATGTCAGCTGGTAAGTACTGAAAAAGTGAAGAGCTTCACGTGTCTGAGTTTGGTACTATGTACACATGTATTTGAAGAAAATTCATTAGATATGGTCAGGAAATCTTTGGCATCGACACTGGGTAGGGTCTGTATATAGTAAAACTAGGGTAAAAGCTTTCCATAAAATGATGTTGCAACTCGTGACACAACTGCTGGAATTCCTTTTGTCAAATTAAGTCTGAGTCATAAAGTCATCAGACTTACCACCATTCATCAGACACTAAATCATCATGTAAAATGCTGGTTTGCAATGTAGTATACAAAAGTTTTTTTAAAAATCTATTATAAATTACAGCAGAATTAAACAAAGTCATTCCCTCCTCCTTAAGAGACCTGAAATGAGTCCTGTGCCCCTCACTGTGTGTGGCCTCCAATAACAGAAACAAGCTTGCACTGTTTTATTTCAGTTTTGCTTCATTTCTTCTCAAACAATCTCTCATTGCTAATCTACCAGGCCTACCCCTGTCCCCTAGCAGAATGGGGGGAGGAGGGGGAGATGTTAACTGTTTAGGACCAAGTCATAAAAGTAGACCAGTTATTTTTCAACATCCATTTGATTATTTATACTTTGCATTCATTTAGACTTTTTATTTCTGCACATATAGGACCGTCTTTCATTTGTGGACATGTGGATTTCTCGCTCTCTTGAAATATAGTGATATAGGACTACACTTATGTACATGGGAATTGGGAAGAGGCAGAAGAATAGATGGATTGAGGGGGGCTCCAGGCTATGAAGGAGGGTCTCAGGGTTCCTACCTACATGTTCCAGACATTCTGGGTTCTGCTCCCTGATCCCAGATTCCATGGGAGCTACTCCAGCCCCTGGGGGTCCTATTCTCATGATGTTTCCCCCTTTCCTTTGGGGCATGCAAATGTTTATATGCAGGTAGAGCCTCCACAATATTTCCATTGTAGGAATGCTAACTTCCAGCCCCATAAAAATTACAGTTAATAGTAATATTAGTGTCAGTAAGCTTTGTGCAACAGTTTTCAATATCTAGATCTTAGATTAAATAGGTTCAGTTCTGAAGCTCATCACTTTATAGCTTGTTACACAATAAAATTTGGGGTGAAAAAGAGCATTTTCTATTCCAAAGGGAGAAATGGATACATTGCCACACAAGTACATTTGACATTGAAAAATGACGATGTGTTATATTTAGGGCTTCTGTTGTAAGGGGTATATTAACTCAGTTGCAGATGAGGGGATTTTTAGCTATTTTTGATTTGTATGTACATGTCTAAAATCTTGAGACTTATCTCCTTGTACCTGCTGTAATGAGGAATGTAGTATATACTGTAGTATATATAGTAATCTCTGTAATGTTCCCTAGTGCACGTCAGCAATGGACTAATTAATGCACAATACATTAGAGTACTTTAAAAATTAATCCCCATAAACCACCTTATTGCTGTATGTAGACAAGTAACCAATTCCACTGTTTTTTCAATATTTATTAGATAATCAGTGATTTGTTGTTTCCTTTTAAAGCCAGGGTGTTTTGTTTGAATATGTACTCAAACCAGTGAAATTCCAATGATGTGAATGGAAATACTCCTGACTGATACCTATGCAAGTGAAATCAGTATCACTACAGCTATATATCTAATATGATGCATATTTGTACCTTATCAGACGTACAAGTTGTATGTATAATATGTTATGTATACACACATCTATGAAAGAAGGTGATATCTCTGATAAATTAGAATGATGCATGTATCACTTGCCTACTAATCCATCTCTTAGAAACATACTCTTGTATTCCAAATCTCTTCACATCTTCAAACAGCTGCCAATGTTTTAATTAAACCTTACAAAGAAAGGTTTCTTCCCTTTACTTTTGAATTAGATACCTTACCTCCAAAATAATATCTGCCCAAAGACCAGAATGGGTAAAAGTAAATCATAATGACAGAGTTTCTGTAGAGACAGACTGTACAGCCTTAGAGTTGACTATCTCACAGTCCTGCACAGCTGGAAAGGGGAGCTTTATAAAAGTAGAAGAAAGGGGAGATTTAGCTATGGAATGATGTATATGGAATACATAACAGTCAAATATAGTGAAAAGGTTTTAGCATTACTTGCTTTTGAATAATCCACATATTTTAATACTGTCTTTACCACTCATGTAAAATGGGAATTTTAACCTCATTTATTCAGCATTAGTTCTTTCAAAACATCATTCACTTGATCCTCTGAATGGGACAAATCTCTTTAACTCAAAGAGTTTTTGACAGTCTGGATAATAATACAGATAATGGAAGATAGGTCCATCAATAGCTGTTAGCCAGGATGGAAAGAGATGGTGTCCTTAGCATGTGTGCCAGAGACTGGTAATGGACAACACAGGATGGATCATTTGATGAGCACCTGTTCTGTTCATTCCCTCTGAAGTACCTGGCATTGGTCACTGTCGGAAGACAGGATACTGGACAAGATGGATTGTTGGTCTGACCCACGATGGCCGTTTTTATGGTTTTATATAGATAATTGGAGGAAGATGCTATTAGGGCAGAAACAACAGTTTAATGTTTCAATTATATTCTTTTCCTTCAGAAAATGGCTGATGCTAACCAATTTATTCTTCAAGTTATGAGAAAGATAACAAAATTCACTTCTCTCAAATCAAGTAAGTATAATCGTCTCTTACTACAGCATCTGTTTTTACAGTATGGTATAATGTAAAGATAAGGGGATTCTGGAACTCAGGAATGTGTTTATTTAAACCATTCCACAAATTTCAGATGGAATTTAAATTATTTACAAATCATATATAATATTACATCCCATCTGTTACGTATGTCAGGGAGACAAAAAAAAAAAAAAAAAAAAAAAAAAACCTAGGCAGCTGTCCACAAGAATCATTTATTTTTGGATTTTTTGTTACTATTTTCTAAAATTGAATACATGTGGCCAAATTCTGCCCTCACCTATACATGTTCCACTCCCTTTAACTGAGATGTGTGAAACTGTAAAACAGGGCTATGTGCACAGACTGCACTTAATTTTGAGTTCACATGGACCTTTGACAATGAGCTAGTTTCAGGTTAACTGTGGGTATGTAGCAGTTGTACTAATAAAATATTGTACCAAGGTGTTACATATACAGTTGTAGTCTGTTAGCAACCACTGGAGGTGAAATAAAACCCTAACTTTTCCCTTTTTGTTAATAATTTGCAATTTAGTTCCTCCCATCTAAGTATTGCAAGCACTTTATAAATATTTTTAGTATTTATTTGTAATACGGTAGCACTTTCAGGCCACAAAACCACACAAAGTATGGGAAAGCTGAATTGAAAATTGCAAGAACATACAAGTGAATGAGCCAAATGCATTTCTGGTTCAGTGGCACTCAAGTTAGCTTTATACTTCAAGCCAAAGGAGTTACAATGTGAGTTATTACAGTATGGGTTATTCTGATTATTTTATTCTTCAATAATGAGCTTAAAAACAGTTTTGGTCACCAAGGCCAGTAAGGGTATTTAGGAGATAAAACACACATCATAAACTCTAAGGAACTGGATTAAAAAACATGTAGTTCTGAAATATAAAGTAGGCATTCTGACCCTTTATCAATATGTCCTCATCCTTGGAAACTTAGAAACATTATTTTGGCTGCTGGAGACCTTTCATATTGTGTAACAAAGGCAATAACAATATGCTGAGGAAGAAAACCGATACACATTAGGGAATGACATTTCAAACGAGTACTTGGTCTTGAGATGTTTTGAGTAGTGCAAATCTCAGAATCAGTCCTAAAGCATGTTCCCCAAGAAAAAAATGTAATGAAAAGCAATATGTAAGTTATTGAGTGTTTTGCTTTTACTATAAAGCAATTAGGAATGACCACCATTTTCCTGTATTTAGCTATTTATAACTATTTATACCACACAGAAGGCTGGCTGTGTCCTCTTAATGGCAAGTCACAACTAACAAATACATTTATTATTTCTATATTTCCCATGAGAAAATTCTGGCTTCTCTGTGTAATTTCCCAATGAGCTCTGAAATGTCAGTTTTCCAACAGACAAGCAACTGATTCTTCCCATAGCTAGAAAAAAATGTCTTCTTTTTACTATACTGCATTAGTAATGCAAGAGTTTTACTGAAGTTTCTACATGAATAACTGAGCCCACAATTTCCCAATCCAAAGCCAACCATACTAACCACAAGAACTTTTGGTTGGTTATAATACAGAGCTAAAATTTATGGTCCTGGAAGACAGACTTAAGAATAATAATAGTGATAATAATAAAAGATAAACAATCAGTGGCTAACCCTAAACTATCAATTCACTTTCCTGAGGAGTAGTAATTGTTAAAATGTTGTTTTACTGATATCTCTTGGTCCTGAAATGATACTACTTACTGGCACGAGCAGAGTATAATGGATGCAGAATCCAGGTTCAGAAGGAAAATATTTATCTGATACAAATCTTATCCTGATCTGGTTTCCTTTAGAAATCTGTTTGCTTGGAACAGCACTGGCACCACACCAGCGCCCTAAAATTGTGCCATCACTTGGCTCTTCAATCTCTACAAAGTCATACCTAAAAGAAAAAGAAAAATCAAACATTTATTGACTGATACAATTCCTATGTTTCACTCAACATAGTCACATTTCATTTTAAAACAACAATATTTATCTTTTCATGCTGAAAGTATGTCACTGAAACCAGCAATTTTAATCCTAGGTTCTTCATCCAAGTAGCTACTGGCTTAAACACATAATAAAGTCATTCAGTAAAGTTAAAAAAAGCTAGAATCAGAGTTAGCATTTTGAACAAAAGCTCTCAGTAACAAAAGTTTGTTCCATATATGGAAAATATGTACAACATATGAGATAGAGAGGAAGAAAATAATCCTAAAAAAAGAAAAGAAATGAAGCGATTTTGAAATATTTTTATGTGTGACAGAATAATTAGTATATACTATCTTAGTAGCAGCAGTAATAGTATTTTGCTGATGACCAGTGAAGTTCAATGGCTTCTTTTGCAGCTAATAATTTTGTCCTCTTGTATCCTGACAGGAAAAAGTTTGGAAAGGCTTGAACTGCATTAAGTTTTCAGTCCAGCAAAGCTCTTAAGCATATTCTTAGAGCATGTGTGTAGTTCCATTGAGATCTTTGCTGGGTAGGGTCTAAGTATATAATGTACCAAAAATTATTCAGCATTTTGGGCAACTGTCTCACAATCAATAGGTTATCTCTTAGGGGTGTTAGATATCATGTAATTTAACAGTCATATAACCGCATGAAATCTTAGTGGTTACATGACTATTCCATAGTCCCTGGAGACAGGGTCAGCAGCCAGTGTGCTTCAGCCCTATTCCTGGGGAGCCCCCTGCCACCCTGCGCTGCTGCTTCTGTATCAGAGGAAACAGATGGGGTGGCAGAAGCCCCTGTCCATGGGGAGCTCGGACCCCCACTATAGACAGGGGCTGCTTTGTGGTAGCCTTCCCTGTCCCCCCCCCTCACACACACACGCAGATCAGGGGGTGGGGCAGGTGGCACCAGAGAGCTCATGCTGGGGGGAACCGGCTTTTAAGCCAACTCCCCCCAGCACTGGCTCCCTCCCCCGCCCCCCTCCCCCGCTCTTCTGCCTCTACAGGAGACAGCAAGGGGGCAGGCGTGTCCGCAGAGCCAGCACGCACAGGGAGCCTGCTTGAAAGCCAGCTCTCCGTGCATATCAGCTTCTGCCTGCCCCCTTCACCCTCCACCATGCTGCCTTTCTATCACAGCCCAGGCTTATCAGTTAATCGTGTAGTCATCTACATGTTGACATATCTAGTACCTCTACACAACAGCAGAGGCACTACAGTTGTCCACCTGGTGATGTATGAAGGCAGCACTGCTTTTTAAACTTACAGAAACCTTTGGAAGGTTATATTCATAGCCATTAGGAAGGGAGGGAAGGAAGGAAGATAGGTAAGTAGATAAATTAGACAGAAAAACAGAAAATGGTAATTTAGATTTTGAAAACAGTGATTAAAAATGCCTGGAGAAGATTCCTACTCTCCCTCAATTTTTCAAGCATTGCTCATATTCTCAAACACGTATATAAACAAACACACACAAATTCTGCTTCTCAATGCAACTTGAATTGGTAAAGTATAAATACAGTTTAAATCTTTTCTTGGAAACAAATAATACTGCCCAGAACTGTAACTCAAACTCTGATTTAAAAAAAGAACACACACACTTCCAAATAAGGCAGGCATTATTTAACGTGAAAATCATTACTTCACAACAGTTTTCCATTAAAGTTTTCATAAGATTACTCTAAGGTTATTCCAGTTTCCTAGTTAGATAGCAGGCAATATATTGTTGTGCTGCATGTCCATGCATGTTAGACTTATATATTATCTCTTTTAAAGGACCAGTATTTCCCTCCGTTAATTAAAAATGAATACAATGAACATACTCATTAAAATGTGTTCACGAAATATTACTGCCATATACCTGAATTTTAAATCTTTATTGAAATCATAATAGATTTTTATCACCATTGTGTTTGAATTATTTTCTAAACCAGCACCACACACTTCAATAATCTGATTCTTAAATTCATCCATCAATATTTTTCTCTTATGATCATATGTTAATATGAATACAATGTGTATGTAAGGATACTGCAGCCTCAGGGATTTGAGAACAAGTTGTGATTGCTGTTTAAGTTCAGTGTATACGTTTTTAAGAGGGCGTTTTTGTAGTTTATAGCCTCAGCTACAAAACAAAAGAAAAAAAAGTCTCTTCTATTTCATAGAATGTGAATAAAAATCTGTTAGGTGTTATATTTATTGCCTTCAGACTGAAAAGGACTGGATGCCAGGCATACTGTAGTCTCCAGTGCTTCTATGTAATTCATGCACTTCTTTCTATGGCACCTTCCAGACTCCTGGCATCCTAGGGGTAAAAGCACAATTCAGTTTCCATAGCTTTAAACCTATAGCTTTTTAAAGTGAACACAAATGTAACTCAGCTAGATGTAAGAATTCTGTCTAGTGTACAAAAGCCAGGAGAATTGTGACTCATATGCAAAGTAAGTCCAGATAAGAAGGTTAATCTTTGGCTCGCTTTTATAGACAGTTCTTGCTTTACCAATCTTAGCACGTTATTTGAAAACAAGCATGTGTTGCAACCAATGTCCTTTTAATTCAGCATATGTGTCACTAAGGATAACCTCATTGAGCCTGACTTTGAAACACTAGAAAGCAGTTTGATACCAAAAGGACACATCATGTAGATGTGAAAATAAACAAAAACAAACCCAGTATCACTCTGATAAGAAGAAAGCCGTATGTCCCCAGGTGACCATTCTGGAGACATTGCAATCCTTATAATGCATTCACTAATACTGTATTGCAGTGTGCACAGTTGCCCAAATCACTATTTAAAGGATTTACTAAACCTATTTTATGAGCCAATTAAACACAACTTTCTCACAGCAACATGATACAGTCCATACAACACTAAGTGGTTTATAATGATTACTCCCTTTCTCTAACTTCTCCCTGGGGGCCTATACAGGATTTATGTTCAAACAAACAGATCTGGTGTTCTAGACAAAACTTCTGCTCTCGTATGGGAGTCTATAAGCTGTAAAGATCAGTTTCTTGCTCTTGAGCATAGCACTAGGCAGGTTTTTTTTTTTTTTTTATACAAAATAGGTATGACACCCTTAAAAAAATGGAGAAACTTTATGCAGCCATTCTACATCAGAAAAAACCAACACGTTTTCCAGAGATACTGAAATTCTGTCAATTATATATATAACTGATAAAATTAACTGTTTGGCCAGAGTCTGCCAGATGAATCAGATGTGCATCTCACACTTCCTAGCATTGCACGTGTCGACTGGAGCCTGAACTTGCTGTGAAAGATAACAAAACAAAACAGTTGGGACTCAGTGTGTACAGGCCCACACTGTACTTGGATGGCGTGCAAAACTGAACCTTCACATAACAGGGCTGAACAGTAGCAGTGGCAAAACCCACAGCTATGCAAAACTAGGCAGCAGAGAATAAAATATGTTAACCCATATAACAGATGCACTATGTATCTGGTCTGATTATGTGGGAAATAAAAAACACAATGAAAGAACTGAATAGCAAAATGATGCAATAACATAAATGTAAGTAATGCTACTATCACGACTACAAGTGCACTGTGTTCCAACCTGGAAGAGGAAGTGTGAAAATGAAGGGGGAATTTCCTACATTGGTAGATTTCATCCCCTTCTCCAGCTAATGCCAAATCACCCCACTGAGGGTAGAATTTTATCCCTAGAATTTAGAAACTTCAGAACAGCTATTTAGTGCTTCTTTCTGCCTTTGAAATGAACCAGGTAACATTATATTCATTCATTCATTTCCAGACAAGGTTATTGTCCTGACAAATTTATTTGTAACTGGATAAAAAAAAACAACAACAACAGACCACTTAGCAGCTGCCAAATCAAAACAAAAATAACCCCCCCCCCACACACACACATTTTAGAAAAAAAATTGGCAGCCTGAACCCTTGTATCAGCAACAAAGACTTAGTGTCTATATGGCAAAAGAGTGGGTGGAGCCATTCTGATTATAATTAATAGAAATGTGTGACCTGTGTGCTAAGAATTTCAAGAAGTTTGAGGAACACTGTTCCAAACAATATTAGCACCATTTAAAATGTTTGTAAGAGCTCACCTTCCGGCTATTCTCCTTTTGTAAATAGGTGCCTAAAAGCAGTTTGCCTTCCAGCTGCTGAAGAAAGCAGCCCGTATAGCGTCCTACCCTAGCCCTCCTCCCCTCTACATGGACTTGGCCGGGCTTTGCACTAAGTCAGAGGGAATTCTTTACGACATCACTACAGATTATGCAGCAGTTGAAAAGGAGGCAAGCTATGCTTATCAAATCACAATTTTGACTATGGTTACTTCTTTTAAATAAAAATGTAATAGTGATTTCTTGCTGTCAGTGATTTTAGCTGAAAAAATTTCCACACTGGTATCTCTACAGAGTAAAATAGAATATATGTGCTCTAATAAAAAGTAGCAAGATGAAGCCCAAGATGAAGTCAAACCTGAGCCCAACAAACTGTTTGATAATCTCTGGATTATGGGATAGTTCTTTTGTCAGAAAAAACTGATTTTTCCTTTCCAAGCTAAATAATCCTACTTTTGCACATCCCCTTTATATGTGCCTCCTGCTAGACTTCTCTTAGGTCCTCCCCGCTGCAAGAGGGTTGCTTCAGTGATTTTTACATTGTGCTAGCTATTGAGTATTCAGGGAGTGGATTACATAAAGTCTTTAAAGAAAGAATCTCCTTCTCTCACTGAAGCAAGGGCCTTCATTATGATGTAGCCCTACCGACAACTGTGGGACAAAGAGGACAGTTGCCCCTGGGCTCAGTAATTCAAAGAGGCATGGGGCTCCTGGCCACTGCTGCCACTGTAGCAGGAGTGGTGGCTCCCAGAGCCCTGGGCCCTTTAAATCACCCCCTGGACAGTGCTAAGGGCTGGGGGGATGTGTGTGACAGTGTGCCACATTCTGGGCAGTGCTGAGGGTTGCCTGGGGCTGGCAAGGCAGGTTTGGGGTGGTGCTGGGTGCCCTGACTCTGCCTCTTCTGCCTGAGGCCCCGCCCCTTCCAGGAGTGCAGAGCTGCCCCTCTCTCCCCCCCCCCCACCTAGGGGGCCCACAAAGGCTTTAGCTCCCCTCTTACCATGCTACAGTGGTGTAGGCATAGCCTAAGACCACTGATAGCAGGAAGTAAACTCCTGCTGGGAGCGAAGTATTGTAAAGTTAAGTAAATCAGTTATGTCTGAAAAGCCTCTGCTGGAGTGCGATTTATTTAATCACGTTATCTAGAGTCAAGAAAGAGCGTCAGAAGGAAACTGCAATGACAACTACTTACTGTGTAAGAATATACCACCAATGGACTTTTACCCTGGAAATGTTTCTGTAAAACCATTTCAGAGGACAGAAGCTGACAGATGGCTAGCCACTCTAAAGGAGCTCTCATACATGTGCTGTCGAGAAAAGAAAAGCTCTCTCGTGTCCTGGACATGTGCTAACAAACAAACATGCTAAATGACTGCAAGCCTCTGGACAAAACTGAAATGTTTGAGGCGTATTGTAAACCACACAAAATCATTTCAAAGGAACATTTTTATGAAAAGAATCAGGGCTCAGAGTCAAGAGATGAATAGTTGGTAGGGCTGCCAACATTTTAACTGCACAAAACTGAACATCCTTGCCCTGCCTCTGGCCCTGCCCGATCTCTGAGACCCCACCCAGTCCACTCCATCCATTGCTTACTTTCCCCCTCTCTCTCACTTTCACTGGGCTGAGGCAGAGGGTTGGGATAGGAGACAGTTCCCGAGTGTGGGGCTCAAGGTGCCGGAAGGAGTTTTGGGGTGGGATGAGAGTTCAGATGTGGGAAGGGGTGAGGGCTCCAGCTAGGGATGCAGGCTCTGGCGTGGTCTGGGGATGAGGGATTTGTGGTGCAGGAGGAGGCTAAGAGCTGAGGCAAGGAGTTGAGGAGCTGGCACTTAGTGCAGGGGCAGCACATGGAGCCCCGAGGCCACCCCTGCACATATGAAATGTTGGCTGCTTCTGGGAGCCACGCAGAGCCAGAGCAGGTAGGGAGCCTGCCTTAGCCCCTCTGACCAGATTTTTACAGGTCAGGTCAGCATCATCACCTGGGTCCCTTTTTGACCAGCTGTTCCAGTCAAAAACTTGAATGCCTGTCAACCTAATAACTGGTTATGTTGGGTTTCAGGCTGCTACGTACCAGTGGAGCAGCATAAAGCAGACACAATGCAGGAGAGGATAGGGGCCAATATTTCAAACCAAATACAATATATAATTCAATTTATTTCCCCTGAATTTAGCAGTGTTTTAGTGGTAATTCACCCCACTATATAGCAAAATCCATATAATTTTCTGGAAGGTGTTGCATATTTAGATAAAAAGTATGAGACAAAAGGAAAGTGAGAAAAGAAGTGAAGCTGGACAACAGGTGAGGGAACACAAATGTCTGTCTAGGATTAGGACAGTGGTATGTCTGCTATTTCTGCTGATTAAACAGGGGGAAGATGCTTATAAACCTGACTGTGAGCCTGCTGACTGTACTGTACTCAGACTTTCAGTAACAGAAAAACATCAGGGTGGGAGTGTGTGCTATGTATAATTTACAGTATTTAGAGACTATACATAGTAAGTTTAGATTATGCTGTTGAACTTGTCTTTGTAGCTTGCATTTAACTCTTGACATCGTATTTTAAGAAACCACAGAAGCAAGTATCTGGACTCTTGGCATCAAAGCTGCTCAACTGTCTACACCACTGAACACAGAAGGCCATGGCTGCAGAGTCTGTTTTTTATGCCTTTTAGTGTATTCATTTACTTGCATCTTTAAATAAGTAACCAGAGGAAAAACTCCATCAACATTAATTGTTCCCAGAATATCCAAGTCAGAAACAAGATCCAAGAGTGCAGTGCTCATTTTCAAAGAAAATAACTTCAGACTACACCATTAGAAACAGACCTGACAACAGGAACACGAAACAATTTTAGACGCAATAAATTAGGATTAGGTTCATTTGCCAAAATATTTTGATACCTTGGATCTAGTTTATTTTATCTGAACAGCCTGCTTGAGACAGAGTACCAGTGAGGAATTTTAAGGAGTATACAATGTTTTCTAAATCAATGCATGAAGTCTCTGGTGTGAGGAAAGGGCAGGCATTAAATCAGCTGTCTCCTACATGATACAACCCCTGCTAAAGTAGAAACAAAACTGAATATCTGTTTTCACCGCCAATATCAAACACTTTCCAAACAACAGAAAACTGTAGTCAGTGTCTTTCAAGCAAAGTATAGGTAGTGAATGTGCTAAGTCAAATTTGCAGCTATGTACTCAGATTCTGTAGAGTAGAGCTAGGGCATTTAAACTTTAAATAATGTGTGGTCTCAGCAATCTTGGTTGTGACTGCAGAATATTTGGGGGATTTCTAACTTGGACACCTTGTGTATTGTTTGTGATTTTTTTGCCTTGTGAACTCTGAATAAAAAGTAGTATGTAAACATGATAGCTAATCAGCAATTTTAAACAAGTGATAAATAAACCTCAACCAATTTGTACATTCAATGTTTTAATTAAAATTTCAAAAAAAAATGGTGGTTTTTTTGTGGATTCATGATTACCCCTTACTGGATGTACTTCGCTAACTTTTCTGATATTACTACCAACTCCACTGCAAGTTTACAGCAGGTCTAGCAGCTTATAATAAGCCAGCTCCCTTTTATATAACTGGAATGCTCTGGAATTTCCATGGACCTCCAGGAGTTTGGATACTAGCTCTGAAGACAGCAGATGATCTAACAGAGGCCATCAAATCCACTAAAGCCCCACCATGGATGATTCTTTGAAAAATGCCATCTGTACAAAGATTTACTATGCTGCCTGTAGCTTGCACCCAAATTGTTGTCTGCCTGTAAGCATTAAAATGCACATAATAGCAGCTACCAGTTTTAAGTCATCAATATAAATCCTACTAATTCTCTTTCATAAAACAGTTAAGCTACATTACTGTATGAAGTTCATCCCCACTTAGCTAGATACCAGAATGCTACATTCATTCTTACCCTTCAAATGACATGGGTTTCTCTTTGAAACAAACACACACACAAAACCTGCTAATGTACATTTAAAAAACCCATCCCAATAAAAAGCCTTACAAACACACACATATTTCTTATTTGCAGATGCAGGAGCTAAGAGTGAAAAACAACACAAGCAGAAAATGGATACCATACTACAGAACTGCAGCAGATTTTATAGCTGATGAAGCAAGAGGCATTTTAATTTTATAGATTACTTAGGTACCATGTGCAGAGAGTCACCATTGTTTGTGCTGCAGCATATCCCATCTTTCTCAAAGCTTAGCCAAAATCAGTGCCTGGCTAAAGCTGAACTCAGGTAATACTAAAGTGCTGCTCATGAGAAGAAGGAAGCTCTATGAAGATTTGGCCTCTATAATATTCTCTGCTACAGAGGGTGCCTGCCATCGATCGTTGTCAGTTTACAGCCCTGCAGTCTTCTGGAGCCCCTCACCACTTCTGAATGCCCAAATAGCCAGTGTGGAGGGATACTTCCATCTATGCATGGGCATAAGATCATACTCTCTTCCATCAGACAGAGCTCTGGCCAGTGACCCAAGAATCACCACTCATTATATAGGCATCTAGGAATGAAACTATACACCTGAAAACACACCAAATGGCACAAAATGCCATAGCCCAGCTTCTTAATAACACACTGTGTGAGTTTTTCTCTAAGTAGAGTCCAGTTCAAGGTCTTTGTTCTGATATTCAAAACCCTTCATGAGATCGGCCTTACCTACCCAAGAGATCATTTCACCCTCAGTGACCAGAATCTCCCATATAGAACAATGTAACTGTCAACCAATATGAACTGCTCATGAACATACAGAAAACCTTCACAAGCATCATGTCTAGACTACAGAACTCATTGCCACAAAAGCTAAAAGTGGTCAGATATAAATTCTTTCAGAACTAAGTATAAATCTTATTTTTCATCTTAACTTGACATCACTATGTATCACTTCATGCATACAAACACATAAACACACACCTAATCCTACAAGCACAAATAAATACAGATTTATTTCAGAGGCTGCTCAAGATAATCTGCTGCCCAAGGCAAAACTTCAGTCTGCCGGCCCCTTCAGCAGTTTGAAGTCAATACTCAACACCACCCCCTCTGCTTCCACCCTCAAGCAGCTGAGTAAGAGGCTAATGGAGCAGACCCCAGCATGATGCTGCAGAGACCTCTGGGTCATTATGACAGACTCTGCAGGATAGGAACAGTCCAAGGTCAAGATAAAAGTTGTAGTCCCCTACCCTGGCCTCTGTCCTGGGCTGTGAAAGTGGCCAGGATTTACTCCCTGGGTGGGCATTAATCCTCACCTGAGGCTGCCCTTTCTCGGCAGGTCAGCAACACCCACCTGTGGTTCAAGAGGGAAGTAAGTGAGCCATGGTTCAGCACCCTGAGACTGCAGAGACTCCTTCCCACAATGGGACATAGGCACCAGCAAGTGGCAGCTGCTAGACTATAAGGTCCTACTTAACAAGTGGCAGAGATTACCCCCTCCCCCAATCTCACCTGAAGCCATCTGGACTGGGAACACATTTCTCTTTTTCACAAGGGGCATCAGGCACTTTCCCACTGGGTTGGGTTCTCCGCACCTCAGCCCTCACACTCCTGGCCAGGTCCTAAGCCCAGATCCCCCTACCCAGCTCCACACTTCAGCCTCCTGAGCATCAGTCTTGTACTCAGCCCTGCCATACTCACATCCCATCCCAGCACCCTCCCTCAGGCAGCCCTGTCTGCCTCATGCCTCAGCACCATCAATCTCTCACCCCAGGAAACTGCTGTATGCCAACAGCTAGAGTGGCTTCTAAATCAAGCTACATTTTATACAGGCTATGAAGAAAGATTTGAAAGATTATTTCTATTTTGAAATATTTTGGAGGTGCTCTGACACCACAGTGATGTGGGCCACATTAGTATTCAGACTTCATCATCATCATCATCATCATCATCTGTTTTAGTGGTAGCATCTAAGAGTCTCAGTCAAGGACCAGTATGCAGTCTCAAAGGAAAAGGCATAGGATTCACTTAATGAGAACAGAGATGTCCTATATACTACCGCCTGTTCCTATGGCTATTACAATGAATCCTTTCTTGGAAATATTATATATCCAAATGTTTAGTCTATTTATTATGTTTATCATAACTCATCACAGTATAATATCTATGTCAGTGAATACAATAACTAAGCAAATAATTTTCCATTGCACATCTAGAGTACAAAGAGAATGTCACATTTCTGAAGCTGTGTGCTTCTTTTTTATATTTTTGTGTCACTACTCAAAGTTAAGCAACAGCTACAAAAACATCATTGATAAATTTCTAGCCTCAGTTTAAGTAGGGAAATAAATGAGTACCCAGGAGACACATAAATATGTCTCCAAACTGGTTGATAGACTGCCTATGTTATCTGCCATGTGGTTTCAGTTCCCTTCTTGTAACTTACTTTGGGCCCATACCTTTAATTATCTTTCACGTGAAAAGATCTTCTCTACCAGTCCAACATCAATAAGCCCCAAAGGTCTGTAAGTATTAACATTTTGCCACTGCTGAAGTCAAACCAAAAGTGTACCACAGAATATACTAATTCTATGTAGAAGATCAAACAAGTTCCATGTGAACCTGCTGTCAAAAGTTACTAGGACACATACTGGTATCAAGAAAAGACAAGAGGCAGCAGAGATAGGACTGCAGGGTAAAGTGAGAACCAGGGAGGCTGCATGAAAAGTTACAAACATGCCTGGAGGTACTGAGTTAAGATAAGGTGAAAGGGCAGAAGCTAGTATTGTAGGAGCTGAGAAACGATCCCTCACTCTCACAGGCCTTGGGAGACAGACCAATTCTAGCCTATAGACAATCCCACAACCTGAAGCAAATCCTTTCCAGCAGCCATACATCACACCTCAAATACACTCACCCAGAAAACTGCCCCTGCAACAAACCGAGCAAGCTCTACAACAAAGGATAAGTAAACACAAATCAGACACCAGAAATGGTAACACACATAAACCTGTAGTGGAACATTTTAACCTTCCTAGTTACTCAATCATGGATTTAAAAGTAGCTATTCTTCTACAAAGGAATATTATCCCCCAATTACAGAGAAAGACTGCTGAACTGGAATTCATCTACAAATTTGATAGTGTTATTCTGGGCTTGAATAGACATTAACTGGTTGGCGCATTACAAAGCCAATTTCTCTTGCTTTTTACATCTGCATTTTCACATCAAAAGCTACAAATGGAACACATCCAACACAGTTAATTAGCCTCATTAACAGAGCTCCTACAATTACCAGGTACTACTTCTGCTGAGGTTTTTATATATATATATATATATATATATATATATATATATATAAAAAATTGGTTTCTGTTATTTCCACTCCAACTCATCTGATAAAGTGGGTTTTACCCAAGAAAGCTCATGATTCTTTATATTTTTTTCGGTCTCTAAGGTGCCACAGGACTACTTGTTGTTTTTGAGGAAATACAGAATTAAGCTAAACACCCACATGATCTTAACTCTTCCCTCTTTGAGCAGTGCACCTGTATGCCCATAACATGTCCATTCCCATTCTGCCTTTTCCCTGTAATGGACAAATGCTTCCTGTAATCACCCTATCATCAAGCACTGAGCCTATTCCACTAACAGAATATCACATTTGTAAAATTTAAAACTTTGTACCCTTTCACAATTTCTGTCCGCTTGTGTTCAGGACACCACTTAAACCTACACTTTCCCCAATCCATTATTAAATCCACAGACTGAAAGTACCTAAGGCAAAAAAGGCCTCAACACCCTGCTACTGACACAATCTATAGAACTCTGAATTGAGTTGATGCAGACTCTAATGTCAAGGTATAAATGTACCTTTTTCCTTTGATAACACAGAGTGGGATAAGACACTCAGACCCAGAACTCCTAACACAATCAGAGCTCCTCCAAGCTGCTCTAATTTACTATATCACCATTCAATACAGTTACACTCGGCACATTTAATGCAGTTGGAGCACATGCAGATAATTCACAATGGCAATTAGGTGAGAATATTGGTGGCTCACTTTGGTTTTGTTTAGAAATTAATCACTTATATTCTATTTTATTCTGAACACTTAGGTCTAACTTTTCAAAGTCAAAAGACCAGGAGAATACCTTCAAAAATGCACACTCACGATGTACATCAGGTTGTACATCCTATCCAACTTCCTGGTTTGCATGAACAAATGTGAGCATGCAATGCTTTTAAATATTTTTTTGTGGATGAATCTATTGTTTGGGATATTTTTAAAATTTACCACTAATATAGGTTTGCATTCAGTAATGGCTTACTTAGAATAAGTGTACTCCTAGAAAAATTTTGCTCAGTAGGTGTCAGGTTAAATAATTAAAAGAACATTTCAACTTATCTTACATTTTTCTTTGCAAGTGAACAAATGAAGCACCTTACTTGGATTTTCTTTCACTTGTCAGCAAACATAGATTATGGTACATAAAATGTCTAATACAGCTGCAATAAGAAGAAAGATTACTCCCTTCAGAAGAAAAGGATACATTTGTATATTAGTTATGGAAAGGAGAAAAATCAAGCAAACAAAACAAAAGAAAGTTGAGTGCAAAAATATCCTCATTTTAAATTTAAATTTTGTAACAAAAATAATGGTAAAGATGACATAAATAAAAAGTCATAAAACCAAGAAAGAGGTAAAAGAAAGCTCCACATTAAGTAAGTATACACAGAGTAAACAACTCATAGTAAGAAGAAGCTATTTGGTAAATATATCCTTATGACCATGTAATGCAATGACATATTCAATATTGTTCTCAGGTGTAATAACCTTGCTGAAATATCATTATTTATACATGCCCCTTTTTTTTGCCACCACATCCCCCTGCATTATGATCTTGTCGATCTCACGAGTTAGGTGCTTTTCTATCTGGCGATTAAGTATACAGCAAGCTGGGGTGTAAATCTACAGTGCACAAGCCTGCTGCATGCTAAATGGCTGTGGACTCTGCCACCACACACTAAAATTTCACAGTCTCCTCTGATGAACCTACAGTCAAAGTATACTACAGAACTTTCAGCATGTGATACTAGAGTACATATGCAGACTGAGTGCATGACAGGCTGCTAGTGCACTGTAATTTACTATCCAGCTTGCTACACACTAAGGCTGTGTCTACACTGGCACCCTTTTGCGGAAAAGGGATGCTAATGAGACACAGCGCAATTGCAAATCCGCGGGGGATTTAAATATCCCCCGCGGCATTTGCATGAACATAGCTGCCGCTTTTTCCGGCTGGGGTTTTGCGGAGAAAGCGCCAGTCTAGACAGCGATCTTGGAAAATAAGCCCTTTTCCGGAAGATCTCTTATTCCTACTTTCAAGGAATAGGAAAGTAGGAATAAGAGATCTTCGGAGAAGGTTTATTTTCCGCAAGATCGCGTCTAGACTGGTGCTTTTCTCGGCAAAACCCCGAGCGAAAAAGTGGCAGCCATGTTCATGCAAATGCCGCTGGGGATATTTAAATCCCAGCGATTTTTGCGCTTGTGTCTCATTAGCATCCCTTTTCCGCAAAGGGATGCCAGTGTAGACACAGCCACTCAGTAAGACATTGTTCCTGTAGAAAGTAGCACAGGTGAAGCTCTACTCACTGAATCACCATGAAACTAATGCAATGTCTTGACTTGTTTGGCCTAACCAAAAGGAGGCGGAAGGGGGGCATGATTGCTCTCTATAGATACATCAGGGATAAATTCCTGGGAGTTCTTTAAATAAAGCACCAATGTGAACACAAGAATGAATGGATATAAACTGGACATCAACAAATTTAGGCTAGAAATGAAATGAGGTAGAGTAATGACATTTTGGAACAGCCTTCTAAGGAGACTACTGGAGACAAAATAATGACCTGACTTCAAGACTTAGCTTGATACATTTATGGAGTGAATGGTATGTATGATGGGACTGCCTACAATAGCATGTGGCCCATCAGCAACTGCCAATAGCAAAAAAACCCCCAACAGCTGGAGATGGGACACTAAATGGAGAGGGCTCTGAGTTACTGCAAATAATTCTTTCCCAGGTGTTTGGCTGATGGACCTTGCCCACATGCTCAGGGCATAACAGACTGGGTGAGGCTTTGTGGCCTGCAATGTGCAACACGTCAGACTAGATAATCTGATGTTCCCTTCTGACCTTAACCTTGCCAAGAGGCACTGTATCCTCACATGCCATTTTTCATACAGAAATGAGATCCTGAATCTTTGTAGATATTATAAGATTGTATGGTACTTTTATTAGAATAGGTGAGATACATTCTAATGCCTTAACTGGAATTTCATCTCAGGGAATATGCCTACCCCCAAATTTCCTCTGCAGAACAAACTGTAGGTACTCTCTTCTTTAATTCTTACACTAACCTGTGCAGTGTTGCTCTGCACTACTAAACACACGTTGTATTACACCCAGATATGACTACCCATTTTTTTGGTTAAGGTTAGGGATGTCTTTCTGGATTCCTAAAGCTGCCTGTATGCTTTTTGAGAGTCTAAGAGTTTGAATGTTTAAATGTTAGAATAATTCTATGGCTTATGTCAAATGAAGCTTTTTACTGTAAATGTAGATAATTTTCTGACCAATTTGAAGACAACATATTACTAAGGTACATTTTATGTAAGTGCTGTGTTTTGGCAAACGTGATCAGTGCCCATATAGTTGTCACCACCCGCTTTTCAAATTGTATATCAGCTAAGTAACTTACTTGCATATGTCATCTTCTGGGTCTTCAAGCCCAAATCTTTCATCAAAAGTAAGCTGTATCCACATATTCTCTTCTACTGCTACTAATCTCCATATCAGTACAGTGTTGCGTGGGTAAGTGTGTGGGAACTTGGGACTGTGAATACTTCCATTAGTAGAAACAGTAATAATCTTCTCATGCTGGGGATCTTGTACTCCTATAGTAGAGACACACACAAAACCATATATAGTTAAGGCTTTATTATTTTTCCACAACTATTTGTTTTCTGCACAATCAAAGGCTTTGCTTGTTAGGTTGGTATGGGATTGTTTGGGGAAGGGGGGGGGGAAGTGGAGGAGGCTGGCCAGGATTACTAGGCCTGGAAAGATTTATAAAAAACAAGATAGTAGACCGCAGAAGAAAATACATATTTCTTTTTTGGCTTCTAAGTAAAAGGCTCAGACTGAGATCCTCAGGTGTTTCAGAGGAAAACACAGAAACTCAGGAGATGAAACGAATGCAGCAGGTGCTCTTTTGATCCCAAGCAAGCTATGTGCCAGAACAATCCCCTGGCAAAAATTAAAACCAACAAAAGGACTTCTTGAACTGTACAAGTTGGCAATGCCCCCGATAGGCCATTACAGCAACCAGTGGTCACTGAAATTTAAAAAAACAAACACAAAACAAAACAAAAACTGGTTATGCCTATCATATAAAAAAAGGATTGTGTTCGAGCAGATATATTGATTCCACTCCTACAGAGAGATCATCCCTAAACTGGTGGTTTCCTCCTATGATTGATTAAGCTGGTTTAAGAGCTGCCCAAAACATAGGAAAGAATCTCAGCCATAGTTTTAGAAAGTTACTAAATGTGTGAAGCAAGGCTCTTAGAGATGGATATAGATACTATCTTTCACTAATGGCAAACCCACCTTGTAGGAGGGTCATTGCCTCAAATTCTCAACAAGTGTAAGCCTATCATAAAACACTGGAAACTAAAATGCTTGGCTTATGAAGAGACAGAATTTGAAGAAATGAATAAGTCACCAATGATCTTTGCCTTTTAATGCACAAATCAATCAGACCCTGCTGCAAAGATTACCTACTTCAGTTTGGGAACTAATTACTATAATGAATCATGGGAAGAAAAAAAATCATTTCACTGGAGAGTGGTTATGTACACACACAAACACACACTATTATAATATGTAGGCAAATCTTATTCCTATGGCTCTGAAATATACATAAATTCATATCCGATAGTTAGGCATCTAACAACTCTGTAACTGCAAACAGATGCTGACAAAACTGGACAGGTTTTTAATTTTATGGAATACAAAAAACACAGTCCCCCAACACCTCAGAAAAAGAAAGTTTTATTATCTATAGTAGTCTCAGAGGGGTAGCTGTGTTAGTCTGTAACTATAAAAACAGTAACATTTCCATCCTCTGAATTAGCCTCTTTAGGGTGACAAAAATCACACACATAATCAATAAGTATGCCATCCCTAATGTAATGATACTAATAATTATATTAACTAATTTTTTCATGTGGTTTTATCTTATGCCATACTGTTTGTTTCTAGAGAAAAAAAATCTTTTACAATTTACTATTTATCCTATTATATTTTATTTTAATTTTAAAATGCTAATACATATTTTCAATTATGCATTTTACAGTAAGATGTTTACCCTTTGGTTTATAGTGAAGAAAATTACAATGTTATTGTAATCCTTCTTTTAGATCCACAGCTAAAGGTTGATAGCTCAAATGAATGCATTCTAGAGCGAAGCGAGTACAGTAATAGCATTAGAATTTCAAAGGAATTAATCTGTAATTGAATATAATTTAAACCCTAAGTCTTTTATTTGTGGTACAAGAACAGCAAATTCTCTTACAAGCTCAATTGCTACTCACATAAAACTGATAAAGAAAACTGTGGTTTTACTGTACCCCCATGCAATTTGAAGATGACTGTCAGTCTTGTGTACTACTAAAATAGCACAACCCATAATAATAAAAAGTGCGAGGAATGTCCTAATTTAGGCTCTTCATCTGCTTTTTGTTGGCTGAGTCACAGAGCACTTCTTCAGTAAGGTATAAGCTGAGCTTTCCACACAACACTGCAGCCAACAGTAATAAAATGATATTACCTGAGATTATTATGAGAGTTCTATTTTCCAAGTATGTAATGGCTTACAATTTTGCCTGTATCTCAAGCTTGCTGCTGTGGAATTCATGTCACTATATCAAGAACCACTATATCAAGAACCATACTCACAGGTTCATTTTCCCTTTAAAATGTGCAGAAAACTACCATTAATATAAAGTTTTACAATAAACATGTATATCCCGAGAAAATTAAGATGCCCTTCCCTTCCTTTATATACTCAAGATTATCCTTTAAAGAATGCTACAAGTTAGGAGCAAAAAGTATCAGCTCAAAGATTATGGGAAATTCACCAAAAAGTGTCAAAAGAAAACCTAGGGGTAATTTAGTCAAGGGAAGTTTTGTCACCTCCATTTCCATAAGATCATAATCTGTTCACAATGTAAAAATATATTTGCTTTAGCATACAAATTTGTTCTATGAATGCACCAACTTCTCTTGCACATTACTTGCTCCATTTTAAATATTTGCTCTTGCACAGAACTTCTTCTCTTTCAAGAGTAATATTTTATGTAATTTACAAAGACAAGTAAATTCCTATCACTGGAGAATAAAGCTTGCTATTTGTCTTTATATATGGTATAGTATTTTTTCTTTCATTGTACACAAATGCATGCCAACCATACTCTGAAAAAATAGCGTCCTCCAGCAAGACTAATTGGCTGTTCATGTAAATTCATTTCTGAAACATCTTTTGAACAAATTGGGTGTGAAGAACAATGTCACAGGAATATGGCTAAAAATACTTACTACCTTTCATATCTGATTTGAGCCAAAAGTATTAAAGTCACTTCATGGGGAGGACACATCATGTGCTAATTATTTTAAGGATAAATCAATCGAAATCAGGATTTAAAAGGAACTGATCCAATTTAGTTGAGTTCACAGTTACCATCTGCATAACTTCCAAGTTATTTACATTAATTCTCTATTATGCTCCATCTGCTTTTCAATTAAAAATAAGCGCAGCTTTGGACCATGTGGGTGGTAAGATTCAATGAACTTCTAGCAACCATTTTAAGGAACAGCAGGACTGAAGCAGCAGAGGGCCTCCTACTGTTTTAGTCAGAGGGAAACAACAGACAAGGTGGTTGACAACACATGTTCATTTGTGGGAGGGGGTAAAAAAATGTAAGAAAAAGGAAAACACATTGGTGGTTTCATAACAGCACGGACATAGCTGTAGATCAGTGGTAGCACAAAATGAGTAAGATCAAACAATGCTGCATAGAGAAAACTGAAATAACAAATCCTAAGGGGGTCAATGAAAATGTGGTGCTGTCATTTTCACTGGTTATTAGGAAATAACACAAACTGTTAGCTGTATGGACACTGTAAAATCAAAAAGGAGTCTGTACATGAAGGAACAATTCAAAATGGAACCCAAGTGACTTTGCCACCAAACACCACCTTTGCACACAGCACATGGCTAGGCTCACGACACATCAAGCTGCACACGGCACTGAATCTGCACAAGGCCCCAAAGTTTTGCACTGGTTACATTTTGCCTTTTTGCACTCGGGACCTTCCATGTTTTCCCGCCTTGGGTTCTATATAATCTGGATTTGTGAGGAGATCGGGTCGGCAGTTTTCTGTTCCACCCTGGAAGAGAGTCATTCTGTTTTCTGGAGACTGTGGCGAAGGCCGGGACCAGTCCAGTGACAGACCAGACCTAACTCCACTGCTGCCAACAGGGTGCTCCAGTCCACAGCTGTGGCAATTGCTCAGCATTGTGAACCCCAGCTACCTGCTTCCCACGCCTTTGGGTTGTGACACCACAGAGCCTTGTTCTCCATTTTGCTTGCTGTGGAGAAGGCCCTCTACAGCACCAGGAACTGCTCTGCTTGTGATCCTGAAAAGGATACTAATCAGTTCCGAAAGCAGGGACTAAGCAAAGAACTGAACTGCTCCACCATACCATCGCTAACATACCGGAGTTCAGGACACCTCAATGTTCCTCCCCTAAAGCTAACAGCAGCTAAAGGGTAGAAGGTCCTGAGCTTCAAAACCACCAGAGCCTCTGACAAACTGAGTACAGACTGTTTCATTTACCTATTCTATCTTCTACTATATCAGTGGGTGAGGGGTTGGTTAATTTGTTCAGTGTTTGTAATCCATGATTTTAATTTACCTGTTACCTGTTGTACTTTACAAGATATTCTTAAATTTGACATTCGTGTCTGTGCTTCATTTCGGAGCTGAGAAATCTGCCGGTGATTAGATACGGTAGTTTCCAGGGCGGACCATCTTCTGGGACAAAGGCATTTAACATCATTTAAGATCAGGCCCATTAAATTTAGCTTACTAGTGCGCCTTTGCTAGTAACAAAACTATTCCATTCTGAAAAAGAGGCTAGCAGCAGTTTCCTTTCATGTGACACCAGATACTAATCACCTAATCTAAATATATATCAAGGTAGACTGTCCACTATAGAAAACAATAGGATGCCAAACATTCTAGAAAGAACTAGCCTTCAAACTTATGCAACTTAATACCATTCAAACTTACACAAATAAAATAAAAACTTAATTCTGTCACACCTAATTATAGTCAATATTTTAAAAGAAGTGCCATGATTCCCTGAGCCTTCGGAAACTTCAACTGATCCAGAATGCGGCTCCTCGAGTTTTAACTAATACTGGTTATACAGAGCACATTATGCCACTGCCCCAGCAGCTGCACTGGTTTCTAGTATGTTTCCGGGCACAATTTAAGGTCTTGGTTATGACCTATAAAGCCCTAGATGGGTTGGGTCCAGGGTATCTGAAGGACCATCTTCTCCCACATGAACCTGCCCGGGGATTCAAGTCAGCTGGGGAGGCTCTGCTTAGTGTTCCCCCACTTATGGAGATAAGATTAACATCTACACAGAACAGGGCCTTCTCAGCTTTTGCTCCCAGGCTATGGAATTCTCTTCCTTGGGATATTTGCATGGTGCCAACATTAGCATTGCTTCGGCGTCAGGCTAAAGCCACCTTTTTTATGCACGCTTTTATTGGTTTTGAGTCTGTATGTGTGTGTTCCTTCTCTCAAGATGCTTTTAGCAGGTTTTATGTCCTTGTGGGGTCTCTTATTTTAAATTTTTATATATATTTGTATTGTGTTTTAAAAAAAATGTGTAAGCCGCCTCAAATATGTCAAATAGAGAGGCAGAGTAAAAATATTTTAAATAAAATAAAATTCAATAATTCCCCCATGAAGTAGAAATTAAATAAATTAAGTACAGATATGGGGAGGAGGAGATATGGGGAGCAAGGCAGGAAGAAGGAATGGGAGGGGGAGATATGGGGAGCAAGGCAGGAAGAAGGAATGGGAGGGGGAGCTTGTACTTTGGGAGTGTCTCTGAGGGTAGATTCATTTCAGAAAATTCTTCACTGCACTGCCCATAAAGTACACTTCTTGTAGATAAAAAAAAGCTGAGAGTAAGGCTAACCATGCCTTACCTTTAAGGATGACAATTATATAAGTGTTATAAGGTAAAAGCAGAAGTCCAATGTAAAATCAGAGAACTCAAGAACAAATGGTGGATTGTGAAAGTGCAAGAACTCCAACATTTTGTGGACACTCATAATACATGTGGTTTCTCTTGTGTCATTAAGCCTGTTTATCGGCCAGCTTATCATGGCATGAATTCCCTTTGCTCTAAGGATAAAACCACACTTTTGAAGGACAATGAAGCCATTAATTTTCACTGGCAAGAACATTTTGAAGATCTTCTTAAGCATAATTCCATGGTTGCAGATGAAGTTCTTGAGCAAATCCCCCAATGACCTTCTAGGGATGAGCTCAGAGATCCTCCCAATTTGCATGAGGTATACAATGCCATCAAGCAGATGAAGAACAACAAGGCAGCAGGTCCAGATGGGATCCCCACTGAAACTTTAAATACTGTGGACCAGAGTTATTTTGGCAGCTTAGCTTACTTATCCTTAAAAGTCTGGATAAAGGAGGAGATACCCAGTGAAATGAGGGATGCCTTAATTGTTACCCTCTTTAAGAAAGGGGATAAAGCCAACCGTGGAAACTACTGTGGTATCTCTCTCCTTGCTGTTGCAGGCAAAGTTCTGGCATGGGTCCTTGCAAGATGTCTTCTCCCCTGTCTGGAGATATTTTTCCAGAGTCACAGAGTGGCTTCTGACCATGTCCTGGAACTGTGAATATGAATTTCTTTGCACAGCAGCTGCAAGAAAAGTATCGGGAGCAAAACCAACCACTGTACATGGTTTTTATTGATCTAACTAAAGCCTTTGACTCAGTGAATTGCTGTGCCCTTTGGACTGTACTTTTGAAGATTGGATGTCCTGATAAATACATCACTGTCCTAAAGTTGCTTCATGACAACATGAAACCAACTGTTCTGAGCAGCACTGGCTCCCAGAGTGGACCTTTCAAAATACAAACAGGAGTCAAACAGGGCTGTGTCATCACCCCAGCCATGTTCATGGTCTTTACTGCCATCATTTTCTACCTAACTGCTGCGAAGTTCCCAGCAGGCACTGAAATCATCTACAGTATGGCTGGAAAGCTGCTTAGGCTTAGCAGACTGAAAGCTAAGAGTAAGATTTCCACCACATCTATTGTGGAACTTCAGTATGCTGATGACAATTCTGTTTTTGCCCACTCTGAGAAAGATCTTCAAACTATCTTGAATGTGTTTGCTGATGCTTTTGTAAGACTTGGTGTGACAGGGCAGCACTGCCCCGCACTGAAGCTAAATGAGTTCACCTGACCGGGGGGCGGAGCGGACCCCGCCCCCGCAGCACTGCTGGGCATGCTCAAGTGTGAAGCCTGAGATAAAAGCTAGGGGAAGCAGGCAGTCAGGGGAGGTAGCCGAAGGGGCAGGAGCACAGGGAAGAGATCCTGGGCTGCCCCAGCCGTCCCTGAAGCCAGGCATGCCAGCACCACCGCCTCAGGAGCTAGGCCTGCGGACACAGCTGCCTAGGAGCCGCGACACTAACCACCGGCCCCAGGACGTAGCCTCAATCAGGGAAGCAGCCCAGGGCAGAGGAAGGACCTCCGGAAGGTTGAGCATGTTCCGGCAGACATCCTTGTCGACCAGGCAGTGGGTACTTTCACTGTCAATAGGGCCCTGGCCTGGGACCCGGTGGAGTGGGAGGGCCCGGGTCCCCCTATCTCCCCAAACCCCACCTCACCCGTAGCCCAGCCTCCAGGACTGGGAAAAAAGGCTTGACTTTATGGACTAGGCCGAAGGGCCGTATTTCCCCTAAGTGAGGGGCACTAAACTCTATGGACTAGGCCGAAGGGCCATATTTCCCGAGTGAGGGGCATTGAACTTTGGGGAACAGGCCAATAGGGTGTGTGTTCCCAGAGCCAAGATGAATCCGTTCCGAGACCGGGGCCTACCCCATCACACTTGGTCTCACCCTCCATATCACGAAGAACAAAATGCTCCATTCAGCCCTCTCCAAATGAGGTACCATATACACCATCTATTAATATCAACAAAGAGGCACTGGGAGAATGCCCAATCATTTTCTCTAACTTGGAAGTTGTCTTTCATCCCAGGCAGATACTGATATAGAAATCCAATATTGTCTAGCTATGCCAGTGTGGCCTTTGCTCATTTATGGCACCGGGTTTTTGAAGATCACGACTTTCAAACAAAACCCAAACTTTTTGTTTATTAAGCCATCATTCTCTGAACACTACTGTATGGGTCTGAAACCTGGACAACCTACAGACATCACTTGAAAGTCTCTGATCAGTATCACCAATGCTGCTTCCGCAAGATCTTGAAGATCAAATGGGAAGACAGGCGCACTAACATCAGTGTTCTGGAGGAGATAAAAGACCACCAGTATTGAGACAATGATCATCTGTCAGCAACTTTGCTGGGCTGGTCACATTGTTCAGATGCCAGACCATCGCCTCCCAAAACAGGTCTTGTTTTCTCAGCTGAAAGAAGGACACTAACATGGGAGGACAATGGAAGCATTAAATGGACTTGATAAAAGATTACTTAAAGATGTGCAACATTGATGTGGACACTTGGGAGATATTCACCCAAGATCACTCAAAATGGAGACAAGTCCCACACAATTCATCCTGTAGGTGAATGCCTAGCTGCAAAGATGGTGTCACCGAGAGGGCTTTGGCTTCCTCGACCATGGGATGCTATTCCAAGAACTGCTAAGCAGGGATGGGGTTCACCTTTCGAGGAAGGGGAAGACTGTATTTGGATGCAGACTGGCTAACTTAGTGAGGAGGGCTTTAAGGTAGGCTCGACGGGGGGCAGGTGACCAAAGCCCACAGGTAAGTGAAGAACATGGAGACCTAGGAGATGGGTTGGAAATGGGAGGGCGCATGGGCTATAATAGCAGAGGAAAAAAGACGGACAAGGCAGAATTGGGAGGCAAGGTCAAATCAGTATCTTAGATGCCTATATACAAATGCAAGAAGCATGCATAATAAGCAGGAAGAACTTGAAGTGCTAATAAATAAAAACAACTATGACATTGTTGGTATCACAGAGACTTGGTGGGATAATACACACAATTGGAATATTGGCAGAAGGGTACAGCTTACTCAGGAAGAATGGGGGGGCCAAAAGGGAGGAGGAGTTGCCTTATATATTAAAAATGTACACATTTGGACTGAGGTCGAGATAGACATAGGAACCAGATGTGTTGAGAGTCTCTGAGTTAGGTTAAAAGGGGTAAAAAACAAGAGTGATATCATGCTAGGGGTCTACTACAGACCACCTACCCAGGTATAAGAGGGGGATGAGGCTTTTTTTAAACAACTAACAAAATCATCCAAAGCGCAGGATTTGGAGGTGATGGGGAACCTCAACTATGCAGACATCTGTTGGGAAACTAACACAGCAGGGCACAGACTATCCAATAAGTTCTTGGACTGCATTGGAGACAACTTTTTATTTCAGAAGGTTGAAAAAGCTACTAAGGGAGAAACTGTTCTAGATTTCATCTTAAATAGGGAGGAGCTGGTTGAGAATTTGAAAGTGGAAGGCAGCTTGGGTGAAAATGATCATTAAATCATACAGTTCGTGATTCTAAGGAATGGTAGAAGAGAGAACAGCAAAATAGAGACAATGGATTTCTAGAAGGCAGATTTTGGTAAGCTCAGGCTATGTCTAGACTGCAGGCTTCTTTCAGAAGAAGCTTTTCCGGCAGAGATCATCTGGAAAAACTTCTGAAAGGGAGCATCCACATTGCAAAAGTGCATCAAAAAAGCAATCTGCTTTTGCGAAAGATAGTGTCCACACTGAATGGACGCTATCTCGCATTTCAGCTGTGAATACTATGGATGGAGTGGCCACCAGAGCACCTGTGCTTTTTCCTCTTTCCTCTTCTTTCGAAAGAACTCCCTCTTCCCCTTCCACACACACCTTTTTCTGAAAGAGCTCTTTTGGAAAAAGGCTTCTTCCTCGTAGAATGAGGATTACCAATGTCAGAAAAACCCCTCTGTTCTTTTGATTTTCTTTCAGAAGAACACGATTGAACTGTGGACGTAACTGAAGATTTACAGAAAAACGGCTGTTTTTCTAAAAAAACTCTGTAGTGTAGACATACCCTCAGAGAGCTGGGATGTAAGGTCCCATGGGAAGCAGGACTAAGGGGAAAATCAACTGAATAGAGTTGTAAGTTTTTCAAAGGGACATTATTAATAGCCCAAAAGCAAGCTATTCCACTGCATAGGAAAGAAAGTATGGCAAAAGACTGTGTTGGCTTAACCAGGAGATTTTGCATGATCTAAAAATCAGAAAGGAGTCATATACAAGTGGAAACAAGGACAAATTATAAAGGATGAATATAAGCAAACAATACAGGTATGCAGGGGCAAGATTAGAAAGGCAAAGGCACAAAATAATCTCAAACTAGCAACAGACATAAAGGGAAACAAGAAGACTTTCTATAAATATATGAGAAGCAAGAGAAAGACCAACAACCGGGTAGACCCATTGCTCAGTAAGGAGGGAGAAACAGTAACTGGAAATTTGGAAATGGCAGAGGTGCTTAATGAGTTCTTGTGAAGATCGAAACAAAGAAGTTTGATGAAGGAATGTGTAACATAGTGAATACAAGTGGGAATGGGATAGGTTTAGAAGATAAAATAAAAAAAACAAGTTAAAAATTACTTGGAAAAGTTATATGTCTGTCTCCAGGGCCTAATGAAATGCATCCTAGAATACTTAAGGAAGCTGATAGAGGAGGTATCTGAGTCTTTAGCTATCATCTTTGAAAAATCATGGAAGATGGGAGAGATTCCAGAAGACTGGAAAAGGGCAAATATAGTGCCCATCTACAAAAAGGAAAATAAGGACAACCCAGGAAACTACAGCCCTGTCAGTTTAACTTCTGTGCCAGGAAAAGTAATGGAGCAAGTAATTAAGGAATTCATCTGCAAATAACTGGAAGATAATAGGGTGACAGGTAACAGCCAGCATGGATTTGTAAAGAACAAATGTAAAACCAATCTGATAGCTTTCTTTGATAGGATAATGAGTCTTGTGGATAAGGGAGAAGTGGTGGACGTGGCATACCTAGACTTTAGTAAGGCGTTTGATACGGTCTCGCATGATATTCTTATCAATAAACTAGGCAAATACAACTTAGATGGAGCTACTATACGGTGGGTACATAACTGGGTACATAATCATTCTCAGAGAGTAGTTATTAACAGCTCACAATCCTGCTGGAAGAGCTTACCAAGTGTGGTTCCATAGGAGTCTGTTTTGGGACCAGTTCTGTTCAATATCTTCATCAACGATTTAGATATTGGCATAGAGAGTACACTTATTAAGTTTGCAGATGATACCAAGCTGGGAGGAGTTGCAACTGCTTTGGAGGATAGGGACATAATTCAAAATGATCTCAACAAACTAGAGAAATGGTCTGAGGTAAATAGGATGAAGTTTAATAAGGACTAATGCAAAGTACTCCACTTAGGAAGGAACAATCAGTTTTCACACATACAGAATGGGAAGCGACTGTCTAGGAAGGAGTACTGCAGAAAGGATCTAGGGGTCATAGTGGACCACAAGCTAAATATGAGTCAACAGTGTGATGCTGTTGCAAAAAAAGCAAACATGATTCTGGGATGCATTAACGGGAGTGTTGTGAGCAAGACACGAGAAGTCATTCTTCCACTCTACTCTGCACTGATTAGGCCTCAATTGGAATACTTTGTCCAGTTCTGGGCACCACATTTAAAGAAAGATGTGGAGAAATTGGAGAGGGTCCAGAGAAGAGCAACAGAATGATTAAAGGTCTATAGAGCATGACCTGTGAAGGAAGACTGAAAGACTTGGGCTTGTTTAGTTTGGAAAGGAGAAAACTGAGAGGGGCATGATAGTAATTTTCAGGTATCTAAAAGGGTGTCACAAGGAGGAGGGAGAAAAATTGTTCTTCTTGGATAGGACAAGAAGCAATGGGCTTAAATTGCAGCAAGGGAGGTTTAGGCTGGACATTAGGAAAAACTTCCTAACTGTCAGGGTGGTTAAACACTTGAATAGATTGCCTAGGGAGGTTGTGGAATCTCCATCTCTGGAGGTATTTAAGAGCAGGTTAGATAGACATCTATCAGGGATGGTCTAGACAGTACTGGGTCCTGCTGTAAGGGTAGGGGACTGTACTCAATGACCTCTCAAGGTCCTTTCCAGTTCTAGTGTTCTATGATTTTATGAACATTGCCTGTCAATTGTAGAAGTTACAATTGCAATGGCTCCCTGCATTTTGAATTAGTCTGCCAACAAACTGAGGAGGAGAAGAGGCGCATGAGGAAGGAGAGACTGGCTTCTAGTCATGATCAACAGCCTCCTGCTGTACCTAGAAACATCTGTCCTCACTGTAATATAACTTATTGTTCAAGGATCAGCCTTATCAGCCACCTGAGGGTCCACAATCCCCACAGAAGATGATCATACTCAGAAACAAGTGATCGCCATCACCTTTAAGGCTGACAGTTAAATAAGTTAATCCTTTATGAAATTCAAATACTCTCAGTTTGGGATATGTAAAAGATTTTTAGATATCCACAGAACAGAAATAGCATCATTGTTCAGAACTGCCTGGAAAATAATGCCAATGCTAAAAACGTAAAGAAATCTCTCATACTTTCATTGTATAATGTGACAGAATAAAAACAGCTGTAGTTTAATATATGATATACTTACAACAGAATTAATGGAACAAGATATAATTATTATAAATGATTATAAATATTAAATCTGTCTCTTAAAACTTAGAAACAAAAACAATGTTTGTTCTAGGAATAGGAAATAGTAGAAGTGGGGTAATTTAGCATGCCAAAAGTATTACTTCCAATACCATTCACCTGGATGGAGGAGGGGTGCAAGCTACGGCTGTCCATTGACAATGATTTTTTTAAATTTCATTAAGATTCTTTCTCGCTTTTAAAATCATTGTGACCAACTATACAACTCTCAACATTTTTTTAAAAGAGTAAAAGGATTTTTTTAATCTAATTTATTTTCTCCTTTTTTAACTACCATAATGTGAATCTATTTCCAAAGGTAAGATCTGGAGAAAAAAGGTAATAGGTTTACCCTTTGTAATGTTAAAAACAGATAATGCTTAAGAGATGCAGTAAAACATTTGGTAAGACATGAGAAACTTGTGTGAGGATGACATCTAAATAAATACCTTTTTGAGGGCTGGAGATGATGCCTGATTTTATACCAAGCAGATTAACTCCTTTAGGATCATACTGATCACAAACTAACTAAAGGTGGTGACAGAAGAATGGGTCCCTGACAGGCTGCATGGATGGGAAGAAAAGGAGAAAGGACTGAGCAAACTTCTCTTCTCCTACTCATTAAGCTGTTCAACTACTTGGAGTAATCCCACTGGACCTACTTTGACCAGACGCTCAGCAATACTGTGCCCTATGTTACCCCCATTGCCTTTGTTGCTCAGGTATCACTTCTAATTGTCTAGGCTGCCATCCTTCCAGGATTGTCCTGGAGTCTCCAGGAATTAAAGAGAATATTCTAATTAATTAAAGATTATGTCAGGAAAGAAAACCTCCAGGAGTATGTCCAGCCAAAACTGTCTACCCTATACTTGTCCTTGGTCTCTGATCAATAGGATTTTCCTTAGAAGAAGGATTCCAATGCCTCAAAGGAAGTATCCTCTTTTCTATGCTCATATTAGACTGGTTTTGATCCCAGTCACCCAATTTTGGGCACAATATGGTCAATGTTATTGTCATTTGAAGATGAACTGTTGAAACAAATCATCTTCAACTACAGAGACCGGACAATTATTAACAGGCAAAGTTTAAATTAACCTAATCAGAAATCAAAAGGTTTGGTCATCTCACCTGTTACAGCCAGAAGACTGAAAGTAAATAAATGATTTCCTCATCGAATTCAATATTGTTTATTTGGGAATAACATGACATAACATTTTTCATTAGGTAAAATGGTTAGGAATGTGAACATTACATAAGTGGATCTTGAACATTCAGATCGACATCCAAAAGTGCGGGGTCACTGATGGGGAGGAAGGATTCTGTGTAACGAGAGGGCAAACTCGAGAATTAGTCACAAATTCAGCTTGGCCTTTTTAAAATTTAAACTCTTTGTATGTACAATCATCTACATTGACAAAATACTTTCCGAATGACTTCATGTTCAGATACTATATATCAAATAATACTGTACACATCTTGTGATTGTTTGAACAGATGGTCAAATAAGCGGAAGGGTATACAACTGGGAGCCACCTGATGCACTTCAAAATTAAACTTCTTTGGTATTCTTCACATAGTGGAATGTAGGTCACTGAAAGCAGCATCAGGAATTACAAGAATCTGCCTTATCTTACCCCATGATTCATTTACTACCAAGCAAACCTTCATGGAGTAAGTTTTATGTCCCAATATAATTCTGGGTAGGAATTAATTTTACATAGTTAAGCAATTTTGGATAGTTAAACCTATTCTGGAGTGCTTCTCAATGGCTTTCTGAAGCAGATTTGTTTTCTGCAGTTTGTTTTACTTATACTCTTTTATACAACTGCACATGTAAAATCTATAAATGACCCTCCAATTATTTTCACCTTGAGAAATGTTATCTAAAAATCTGACAACCATAAGAATATGGTAAACTCACTTCATAATTTAAAATATTAAATTAAATTGATGATAAAGTTATAAATATTAATATATACATAGCGACAACCCTATGCAACAGTTCAATTTGCATGCCTTTAGAGAAGAGCATAAGATGTCCTGTTTATGTTGAACATCCAGAGGAAAAAAAAACACTTAAAAAGACACCTAGAAAGTTGCCTATCCACTGAACGTGTGGAGAATGACTTTCACAAGGGGGCCACTTCATGAATTTTGGTACATGGTCATGAGCTGGCTCCAGACCCACCCAGAAGGGGCAGGGCCTCAGGCAGAAGAGGTGGGGATGGTCAAAGAAGAGTGTGAGTGGGAAAGAGAGACACACTCTGTGAAAGAGACAGACTTTGTGAAACTGAGTACATGTGGCACAGAAATGGGAAAGTGTGTGTGGCAGTGTGCCTGTGTGTGATGTAGAGACGGTGTGGCATGTGACAGTGATACAGAGAGCGTGTGTGCTGACTGCTGCTGGATACGTTTCTGAGAGAAGCTATGCTCTGTCTCTTTAAGACAGGGAAAGCTGTCCTGCTGTCTTGTCTTACCCCTCCCCTGCTCTGTAGAGATGTGGTATGGTGAGGGAGAGAGAAAGAGAGAGGGAGAGAGAGAGTGTGTGTGTGTATGAGAAAGAGAGAGAAGGAGAGAGAGAGAGAGAAAACACAAGCACTGAAATCTTAGAAACAATGGACTGCCTCTTAAGACAGACACTCCTTTGACTCACTTACCATCCGTGCTTCAGACTGGAACAAATCCACTGTGTGGGGTAGAGGGACAGGGGGCCACTCTGACTTCAGCCTTCTCCTCTCTTCTCCACCCTCTTTGCCACCCGCTCTGCACAGCTAGCAGGATAATCCTGGAAGCACCTTAACTGCAGGATGGAGCATGTGTTTCTATTTCTTTAAGTGAGCATGTGAATGTATTTATGGTTATAACTAGGCCCCAACCAATTTCAAGGTCCATTTTGGTCAATTTCATGATCATAGGATTTAAAAAATTGTAAATTTCATTATTTCAGTTACAGTAGAGTCCGGATTATCCGACAGTCGGTAATCCGACATTCCGCTTTATCCGACCCTGCAGCTCCCGGGGAAAAAGTGGCACTGGCAAGAGAGGGATCAGCGGCTCCAGGGCGCGGGCTGGGAGAATGGCCCTGCTCGCTGCCCCGTGGCTCTCCTGGAGCCGCTGATGCCGCTCCTGCCGGCGCCGCTTCATCCCCGCCGCTTCGTCCCCGGGATAAAATACTTGTGGATCCCATGCTACAAAGTGCAGGCAGAAGAATGCTACCTCATGTCACAGAGCTGACATTCCTCTGCCTGCACTTCGCAGCATGGGATCCACAAGTATTTCACCCTCTAATCCCATGGATCCACAAGTATTTAAACTTTTGCACCTACTCTCTCCTTGCTGTAGAATTGCTCTTGAGAGATGTTCTGGGGGATGCGGCAGATGGGGAATCACCCAGGAACATGGTTGCTCCTGAAGGAGCTACACTCTCAGAGAGCCAGAGGGGATTAGGGAGAGATGAGAGTGAGTGTGGAGGCACTGGACATCTACTATCCCTTCTGTGATGCACAGAGATCTAAAAAAAATCAATGGGTTTTGGCAACTGGACCCAGATAGGGAAGGGAAAATCACCTTCCTATGAGAATGATCAGACAAAAACTCCAGTAGCAGAGCCTAATGAAGTTTCAAGACTGCTATGTGGGTGTATTCTACACTGGGGATGTGGGTCATAATCATTACTAGATACATGATAATTCTCCTTTGATTCTAAGTTGTATAAGGAATCAAAACAAGCACAAAACTTTATAAAGCTTGTATGTTCTGCCAGTCCACATTCTCGCACTCTGGATTCTCCTCAAAGGAGAGGAGGGCAATTAAGCAAGGAGTTTTCATAACATGTATGTTAAGAATTTTTGCAATAAAAGTAAACTCTTTATAAGATTTGATTTCAGACCAAATTCTTTTCAAAAGTCATCTTGATCTGGAATGTCTCAATATTTTTTCCATTAGATAAGTATTTCACTTTAGCCAAGTTTAGGGTTTTCTTTTGATAGATGTCAGATGAGGTTTAATACTTGTGGCAACACCAGAATAAGCTCCAAATTAGGGATATTAGATATAGTGTAACTGAATAGTTGTGTAACCACACAAAATATTATCAGTTACATGACAAATCAATAGTCCCCAGGGGCAGGAACAGCAGCCAGTGCACTCCCGGCCCCACTCCCGAGGAGCCCCCTTGCCACCTCATGCTACTGCCTCTGTATCAGGTGGGAGCCAGTTCGCAAGGGGAGCCAGTTAACAAACCAGCTCCCCACACACACCGTCTGCCTGCCACCCTGCGCAGCTGCCTCTGATATAGAGGCAGCAGTGTGGGGTGGCAGCAGCCCCTGTCTGTGTGGGGTTCAAGCTCTCCACAGAGGCTGCTCCATGAGATGCAGAGCAGCCTCTGTCTGCGGGGAGCCTGGACCCCCCCGACCACTGGACAGGGGTTGCTGCCGCAAACCAGTCTCTGCCCATGGCAGGCCCAGGCTCACTGCAGACAGAGGTTGCTCTGGGGGATGCAGAGCAGCCTCTGTCTGCGTGGAAGTCGGATCCCTTGTGGACAGGGGCTGCTTTGTGGAAGCCTCCCCATCGCTCCTCCTCCCTCTAGCCCCCTCGCTGCTGCCTCTGATAGAGATAGAAATCATGGCCCAAATGCAGTGAATAGCAAAACTCCCATTGACTTCAATGGGGTCAGAAATTCACCTAGATTTTATTAAATGTAAATATTTATAAAAGATGTTTTTATAATAAAACTGGTACACCAGCAACCTTAGGTTGTTTTTTTCCCCAACCAATAATCCTGTAATCAGCATGATGGGAAATATTTAACAGCTTGAAAATACATTCGCCATATGGAAATGTGAAATATTTAAAAGTTTTACAATACTATAACGGGAAGGCCAATCTATTTAGTAAAATACCTTTTTTCCCTTACTGATGAGAAACAGCTCTTTTTTAGTCACAAAGATCTATGAATCTTCCACTCTTTTCCTTCAATTAATTCTTAATTACACATTCAAAGTGGCTTTTGAAAACAGCATATATGAATTCCGAATTAGTGAATACATGAATAAGTGTCACCCTACAACAGCAGTACTAATAGAAACAAATTGTTTGAAAAGCTAATAAAGCACAGAGTTAAAGCATGGAGTTAAAAACAGAGTTATTTTATCTCATTACCTGGCAGCACATTGTAGAGGTGCAAGGGTGACATATACAATTATAAAATAATTATTTTGATTTGCTAAAAGTACACTCAATTTTAGGTGCATGTACAATAAACATATTTACAACACCTTGCCAAAGGTAATTCACTAATTGGTCTTTGTCCAATCAACTCTCTCTTATTTATAAGCCAATATGTCCTCAAAAGCTTATGAGAACAGATAGTCATTTGCAGTTTGCCCCTCAGGCCAGCATACAAACTGTATCTCATGAAGAGGGGCAGGTGAAAATATTCCAGTCAAAACCTCTCACTTGGAGTGATTCCTTCCATTTAAACTGTGGCACTCAGTTTGAGTGATTGACTTGATCTGTCTTGCTGAGGTATCACAAGAGGAGAGGTGTACTTCTTAGGTAAGAAAGTTCTTCAACTATATAGAACTTTATTGGTCAACAATAATATCTTGATTTACACTGGGAATGGATTTGAGATTATTACAGGCCAAAGAGCAAATGTGTAAAGTGTTTCCAGAGATAAGCACTCTACAAAGTTAATGGGCAGCCACATTCTGAGCTAGCTGAAGTTTCTCTATTGTCCCTAGTGGAGCAGCAATATGAGATTAGAGCACGTTGCAGTAACCTGATCTCAGAGTGACAAAAGGTGTGGGTAATTATAGCATCATCCACATTGAAAAGTATGGACTACAGCCTTCTGTCCAAATATATATATAAAAAAACCCAATAAGTAGCAGTTGTGGTTCCACAGATACTAGCAGACTGTGATCCATGTTATGAAATGTGGGGATTCTTCCACTGTCAATGAAGCCAAAAATAATTCCCCCCAATTTTGATGTCAGTCCCCCCCATTTGAAAAGTACTCCCTCAGTCTAATCTAGACTTAGCCTCACCTAGCTAGTGCTTGTCAATGTACCTAACTTGCTGTTAGATATTAATTAATTGCTCAATTGCATCAGCAAGATGAATGAGAAAGACACATAAGAGGTGAGAGCCGTGTGCACGCTAAAAGCACCTTAATGAATACTTCCTTGCTAAACTCCCTAATAGGTCAATATACAAGTGGAACAGGAGGTGTGACAGAATGGAAGCCTGTAGATGCCTGAATGAGAGATGAAATGTCCCAGCAGTGTTCTCTGGGTTGCCTCAAAGAAAAAAAAACATTAAAGAGTTAATCCATCTCCTCCTCCACAAATCTACAGATGGTGATCAATGGTGTCAAGTGCAGCAGAAGATGCAAGGTAATCAGCATGGACACGTGACCCTCATCCATCAGTAGTATGAGAGATCATCAACACTATTTTCCCTGCCAAAGTAACTCCTTACATAATTTTTTTCCACTTATGATACCTGGCAACTGAAATCACTTAGAATCTATGTCCTATATAATTTTGCTGCTGCTTTTCACATCTTATTTTCAGTTACTCTGAGAAAGGGTCCAGTTCTTTAGACACTCAGCACACAGAGCTCGCATTAACTCAAAGTGGCTTGCACAAGTACATTGTCATGTGCACTAAAAACTGGTTAAGAGACTGTAAACAAAGACTAATGGTACACAGAAAGATGTCTAGGTGCAGGATGTAGGTGATCACACAGATCAGCAGGAGGTTCAGTTTTATTTAACATTATTATTAATGAACTGATAGCAAGAGTAAACAGTATATTAATGAAACTCAAAGACAGAACTAACCTCTGTAGCGCTGTGAATGTCAGAATGTCACAAAGGAAAAATTAAAATGTGAACAAATAACATTAAAATGAGTTTTACCATGGAAAAATGCAAATACACATAGATTTTAGAGAAAAGTAACTGAAAGACATCTAATCACTAGGCAAGGATACAAAGAAAGAGCAAGCCTCACAGCCAGTGATGAAAGTAAGTGGATGTGCCCTGGTATGCAGCTCCAGAAAGAACTGGCTGAGTTCTTGCTAGCTGTTGCAAAAGCTAGCAAGGAGCCATTTAAAGAAATAACGGGGACCCAGGCTGCAATAGGACATAACCTATATGAAAATTTAAGTTACTTTCATTGCTACTCACAGCCCAGGTAAATACATATACCCTAGCAGAGCTTCAGCAGTGTGTCTAGACTACAGGGTTTTTCCGAAAAAAGTAGCCTTCCTCTGTGTCTAGACTGCTGCTGCGTTCTTTCAAAAGTAAATTGAAAGACGCGGCAGTTTTTTCGACCGCGGAAAACCTCATTTTACGAGGAAGAATACCTTTTTTTCGAAAGATGCTCTTTTTCTAAAGAGGCTTGCAGTCTATACGTAGCCCTAGTGTCCTACTTTTAGCAGTGAGGACTTTGCATCACCTGCAGAGGCTTGGTGTAGCCAGTTGAGCTCACACTTACCCTACCCACTCAGTCCAAGCTCACCTGCATAGCCTGAGCATCCCACAGTGCTACAAAGTCCACACTGCTAAAAACAACATGCAGGCAGTAGCTGCAGTGGCATGAGTTTATCCACTTGGGCTGGGAGGTTTATCCACTTGGGCAGTGTAGAAACAAGAGCCCAATGGATAACAGTGACAACAAAAGATAAATGAGTTTTCAAGAGGACATGATGAATGGGAGTCTTTCCCATCTTATGACTTTTTAGAGATGAACAAAAAAATTAAAAACTGGGAAAAATGTTATAGTCATTTTGGTTTTTTGGATTTTTTTCCATGTTTTAACTAATATATTGCCAAATTGTTGCTTTTCCATGTTTTCTGAGCAATAAATACTTTAAAGAAGAAATGTCAGCTTAGTCAAATGGTGGAATTTTAAAAAGTTTTAAATATTTTAGAAGATTATTTAAAATAACAAAAAAAAAATTTCAGGAAAAAATTGCAACCTCCCCAAAATAATGAAAAATGTAGATATCAATAGGCCTTTTAATGAAATCTATCCATTGTAAAATTACTACCTATTACTAGTTAACATTTTATTAGGACAATACCTAATTGTACAATCAATATTGGGACCTACTGCATTAGGCACCATATCACAGGCAACCACACACAGTTCTTTGTCCTAAAGAACTTAGTCTAGTATATAAAATAGATAAAAGAAGTATTATTAGCCTCATTTTACAGAAAGGGAGATGAGGTAACAGGGAAATGCATGATTTACCAAAGTCAGGCAAGAATGGATGTTTTTGGCATAGCCAGAAACTGAATCTAGATCATGTTAATCTCAATTACAACCTTAGGAATCTATTAGGACATTCTGATATCTCACACATGCAATTTTTCTCTTGCTGTTTAACACATTTAAAAGTGTTATATAAATCAACTTGAACTTAAATCTAGGCTTTATGAAAGTCAGGTCAATTCCTTTCAAATCAGAAGTGGCTTATAAGAGGGGCTTACTTTTGCTTCAACACTCTTTCATGTAGAATTCAATTTCTAATATACAGCAATTGTTAAGAGGGGGAATTAGCAAATATATGTGTGAAGAGTTTATCTCTAGGCTCTATGGAATCGAATCTGAATATATACATTCTGTGGATGATGTACAATAGTTATTCTTTCAGCCATTGCTGGTTCCGTTAAGTATTCGGCATAAGATATAAACCTAAAGTTTTTTTAATCCCTCCACAATATTATTATTGTAAAGGCTACAGTTAAAAGAAATTTCTGAATATCTAGATATTTCATTTATGAGGATCACTGGGCATATATTAAGATTGAAAAGGAAAGCAATATCCGAACTACAATTTTTGAAAAACACTAACTACATTTTAGCCCTGCAGAGGATATGACTGTTGAGAGATGGTTAACAATTTTGAGTTATGGAGAGATATTAAAGAAAGACTTAAACTATTTAGTTTGGAGATGAGAGTAAGAGGAGAGAGTTATGGAAAATAATGCTTCAGAACATGTTTTGGGCTCATCTATTTACACCTTCCTATAATACAAGTATGCTCTGTAAATCAGATAATCTGCTAAAAATGGAATTTTTAATATTACCACAGGCAACAAGAATCCTTCATGTAATGAATTTCTCTAGGATATTTAGGCAAATATCCTAAATTAAACTAGGGATACAAGTAACATAAGAACAGAGAACTGGAAGGGACCTCCTGGGTCAGCAAGTCCAGTCTCCTTCTATAGCTGGAAACTATGTCACACATTCTACTTCTTAACCTTCATAAGATCCATCTTAAAACATCTCTCTTTTCTTATGCCTGTATATTTACACCAGCCTCTGGAATTTCCACTACACGCATCTGATGAAGTGGATCTTTGCCCATGAAAGCTTATGCTCCAATAAATCTGTTAGTCTATATGGTGCCACAGAACTCCTCGTCACTTTTGCAGATTCAGACTAACATGGCTACCCCTCTGATACTATCTTAAAACAGTTATATTTCTTGCCCCCTTTGTGCTGATTGAAAGGTGTTTCCAGAACTACACTCCTCTGTAGCTAGAAGTCTTCTGGCTTCCAGACTAAATTTACTGCATCCATTTGGTGACCTCTAGGTTCTTGTGTTATAAGAGGGACTATAACTTCCTTATTTACTTTCTCCATACCAGTCATGATTTCATAGACCTCCATCATATCTTCTACTTAGTAGTCTCTCTTTTCTAAGCTGAAAAGTCGCAATCTTACTAATTTCTTCTCATACGGAAGTTGGTCCATACTCTTAATCATTTTTGTTGCCCTTTAATGTCTCTGAACAAACACTCTTTGAAATCTTCTGTTATGATTCTTCTTGGTTTGCTTAATGTGGACAGTTTTAAGAAAATGTTGAGAGTTTTAGCTAGTAGTTGATCTACAGTGATTGTCTTTTTATGTATCTTATGTCCATGTCTTTTTTTCAGTATAAATATAATGGGTATTATCCTGCAACCTCTACTCACATGAGTAATCATGCTGAAATCAGTTGTACTGCTTTCACACTTCACAGAGTAAGATCTTCACCCCATTCTGCTGTATAAATGAGCTAAAGTGACATAAAAATGCCTTTAAGAGCCCTGTATCCAACCACGGAAGGATTCCCTGGCACAGACACTTCAGGAGAAAGCCTTATCTTCAGGCTGGAACTAAAGCCACAACGCACCATTCAGAATTTCCATGCAGTGCTGGACCCATAGGGTATCTAGGACTTAGACCATCCTACAGGGCAAATAAGCCAAAGTGAAGGCCTCTCCAGAGCAACCCAGGACTGGGAGGGCACAAGCGTGTGAATATGGGGTATACTAATTTTGTGATTTTACTGATATTTTTAAAATCAGAATGTCACGTGGAACTAAATCAAATGCCTTACAAAAATACAAGTTTACAAAGTCAACAGTTACCTTTACCAACCAAAATTATAATCTCATGAAAAAATTCAATTAATTTGACACCTATTATTCATAAAACAACATGGATTTGCATTCATTACTTACTTTAAAGTCTTTACTGATTGTATCCAGTATCCACCTTTCTTCGATATTGCTCAAGTTCAATGTCAGGCTAACAGTCCTATAGTTACCCAGGTTATCCCTTTGACCCTTTTTAAACACATGCACATCAGCTTTATTCCAGACTTCTTGAACTTTCCCACTATTTTAAGATTTGTTAAAAAAAATCAACACTAGTGTGTCAAAGTTTTTCTTAGCCAATTCCTTTAGAACTTTTGAGTACAAGTAAGTATTGCAATCTCAGTCAAGCCCTTCATTAATCGTCAGTGGTCATATGATTTCTCTAAACAAAGAATCCCTTATAGCAGTGACAAGGTCTGATTCACCACTGTTTTGCTCTAAATTTATGCCAAACACTTGAATCCAACTGCACTGAGTTCAGATTAAGAGCCAAAGGCATCCGATTCAGCAATTTTATACTTCTTTATTCACTGTGGTTGCATCCTATGTCATTTGTAATGGTCCTTCATGGGGCATTATGCTAGTTGTGAAGAACAGGTACAGCATGTTCCAGGTAGATGCCTTCCTTTTCTCATCACACCCTTAACAGCATCCACCATTAAAGTAATCCTCAGAAGCCTATTTAGGGCAGCTTTATAGCCCCTTTCTGCCACTTGAGCAGCAGGATCAGGCCCAATGATTTCATGGGCTGACTGTCAAAATGTGGAGTAACACAATAGTGAATCAGGTTATCGGATTCAAAGCTCATCATGTCAAATTACATATGGCTGAAGATCAGAAAGGAAATCGGTCTCTCAACTACATGATGTTTGCATGAACCTGGAATCAATATATTCAGCATGACCTTTATTTTAAGGCAATGGGTTAGGGTTAGGATGCTGGATTCTTTTTCTGTTAAACTAATAAAAATATTGTAAAGATATCACAATTTATTGCAAACAGAAGATCAGAAGCTCTCTTTCACCAATTAATTGTAATTGTGACTTGTACTATTAAGAGACTGTTTTGTGAGGCATGGCAAAAAATCATTCAAAAGAAAAGGATATCTTGCATCCTCACCATCTCTTAGTTCACATTTAATTTACAATTTTATATGCTGAACATTTATCAATGGTTGAAACACTAACAGAGGAAGATGATGTTAGTTCAAATGCAAACAAAGAGAGGGAATGCCAAGCCTTCAAGCTGGTGTATCCCGGTGTTTAGCATTAACAAAATGACTACAGTCACAATTTAATCCAGAACCCTAATTAGCAGGAAGTTTCAATTAGGCAGCGATAAAACACCTACAAAAACTGCATATAAAAGTCTTGAGTATTTGGTGGAAGAAAACAAAGCAAATCATTTTCAGACCTAGTTAGTTCACTGCATACTTCTAGCAATAGTCCAAATGTCTAGTAAAATTTTATGGCCTCTGATTTTGTTTATACAGTGCACATGGTACTGAATGAAAAAGAACTATTCAAGAATACTTAAAAAATTTGAGATTGAGCTAAAACAATTATTATATTCAGTTCCTGTTCAGATCTGAACCATTTTTTTATTTTCCAAATACCATAGTCTGAGTCAATTTTACAAAAATCTTGAATAATAAAAAATAAAAGCAGCTGTTTAATGTTGAAGCTTCATTTAAGCCACATTAAAGTAAGGTATTATCTGCACATCAAAGCCTGGCTTCTGGAAAGAAATATGAAGTGCCGGATGCCAAATGTTGTCTGTCTACACTCTGAACTTAAATATAAGGGCAAGAATTCCTCAGTATAAAGTTAGTATCAGTAATTTTTTTAAGAAATGTAGTTGTTAAAATATTTTTAATGATAATAAATATAGCGCAATGTTTTGGACTGCTGTGAAAGCAGGGAGGTTGAATCAATGATATTCTTGAAAACCCTGCTTTCATCACTCAGCATATTTTTTACAAAATACAGGACTATGTAGCACTTTAAAGACTAACAAGATGGTTTATTAGATGATGAGCTTTCGTGGGCCAGACCCACTTCCTCAGATCAAATAGTGGAAGAAAATAGTCACAACCATATATACCAAAGGATACAATTAAAAAAATGAACACATATGAAAAGGAGAAATCACATTTCAGAACAGAAGGAGGATGCGGGGGGGGGGGAAGGAAGGTAAGTGTCTGTGAGTTAATGATATTAGAGGTGGGGAAAGGTAGATGTCTGTGAGCTAATGGTATTAGAGGTGATAATTGGGAAGCTATCTTTGTAATGGGTAAGGTAGTTGGGGTCTTTGTTCAGCCCCGCGAGAGTGTCGAATTTTAGCATGAATGCCAGTTCAGAGGATTCCCTTTCAAGTGCAGATTTGAAAGTCTTCTGGAGTAGGATGCATGTGATTAGGTCATTGAGACAGTGTCCTTTCTGGTTGAAATGGCAAGAAACTGTTTTTTCTTTGTGATCCTGTCTGATATCTGTTTTGTGGGCATTGATTCTTTGGCGAAGTGTCTGAAATGTTTGTCCAATGTACAAAGCAGACGGACACTTTCGGCACATGATAGCATAAACTATATTTCTGGATGCGCAGGAATATGTATTCTTGATCTTATAACTCACTTGGTTAGGCCCAATAATGGTGTCAGCAGAGTGAATATGTGGACAAAGCTGGCAACGGGGTTTGTAGCAAGGGAAAGTACTAGGGTTGGTATTAGTGTGGTATGTCCTGTGGTTGTTGGTAAGAATCATCCTGAGGTTAGGTGGTTGTCTATAGGAGACTATGGGTCTGTCTCCCAGAGCTTCTTGGAGTTTACTGTCCTGTTCCAGTATAGGCTGTAATTTATTGATAATGTGTTGGACAGGTTTAAGTTGGGAGCTGTAGGTGATGACAAGTAGTGTTCTATTGTTGGTTTTCTTGGGTCTGTCTTGTAGTAGTTGGTTTCTAGGTATTTGTTTGGCTCTTTCAATTTGCTTTTTTATTTCTCCGGGTGGGTAGTTGAGGTTTATAAATGCTTGGTAGAGATCCTGAAGTTTCTGATCTCTGTCAGTGGGATTAGAGCAGATGCGGTTGTATCGAAGGGCTTGGCTATAGATGATGGATCGTATGGTGTGTGCTGGATGGGAGCTGGAAGCATGTAGGTAACTGTATGAGTCAGTGGGTTTTCTGTAGAGGGTGGTGTCTAATTTACCATTGTTGATTTGTCCTGTGGTGTCCAGGAAATGGATCTCTCGTGTGGAATGGTCCAGGCTGAGGTTAATGGTGGGGTGTAGGTTGTTGAAATCTCTGCGGAATGTCTCCAGTGTTTCTTGGCCATGCGTCCAGATCATAAAGATGTCATCGATGTAGCGTAAGTAGAGAAGAGGTAAAAGGGGACGGGAGTTGAGGAAACGTTGTTCTAGGTCAGCCATAAAGATATTAGCATACTGTGGGGCCATGCGTGTACCCATGGCTGTGCCGCTGATCTGGAGGTATAAGTTGTTCTCAAACTGGAAATAATTGTGGGTGAGAACAAAGTTACATAGGTCTGCTATCAGGTTGGCAGTGGTGTCCTCTGGGATAGTGTTTCTAATTGCTTGTAATCCGTCTTCATGTGGGATGTTGGTGTATAGTGCTTCTACATCCATGGTGGCAAGGATGGTGTTATTGGGGAGGTTATCGATGTTTTGTAGTTTCCTTAGGAAGTCAGTAGTGTCTCGGAGATAGCTGGGGGTGTTGGTTGCATAGGGTTTGAGGAGAGAGTCTACATAGCTGGATAGACCAGTACAGAGTGTGCCAATACCAGAGATGATGGGGCGTCCGGGGTGTCCAGGTTTATGGATCTTGGGAAGCAGATAGAAAAATCCTGGTCGGGAGTCAGAAGGTGTTTCTGTGTGGATTTGTTCCCGAGTAGCTGTAGGGAGGCTTTTAAGGAGACAGAGTAATTTCTTTTGGTATTCCAAGGTGGGATCAGAGGAGAGAGGTTTGTAAAATGTGGTGTTGGAGAGTTGTCTGGTTGCCTCTTGGTTATAGTCGGCCTTATTAGCTCACAGACATCTACCTTTCCCCACCTCTAATATCATTAACTCACAGACATTTACCTTCCTTCCCCCCCCCCTGCATCCCCCTTCTGTTCTGAAATGTGATTTGTCCTTTTCATGTGTTCATTTTTTTAATTGTATCCTTTGGTATATATGGTTGTGACTATTTTCTTCCACTATTTGATCTGAGGAAGTGGGTCTGGCCCACGAAAGCTCATCATCTAATAAACCATCCTGTTAGTCTTTAAAGTGCTACATAGTCCTGTATTTTGTTTCAGCTACACCAGACTAACACGGCTACATTTCTATCTCCATATTTTTTTACATGTATTAACACTTACTTCTCATGGATCTAGTCTCGCTGAAATACAATCACTATTCTCTTGCATGTGGTATTTAAAACTGCACTGACTGCATACAATGACAGAACAATGGAGTGACACTGTTTTTGACAGTATCTATATCTATATATATTTGAGAGTTTGCACATCTGTCTGACTGCAAGTCCATTTGTTCTAGAACCCCTCCTTAACAGTAACAGTTAAGGCTATCAGATTTCCTATACAGTTTCCTCTTATTGTAACTTAAATAAAAGTCAAGGATTGGTTGTGCCAGGAAAATGGAAAGTGTTTGGAATGGGAAGCATTCACTCTCACTGCTACAGGCAGCCCTGTTAAGCTCGCTCCTGACCTCCCAGTCCGCTGCCCTGAGTCCTGCACCTGCCAGTCCCTGCTCTCACTCTTGCATCCCCCTACCCCTGCCCTGACTCTGGCACCCTTGTTTCTTCCCTAAGCCCCCCGCCCTCACTCCTGCATCCGCACCCCATGCCCTGACTCTGCCACCAGCCATCCCTTGTGCCCTGAGCCCCCCATTTCCCAAGACTACAGCACGCCCACCCCTCTGCCCAGAGCCCCCTGACACCCAACCCCTGCCTCTACCCCATCCCTGATTCATGGATTGCCCTGCCCTGAGCCCCCATCAAACCCCTCCCATAAGCCCACACACACCTCCCACCCCCTCACTCCTGCACCCTTACAAACTGACCTGAACCTCCCCACAGCCAAACCCCTGCCCTGACTCCTGTACTCCCACCCCTAACCCTGAGCCCCATCATTTAAATGAATAAAGCATGTACATTTCCCTTTTAATTTTAAAAAAATGACTACAGTTAAGAACCCAAGCAACGCCAGGTACACCAGCTAGTACTCTAAATTGATTACTCTGCAGGGTAATACTGCATGGAACTTTTCATGAGGACTTTAGAGGTTCAGTGCTGCGAACGCTTTACATATGAGTAATTTTACCCACAAATATTCCCACTGACTTCATATTGGCTTTGATGGGAGAGAACCATGAAACTTAGCAATATACAGTACTTCACAAGCATTTATGTTAACATTTACTTATTTCTTGTTTACCTAAATAACTAAACCTGCTGAACAGGTGTTATTTCGTCCATAGCTAGTCAAAAAATCTTTAATCGATCCTATCATACTTGGATTTGACATATTAATCTCTTTGGGCTTAATGAATGAAGCCACCAATATTTTGTGTGTAGATGTGAGAGGGATGGTGGTTCCCCCTGAAACAACCACTTAGTTATCAGTGGAGGCTTTTCAGAACACACCACCCCATTCGTTGCTCTTAGCCCTTGTTTCCCTATGCTTAAATATGAATTTAACTGCTTTAGGCAACCAAATTTAATAACTCTGGCCAATATGCAAGTCGATTCTGTTTTCTAAAGTGTAATAGAAAATACATTAAGTCTCAGGTTACTGAAATGGTTGGGTGGAAGGGTGAGAGAATTTCCCTAAACTGTCCCAAAATGAAACAGTAGTTTTCAGATGGTTCTTTCAGAATATAAAAAGACAAACAAGAATGATGTTTTGAAGACAACAGAGCTATGGCTGGTCCTGAACGAGGGGATTTGCTGGACCAGGGAAGGTCCCTCCCCTCCTGGCCCGTGCTAGGGTTCCAGCCTGTCTCTGCTGCTGCCCAGCCTCCCCCAGGACTCTCTAGATGCTGCTGGCCCCACTGCTGCTGGGGCTGGAACACCACAACCAGAGTTGCACAACCAGAGCAGAGCTCCACAGCTGCCTGGCTCCATGGCTGTGGCCGGAGCTCCGCAGCTGGGGTCAAAGCTCCCCTGGCTGTTGCTGGGGCTGGAGCTCCCCTGTCCCTGGGTCAGAAGAGGGATAGGGCCAGGGCTTCCTGGCTGCTGCTTGGACCAGGGAATTCCGCTGGGGCCAGAACTCCCCACCATGACACCCGTCCTGAGCGCGCGCGCATGCGCGCACACGCACGCACACACACACACACACACTGCACTCCTGGCTGAGTTGCTGGTGCCCCCTTCAGCACTCCTTCCCCCCTGCCAGACCTCTCTATTCCTGGGCTCTGTGGTCCAGGAACATCTGTGATCCATGCCAAACCACTGGTGTTGCCAGACCAGGGGAGTCCTGGCTAAGGGAGGTACAACCTGTATCAAATATACAGATGGCATAACTGGTCCCTATCTCCCTTTGCAGTGTGGTTTTAGTAGATAATCACACAGTTAATGCAGAGTACTAACAACTACTGGCCAAGATTTACAGACATATTTAGTGATTTTGGGTTCCTTCATTTTTAAGTACCTAACTTCAACATCTTAAAGGAACCCAACGGTGGATATTGAGCTTGCACTTAAAGCCAGTCTCCTTTTAAGGTGGCTCAAGCCAAGCACCCCCAAATTGGAGCACCTAAAATCACTATTTCTGTTTGAAAACCTTGACCAGTCTATGACTAAGGTTGCTTCAGTGTTTCCATTCTAACTGTGCTTTCATTTACTCATACCTTTTTGAAAACATTCATCTTTCAAGCTGAAATTTCCCATAAGGTCAACTGTTTGAAGAAAAATGTTTTAGCCATTTTTAGTCATGAGGTTTGAAGGGAACATTATCCTTTTCCCATTATAAAAACAGATAGATTCATCTTCTGAACAGGTTAAGCGGTACAGAGGGGGCTGTAAAGGTGAAATATGAGACCTATGAAAGAAAGCGCAGGTCAACTAAGTTCCAACTGACATCCTGATTTTGTATTAGGATCTTCTGAGACAGACCCCCACACCAATATGGACTCATATTGAAGATTCACTTATGTGGATTCTCACAGGAATCAAACCCAAATTAAAGAAAAGATTCTCAAATGCAAAATAATGGAATTCAAACTAAATTTACAAATGACATTTTAGGAATGAACAATATTGTTAGGATTTCCTTTGGGAAAATATTAACAAAGAACTGAACATTTCCATGAAGGTCTGCATTTGCACTTATTGCTTATTTTACTTACTAGAGACTAATCTGGGACAAAGTTAGGCAAAGACCACGGTGGAAACAATGTAAGCTTGTAAAGTAAAAATGTTACCGATTAATAATGAATTGGAAGAAAACTTCTCTTTTTTTATTTGCAATTTTTACACTAATCTCCTTTCCACCTGTATAATTGGAAATTTCTCCTCATTCAGTTTCTATTATATCCTGTAGATTGCTATAAATTGCTTTACCCACTTGAAGCATCACCTGCTTCCTTTGCACTCACTTTAAATGCCCAAAGATAACCAAATGTTCAAAAATTTGTGTCTTTCACTCTAATATAGAATAGAGACAGGAGTTAAGAAATGCATTGGACCTAATTTTGCAGATTGTGTATTGTGTAATGGGAATATTTCACTAACAAAACCAAAATGATAATGCTTTACACAAATATAAATTCCAACACAAGATGCAAGACAATGGAGTTCAAACCCGTTAACTCCTGTCTTGCCCTATCTGCAGGGGAGCAGGAAGAGAAAAGGAAGGGTGCAAGGTTTGAACTATTGCAATGACTCCCTTTAGTGAATGGTAAAAGTTGTGTCTGCACTTTCCCTCTAACCGCCACACAGAAAAATTAAACGAAAAGCTAGCAGTCTTGTAAGAATCAATGTACATGTGCAAAACTCTTTGAAAATAAGCTATTCAGAATGAAGTAAGAATACTGATGTCTTGAGTGCTTAAGGAACTGGGTGAAGAGATCTCTGAGCCATTAGTGATTATCTTTGTGAACTCATGGAAAATGGGAGAGCTCCCAGAGGGCTAGAAAAATGGCACATATAGAACCGATCTATAAAATAAAATAAGACAGTGGAGGTAATCACAGACCAATTAGCTTAACTTTGATAGTTGGACAGATAATAGAGCAAATAAATCAATTTGTAAGCACCTAGAAGATAATAAGGTGACTAATAACAGCCAGCACTGTTGTGCCAAAAACAGCTCCTGCCAAATCAAACTAATATCCTTTTTGACTGGCTCCTCCAGTGGCGCAGTAGATAAGGCCTCTGGAGCCAGAGTTTGAGGGCTTGAGGCCCCCCCCCTCTCCATCCAACATTGGCTCACCCAACACGAGCTTGGCAATGGATATACTTGCATTTCCAAACACTCCTGGAACACGATCCAATGCTGCAGTCCTACACATGCTGACATAAAGGGGAGATTTGCCTGCTTAAGGTGCACAAGGCAAGATCAGACAGGATAGGGTAGAAAGCCATGGGGATAGAAGAGGGAGGAGCAGCAAATGTGATAAATTTCAACTTCAGTATTGCTTTTGATATAATTTCACATGACCAAATTAGGAAAATATATCTTAGACAAACTTATTATATGGCGGGGGCACAACTAGTTGGAAAATCACACTCAGAGTATTTACAGTCAAGCTGGAAAGATATAGTGAGGGGTTCCAACAGGTATCTGTCCTGGACCCAGTTCCATTCAAGATCTTCAGAAACAATTTAGATAAGAGCACAGAGAGCACATTCATAAAGTTTGCAGATAACACCAAGCTGGGAGAGATTGCAAGCTCTTTGAAGGACAGGATCAGAATTCAAAATCAGAAGAAATGGTCTGAAATACATAGGATAAAATTCAATCAGGACAAATGCAAAACACTGCACTTGGGAATAACAATTGGCTGCACAGAAAGGAAAATGAATGCATATGTAGAAGTACCGCAGAAAACATTTAGAGGTTATAGTGGATCACAAACTAAACACGACTCACCAATGTAATACTGTTGTAAAAAAAGTGAACATCATTCTCAGTTGCAGCATCAAGAGTGTTGTGAGAAAGACACAAGAAAAGGAAGTTACTCACCTTGTGCAGTAATAATGGTGTCCCCCCATGGGTGCTCCACTGTGGGTGTCGGGTCGTCCCGGTGCTTCAGATTGGCCTGTAGACTAACAGTGTGGTTGTTCTGTGGACGTCTCCTCCGAGGGTGCTGTCTCATAATGGAATTGGTCGAATCCCCTGTGCTGATATCGAGAATATGAAAAATCACACCTCTGGTACAGTCTGTTCAGTTTCTGATGATAGCGTGGTGTATACATGCCTAATATACGTAAAGTTGCTCTAGAGTCTTCACTTGTGTGGAGAACCTCAGTCTTTTCTGCAAACAATTTTGGTTTGTTGTATGGGAGGTCCTCTATTTTAGATTGTAGCTCTCTTGGGATGCCAGCCACTTGTACCCAAAATGCTCAGCACATTACTATTGAGGTCGTTGTGGAGTGTGCTGCTGTGTCAGCAACATTGAGAGCCATTTATAGGGCAGCTCATGTGGTTGTATAAATCCTCTTGGACAATCGTCTTTAGGATGGGTCTTTTATTGTCTGGTAGGTGATCCATGAGGCCAGTAAGTTTGGAATAATTATCGAAATCATGGCTCACCAAGAGGGTGGAGGAATTTGTGATGCAAAACTATAGGGTTGATGATGAATACATTTTTCTACCAAAGAGGTCCATGTGCCTACTTTCTTTGTACTGTGGTAATCTATACCTTTGTTGGACTGTGTCCACAACCAAAAAATTTGGTTATGAGTGGAAAAATAGGAAATCCTTGCCCTTGGCAGGGATAAAGTACTTTTTGTCAGTCTGTTTGTTTATTGGTGGGCTGGGCAGGGGCTGGAGTCTGCCAGATTTTGTTGGCTGCTTCCATGATGGCCTCATTGATTGGCTATGCAATTTTGGCCTGTTGGGAGGCCTGGAGGTTTTTGAGGAGACAATATTGTTTTTCCTTTGTCCCAAGGGTGCAAGGTCCATCAATCACCAAGCTGGTGGTGGCTGTCCTGGGGGGAGGTGGGGCTTGAGCTCTTGATCTCTGGCGGTGGGTACCTGGTGCACTGCACCACTGGTGCATACATTCTGGGCCCCCCTTATCCTTCCTTTGGCCCAAGGTTGCCAGGTCTATCCATCACCATGCTTGTGTTGGGTAACCCCGCATTGGGTGGGCAGGACAAGCTGGACCTCCTGACTAGCAGCCACTCTTTTAAACAAATCCTGAAACTGTTTCAAGTCATCTGTAGGTGAAGTGTCACCAGGGATCACTGCCTCATCTGGAGACAGGGAGGGCTGGTCAGTGTGTGAGGTGTCAGGTTGTTGTTCCTCAGCCTCAGACATTTGTCCCTCCTCAAGCTCAGGTTGCAGAGCAGGAGAGGCACTCAGATGAGGTGGAGTGATGGGTCACCTATGGACCGGCATAGAGGAAACTATAGACTGGTGTCTAGAGGTAGAGTGGTAGCAACATGGTGACCAATGTCTGGAGTAATTTGGTGGGTAATGGTACTGTGTCATCCAATGGGGTGGATGGTCATAAGAGTGTCCTCGCCTGCGATGCTCATATGATGACCTTATGGGGGAAGAATATCTAGAACAGAAAACACTCCTGAGTTCCTCATGAAAGGCAATGTGTGTGATAGTGCCAGAGACTTCGGGGATTTGACTGAGCCCACTGAGGAAGGAGGAGATAGCAACATCTGCCTAGGTACTGCATCCCAGGAGGATCCATGGTGCAGTGCCAGAGGATCTGGGGAGACCGATCTATGTTGCGTCCTGGGAGTATGCCCATCTTGACCAGAAACGGAGTGCATCCGTGCCAGCGAAGCTGGTGCCGGCAATGGTGATGATGGTGGCAGAGAGAAAGTTAATGGTTCTGGACTAAGGGACCAGACCGTCCTTATTTATTTTTGCATGGGCCTTGGATGGTGCCCGTGACTTACTCGGTGCTGACAGTGCCAGAGTAGGAGGCTGAGTCTCAGGTTCCCGAGGTCTTGTTGGTACCCATGCCAGTATTGGTGCTGGCCACGGTATTGGTGCTTGTGCCAGTGCCTGTGTGGAAGTGACAGCGGTTGGCACCAATCACATTCCGCACTGTGATTTCGGTTTCACAGCACTCTTAGAACAGGAGGACCCAGTGCCACATGTCCCCAGCTTATGTGGTTGGATGAAGCAAGTAGAGACCACGCTAGCGAAGCCCATTTCTTTGCTGAGGAGCCCAGGCCTGGGGAAGTGGCTTCTCATTTCTCAGGCCTGATAAGGTCTGAATGGGAAGCTAAAGGCGCTGATTCTGACAGTTGGAGTGCCTTATCAAAGAGGAGCATGGGAGTTGCATTTCCTTGTCTCACTTGTGCTCTAGCCATTAGTTTTGAACAATACCACTTTTGAGGTATATGTGCTTCCCCAAGGCACCTAATGCAGGAGGAATGCCCATCTGAGGTGGGCTTGACCTCATGACAAGTGTCACACTTTTTAAAAGCAGGCGATCCTGGCATGATGTTTGGAGAGGTTCTCTGTTGTCCTCTCATTTGAATTAGAGGAGTTGGCCCTTTGCCTCTTGTCATCTTCTTTTTTTTTTTTATTTAAGAAGCTGTGGCCTTCACAGTGGTCGACAGCAGCAGGTTTTTTTTAAACATGAACAAGAAAAAAAAGGAAACTATTTGAACCATCTAACTATCAACAATGAACTAACTCTAACAGGCTAAACTACTAAGTTAACTATCAAAATTCTTTTCTCTGACTAGATTCTCTGAAGAGAGGCGCTTGCTCTGTCTACTACTGAGGGAGGCAATGAAGGAACTGGCAGGAGCCGGACCACCCACACAAAGAAAAAGGTGCAAATGACACATGGCTTGACACTCTAGCATAGTCTGGCCGACTACTGCTAGGGAAAATGCCGATCTGCGTGGCTGAAATGACTCGACACCAACAAAGGAGCACCCACGGGGACATCACTCAAAGAAGAAGTAATTCTTCCACTCAGTTCTGCACTGATAAAGCCTTAGATGGATACCGTGTTAGTTCTGGCTATCACATCTTTGAGAAAGAGGTGGCCAAATCGGAGAAAGTGAAGAGAAGATAAAAATAAAGATTAAAGGTCTAGAAAACATTGCCTACAAGACAGAAAAAACCTGGGTTTGTTTAGTCTGCAGAAGAGAAGACAAAAAGAAGGAAATAACAGTTTTTGAGCATATACACAGCTGTTATAAAGAGAAGGAGGGTAAATTGTTCTCCTTATTGCTTCTCTTATTCTCAGTGGACAAAGGCCTTAAATAGCAACAAGGTTAGACGTTAGGAAATCTTCCTAATTGTACAGTAGTTAAGCAGTGAGACAAATTATTTAAGGCTATTGTGGAATCTCCATCACTGCAGGTTTTTAAGAACAAGTTAAACAAATACCTGCCAGGTGTGTTATAGGTAGAACTTTGTCCTGCCTCCATCTGGTGGACTGAAATAGATTACCTATTGAGCCACCTTCTGGGGTCCCACATTTCAATGAGTCTATGATTGCAGATCAGCAAATATCAGACATCTATTCTTGATAACACCTGCCCAAATAGCTTCATTAAAACAATATTTTCATCACAATTACCTAAATTATTTAGTGGTTCTAGCCACCCAGAAGACAACTTACAGTGCCATTTCTGAAGTATTTCTTTTTGATCATTTTACATAAAAAGGATCCAAGTGAAATATTCCTTAAGAGCTACTAATCACATTCATTTTCAACATAAGAGTTTTTGGAAGAAGTTTGATTTATTTCTACAAGTCTGAACGAAAGAATGAAGAAACGAGAGTATTGACAGGAACTTTTGAGAGAGGAAAAAGAAATAAGGACCAGATTCTGATTTCAGTGCAACACTTTATGTTGCAAAGGTGTTTATACATCTGGGCTACTTCTACACTACAAGGTTTTTGTGCAAAAACAGCTGTTTTTGCACAAAAACCTGGGGAGAGTCCATACCTCAAATGAGCTCTTGCACAATTAAATGGGCAGTTAAACGGCAGAACAGAGGGCTTTTTCCGCCGTAGGTAAACCTCCTTTTCTGAGGCATAACTGCTTTTAGCGCTACAGCTATTGCACAAGAAGGCAAGTGTGGATGCTCTAGAGGGGTTTCTTGCGCAAGAAACCCCTATGGAAAAAAGTACAGGTGCTCTGATGGCCATTCTGTGAATGGCCATCAGAGCTTTCTTGTGCAAGAGCGTCCAGCAGTGTGGATGCTCTCTTGCACAAAAGCACATCGCGTTTGTGATGTGCTTTGAGGTGTGGACGTGCTCTTGCTCAAGAAGTTTTTGTGCAAAAACTCTAGTGCAAAAGTCTTCTTGCGCAAGAAGCATGTAGTGTAGATGCACCCATTGTGTCAGTGGACAAATTAATAGTCAAGCTGTAGAGCAGGGGTGAGAAACTTGTTTTGAGTTGGGGGCTGACCCACAGAAAAATCAGTTGGTGGCCCCCTACTAAAAAGGAGAAAGACACTCCTCATGTTCCCCTCACTCACCAGAGCCTAGGAAGGCCCAGGCTAGTAGATTTTGTATGCTCCAGCCCCACGTGAGATGGGGAGCCCAGAGCACCAGCATGGGCTCCCCAATGTTGGAGGGGAAGCCCTAGGCTTCAGGGCTGATGCTGTAGGGTGACAAGGCCAGAGATAATATATTTATTTCACTTAAAGATATTACATGTAAATGTAGATGGCTAAAACAATTTTAAGTTGAACCTCTCTAGTTCAGCACTCTCTGGTCTGGCAACATCCGTGGTTTGGCATGATTTTAGTTAGTTGGATGTCTGCTTATCATGGGTGTGGCAAAGTTTCCCGTGGTCCCATAATGTTTGTTTACAGCCATGAGTCCTGGCTCTCTGTGTTTTATGATGTTATTTAGCTCTAATTTACCCTTAAATGTCTTCTAAGAGCCTAGTAAGCAGTTGAAGTGTTGGTAATGCTCCTAAACAATACTGACCTCTCTTGGTTTGGCAAATTCTCTGGTTCGGTACCGCCGGTTAGGTCCCAAGAGTGCCCGACTAGAAAGTGGAGAGGGGTAACTAGTGGTGTCCCCCCAAGGGTCAGTCCTGGGACCAATCCTGTTCAACTTATTCATAAACGATCTGGAGAAAGGGGTAAGCAGTGAGGTGGTAAAGTTTGCGGATGATACCAAACTGTTTAGGATAGTCAAGACAGAAGCAGACTGTGAGGGACTCCAAAAAGATCTCACCAAACTGAGTAATTGGGCAAAAAATGGCAAATGAAATTTAATGTGGATAAGTGTAAAGTAATGCACATTGGGAAAAATAACCCCAACTATCGTACAGTATGATGGGGTTAATTTGGCTATGACAAATCAGGAAAGAGATCTTGGAGTTATCGTGGATAGTTCTCTGAAAACTTCCACACAGTGTGCAGCGGTCAAAAAGGCAAATAGGATGCTAGGAATTATTAAGAAAGGGATAGAAAATAAGACACAGAATATCTTACTGCCCCTGTATAAAACTATGGTACGCCCACATCTTGAATACTGTGTACAGATGTGGTCTCCTCACCTCAAAAAGATATTTTGGGCTTGGAAAGGGTTCAGAAAGGGCAACTAAAATGATTAGGGGTTTGGAATGGGTCCCATATGAAGAGAGGTTAAAATGACTGGGACTTTTCAGTTTAGAAAAGAGGAGACTGAGGGGGGATATGATAGAGGTATATAAAATCATGAGTGGTGTGGAGAGGGCGAATAAAGAAAAGTTATTTATTAGTTCCCATAATAGAAGAACTAGAGGACAGCAAATGAAATTAATGGGAAGCAGGTTTAAAACTAATAAAAGAAAGTTCTTCTTCACACAGTGTGTAGTCAACCTGTGGAACTCCTTGCCAGAGGAGGCTGTGAAGGCTAGGACTATAACAGAGTTTAAAGAGAAGCTAGATAATTTCATGGAGGTTAGGTCCATAAAAGGCTATTAGCCAGGGGATAGAAATGGTGTCCCTGGCCTCTGTTTGTCAGAGGCTGGCGAGGGATGGCAGGAGACAAATTGCTTGATCAGTGTCTTCGGTCCACCCTCTCTGGGGCACCTGGTGCTGGCCACCGTCGGCAGACAGGCTACTGGGCTAGATGGACCTTTGGTCTGACTCAGTACGGCCGTTCTTATGTTCTTGTGTTTATGTTCTTATGTTTCAATCTGTAGTGATAATCATCTGTTGCATCTTTACATCCCTAGGGCTCATTCCTTCAAGATGCTCATTCCTTCAATGAACCTAATGCAGCAAAGCACTTAAGCCTATGCTTAACATCAATTGAGTAATAATAGAATAATACCACCTACCTCTTATAGAAGCTTTTTATTCCAATGACACCCCATAACTGAGGAAACCCAGGAAAAATAAAATCTAGACTACTTAACCTAGCATAGTATGAATAATAAATCTGAATATATTCAGTATTTCTATCTTTTACCGAACACCAGTTCATTTGGCAGCATGTTTACAAATGCTTTTTGGGAAAAAACATTATGTATACCGATGCAGCAGCCTTAATGTAATAGGATTTTGTGTTCCAGGGAGCCAAAGCTAGAAATAAGCTTTTCAAATATGGTGTCCTTGAATGCTTAACAAAAGTAATAAAAACAACTCTAATAACAGAAACACACACTGATGTGACAGTTCACTTTAAGATTGAGTAGGCGGATATAAATGGCATATCAGAAATTGTTTTTCTGAAACTGGTTTTTTGCAAGTCGGTGTGTTTATTTAAAGGTTTTAAAACTGGACTTTCTGATTTACAGAACTATTTCACCTGAATATTTAGACAAGCCACAGTAGTTTGATGACATAATCTATTGGAATCTCTCTCATCTGCCATTGCTTTATTTTATTCCATTTACATTTCAGATGTTGGTGTGGATGCAATCCAGATGTCTTATAAAACACAGCTGCCAGTTTCAATTCTAAGTCTCAAGTGTTCTTTACCCACAAAAAGGTAGGTTTATTGTATCACTGTTCTGTCTATCTTGATTTAATTCTAATCAAGCTCAGGTCAGTTAAGAAGAACCTATTATGATATTTCCTCACAAGCAAAAAAAAAATCTTTCTTTCCTAAAGTATGGATACTCCTTGGTTGCCTCTTGTACTAGATTAACAACAAATATACACTGAACATACATCTATCCCTGTTCGTATTGGTAAAATGCTCCCAGGCGCGGTGAGCATTGAAAGATGCAAGCGGACAGGCTGGCTGGAACAGATGGCACAGGGTGTCGGCGTTTCTAGCCCCCAGGAAAGAGGTTCTGGGAGCGCCAGGGTATTGTGGGAAGTGCTTTGTATTCATGCCCGTCAATGTGAAAGAAGCTATTTGCATATATTTGCATATATATTAGCATGTATACGCAACCACACTTAAATTGCGGACCTTAACTTGTGCTGTGAGTATCACTGTGGCCTCCAGGGCTTCCAAAGTTGAGTAGCCCTGTGTTAAACTAGGGATGTACTAAATGTTTAATTTTAGGGTCAGATGAATAGAGATTAAGCAGAAGTGGTAAAGCTGAATTATAGGCAGAATTGCAGATACAGCAATAAATGGTATTGTTACAGCTATTATATGAGACTGTTTATTGCAACAAGATATTAGTAATAAAAAGTACCAATTCAGCTTCCTAACCTCACAAAACATGCTGAAAGTTTCTTTACATATTGTCAAACTGCTACTATCAGCAAATTTTATGGACAAAGTACTACAAGTGGAACATCTATTTTTGATTAAAAACATGTACAGAAATTTCTGTCCAATTCTAATGAGTGGCAGAGCTGGCAACAACATCTATAGTTAGGATTACTTAACATTTCCCATTATAAGATCCTGTTTTCAGTTTATAGCCAATGTTAAGATTCTGTCACAGGTATTTTTAGTAAAAGTCAGGGACAGTTCACAAGCAATAAATAAAAATTCACTGAAACTTGCAAACTGTCCCTGACTTTAACTAAAAAATTCTTGGGGGGAAGAAGAGGGACAAGCACCGCGAGGGCTTGTAGCTGCTCCAGCCCCACCACTGCTCCTGTGGCAGAGGCTGACTTTTTCTTCTGACGAAATCCCAGCTGCTGCTCCAGCAACTGCTGTTCCAGCAGCCATCAGACTGGCTGCTCATCAATTGTTTTGGAAGCTGCTGCTCCAGTGGCACTGGGACTGACAACTGCTCCAGTTCTGCCCCAGAAATAGACACAGAGGTCCTGGGAAATCATGGAATCTGATCTCCATGACAGAATCATAAACCTTACCTATCACTTTGCCAAAATTCTTCCTTTACTCATTCAGGATGAATTTTCCCATACCAAATGTCTGTCCCTGGCTGAGCTGTGAAACTTTTCAGCAAAAATTCTTCTGCCATATCCATGAACGATATTACTGAAAAAAGAAGTTGTTTCCCCATATTACAACAATTGCTACAAGCATTTCATTAAGCAGTTCTAGTGCCTCCATACTTTGTAGAAGCACCTGGACATGTGGTAGTGGGGTTGTCTTTGTGCCAGGGATATGCCTTTTGATGTCCCTGGGGGAAAAGGAGCCCACATTTGGCCAAGTTAAATCTTAGGCCTTATATGATTCATAAAGACTTGTTAGAATTTGCCAGCTAAATTCACCAAAGATTCTTTCTGAACTGAGCATGCTCACACCTGGAGCTGCAGGGGCTGAACAGTACTTTCTCTGCAATTGCCCATTCCAGAGCCTGCTCAATGCAGGGCTGCAAGAACTGGACCTGAATGCAGGGACATGATCACTCCTGCATTTTCAATGACTGTTTCCCACTCTCTCCATGGATGATCCTCAGGGAGTGAAAAGCAAAGCAGCCTGACTCATGTGTAGACAGGATCTGTGGAAAAACATTAATTAAAGATGATATGATAATGCATACATAAAAGCATACATAAAAGGAGACCCAATTAAGATTAAGAGGTAACTAACCATCAATTCACTGCACCAGAAGGAATAAAGGAAGCAGCCACTGAGCTGGAAAAAGGGGCTTGGTCTAAGATATTTGGCCAGTAAAATTGCTGAGAGCATATATTAAAAGTAGTACCCACTTCTTTCAATACTGCACGTTGGCTGTGGCAGGGTAATTTATAATTGTTTTTTATTATTAATTCCAAGAATGGGGAGTGAGACAATTAACTGCCATAAGCTATCTGGAAACATATTAATACTGCAGTTTGCCCTGGCATGCCGGTTTATTTCGGGGTAGGCGTGTGGGTCCTGCAGAGAACAGAAAATAGTCAGAGGAAATTAGAAAAGGCTGGCTTAGTACACAGCAGCAGTGGATGCCAGGTAGGATGGAGTGAAGACTCACAATTATCTTCTGTGACGTATTCATGATCACTTTCAGTACTGGCCATGAGAGGAGGGTGAGACAAAGTGTTTAGCCTGGTCATAATGACATAACTATTCCAATAGGGGTAAAAGATAGCAGTCACTTCCAAATGTTTGCCTTTTTTTCTTTTTTAGGCATTTGGAAACTTTGGCCAAACAACTAATAGCAGAAGTTTGATTTCAAATTTATAACATTTTTTCTGATACAATATAACCATAATCAACCACCACAACATACTTAGGGTTGCCAGATGGTTTAACAAAAAATACCGAACCCCACTCCCTCCCCCAAAAAAAAACACCGGGAAAAAATTCTGTTGAGAAAAAAATGGGAAGACCAAAGTTGTTAAGCAAAAAAAAAATGGCGCCGTGCTCCTCACTCCCCCACCCCAGCCAAACACGGCAAGGGAAAATTGTCCCCGCCAGGCTTCCGGTGCTCCTCATTCACCCGCCCCCGCCAGACGTGGCAAGGAAATATTGTCCACGTCAAGCTTCCATCCGAGGGAAACAGGAAATATTGGACATTTCACATGTCCGGTATTTTCTTTTTTTTTTTTTTACTGGACGGGGGACCCGAATACTGAACTGTCCGGGCAAAACCGGACACCTGGCACCCTAAACATACTCATGACAAACAAAAATATTATAATTTCAATTTTACAGATGAAACAATGAGGAATCTTGTGTCACCTTAAAGACTACATTTATTTGAGCATAAGCTTTTGTGGGCTAGAACCCACTTCATCAGATCCAATGCTCACCAAATGCAGGTTGGACCTTCCTGGTTCAGCACCCTCATGGACTGACTGGTCCCAGACAAGGGAGTTTGCTGGACCAAGGAAGGTCAGGGCTCTGCCAGGAGCACTGGCTGCCCAGCCAACTCCCCTTCTGGCCACTGGCCCACTCCCAGGCCCCAGCAGCTGCCAGCTGGGCTCCACTGCTGATCCCTGGGGCTGCCAGCCACTGTGGGTCAACATTTTTACTCATTTCAAAGGGAAAAAAAGCAGAATAGAGTCTCACCTTCTTCCTGAGAAGTTATTTGATTTATTATTATTATCAGCAGCAGAGTAAAGTTCTTATTTCCTATTTTTCTAAACACATGTTATTCTTGTTTATGAGTTCTTCTTTGCTAATATCTAAGACTTCTTTTAAAGAACTTCCATCTGTAGGACTACATTTATTTACAGCCTCACCAAGAACAGAGATAAAAATGCTTATTTACCAAAACCAAATCCAAATGGTTGTTCATTTAAAAATAATAAAAAATCTATCCATGTTCCTAGGTTCCAAAAGATTTTCAAACATTTTTCCTCTGACGTTAGCTTTCTCCCTACTCTTTATCCAATTATTGTCATTGTTGTTGATACTACCACCACAACAAACAGAAACAAACCTATTCTCATACTTGTAGAAATGATAGCACAGTTACCTCTGTGAGCCTTGGTCTACACTAGGGAGCTATTTCAAAATAATTTCCCTAATTCTGAAATAACAAGCAGAGCATCCATACTCTCTTTGAACAAGCAGAGCATCCATACTCTCATACTCTCTTTGAAATCCATAGTTATTTCAAAATAATAACTCCAGCTTTCCATAAGGAATAATGCTTATTTTTAAATTGTTATTTTGAAATCATCTTAGTGTGGATGTGATATTTCAAAATTATTATTTCCGGAGTTATTATTTTGAAATAAGTTATTTCAAAATAATTTCCTAGCATTATTTCCTGACAGAGTAACAGTTTCTTATATTTACATTTAGAGCACCTACCTACACTGTTTATATAATTACATCATATGTCTTGTTACTTTTCCTGCAAACAAGGAAGTGCTATTTCAATATAAAAACATTTACTAAGGCAAAACATTCTGATACCAGGTGTCTATCTTCAGAAGGATGGGCTATTCATATGCATGTGGTTAGAAATGTACAAGCTAAATAAATATTTTTTAAAAGCTTACTCCTGCAGCTGTCTTTATCTGTTCAGCTGCATAAACTATGAAGCACCCACCTCAGCTTAGGTTTTCAACTTTTTAAAAACATTAAAAGAGGACTGTAACTTCAGTTCATTTTATGACTTTTTACAGTGCAGTACAAAAATAAGATACTATTTTGCTGAATAAATAGGAACTTATTCATATCATCATAGCAGCACTGCAATAAAATAATTGTAAACACAAGTAATCAAATTATTCTCTGCTTACAATTTATCCAACAAATTGTATCATTTTTCGGGATACAGTTTATGTGCAAAGGAGAATAATTTATGGAAATGTGTTCATCTGGAAAAATAACTGTTGCAATAAAAACAATCCTTCCATGTGTGCCATGTAGTTCAAAGTCACATTGTACTGTTACTATTTTCCAACAGGAGTCTAACTTTCTGTCTCAAATTTTAAATGTTCATAATTGCTTCAAGACTCTTAAGTGAAAAATAGGAAGCTTTTCAAAATATGTCAAAGCCTTTCAAATCTAAATACTCTCCCCAACATTTATTCACACTATTATTCATGATATCTTTAATTTCTGGAAACATTCTTGCAAATAAGAACTCGCCGCACCCGAGCCTAAGTGACTAAATAAAAGCCAGATTCTGTTATCTTCACTAACATTAGAGACTACTCACATACTAACATATGCCTAACAGGAGTCGAATCTGGTCCTAGATCAATAAAAGTTTTTTTTTAAAAATCTATCATATATACTATTTTAAGGAAAAATTTGAATCTGCAGGAAGTAAAACTAGTCAGAATCATTAAGTTACATGCAGGCAACTTAGTTTTGAACCAGGGTAATGGTCCTGTTAGTACATTGAGTTCAGCTAAGCAGTTTAGCATACATTTTGTATTGCATGCAGAGTTGTATGCAGCTCAGCATACGTTTTGGACAGATCATGTTCATATTATGCAAGAGGTGGTTACATTCAGTTACAGGGTCAACTGAAGACCCCATCTTCTTATAATGAAAAAAATGAAGGTAGGATACTTAGAAATTCTTTTTCACTAAAAAGATCTGCAAACTATGGAATGACTTGACTAAAGTGAAGGGAACCATTGCCTATCTACAGGAGTGCTCATCACCACCAGATAGAATTTCTGAAGAATTCAGATATTCATGGTTCTGGAGGTGAGCTCAGCAGAACTGCAGTGCTATTGTCCCTTACTAGTACAAACAGATGTTGTAGATGTGTTCAATACACCCAATGTTTCTAATGGTACCCTCAGTTCCACTAGTTATTTTCATATTGCTCTCATTATTATGCATAGTAGCTGACTAAGTAGATGTTACATAATCCAGCAATATTATAACCATAATGTAACTGTGTGAAGATTTGCTCCCATCTCAATTCAATCTTTTAATTTTCAAAATTTGGAGGAATAAAAAAAGTGGAGGTTGGACAGATTAGTGTCATGTTGGAATGCATAACCTGCAACCTTATGACCTGCTAATGGGATTTCTAAGTTTTTCACAGTTTCCCAAAAAAACCCTGAATTTGTAAAACAAGCCTTCTTGTCTTATCTGTGAATTGTTATTTTTTCTTAATCTTCAAATTCTTTAACAAGATTCTCCAAAGAATTCTAGGAATAGAAATAGGTTGGTGAGGACTCCTTGCAAAACAAAATGTAATTCCAGTATTCAAATTGATTAGGAATTTCTTTTGGATGAAGCATATACTCCAGCCATAGATACACCAGTGGATATCTGAAAGGAAGTTAAATTTCTATAAGAGGAGACAATGTTACATGGTTTCTCCTGCTTTTCAAAGGGGGGAATTCAATCTGAAACTTAATAGGCAGAATCAATGACAGTTGGGAAAGTAGCAGTGTCCATTTTACAACTGTTGTCTTAGGTGGCCCAATCTATCTTCTGAAAAGAGAGAGAAAAAAGAAGAACACTGAACTAATAATGACATTTCTGAACCACTGTTCATATTAAGGACTTATTATAGTTTTGTTATAATCCTAAAAATGAATATATGTTGTACTGCATCATGCACCTGATTCTCAAAAGAGGCCAACAACATTTATTAGCAATCAGGTTTGGAATGGTCTGTTATACAACTGTAGGACAACTAAGGAAAAGGTTAATGGCAACCTTTTAGCAGCCATTATTTTTTATTTAAAATATTTGTACCCCGCCTCTCTATTTAAAATATTCGAGGCAGCTTACAAAAACCTGCTAAAACACTTCAAGAGGAGGGACAGAGACACACACACACACACACACACACAACTAAACACCAATAAAAGCACAGGTAAAAAAGGGTGGCCTTGACATGACGCTGAAACAGTGCCAACATTGGCGCCAGGCGAATGTCCGGGGAGAGAGAATTTCATAGCATAGGGGCAAAGGCTAAGAAGGCCCTGCTCCGTGTAGATGTCAACCTCATCTCCATAAGTGGAGGAACATGGAGCAGAGCCTCCCCAGCCGAACTCAATCCCCAGGTGGGTTCATATAGGGGAAAACAGTCCTTCAAATACCCCGGTCCCAACTCATTTAGGGCTTTATAAGTCATAACCAAGACCTTGAATTGTGCTCAGAAACATACTGGAAGCCAGTGCAGCTGCCGGAGCATCTGCATAATGTGCTCTGTATAACGAGTATTAGTTAAAACTCGAGCAGCTGCATTTTGGACCAGCTGAAGCTTCCAAAGACTTTTCAAAGGCAGCCCCACGTAGAGCACATTATAATAATCCAATTGGGATGTGACAAGAGCATGAATCACTGTAGCCACTTTGTTCTTATTCACAAAGGGTCACAGCTGGTGGATCAGCCAAACTGCCCAAAAGCTCTCCTGGCTACCGAGGAAGTCTGATTTTCAAATGTTAAAAAATGGTCCAGAATGACTCCCATGCTGCACACCTGTTCTTTCAGGGAGAGTGTGACCCCACCCAGAACAGGTAACACATCACATTCTCAGCCACATGGTTTCCTGATCCACAGGACCTTGGTCTTGCCTGGATTCAGCTTTAACGTATTCAACCTCATCCAGTTCATCACTGCCTCCAGACACTGCTTCAGATTGATCGCTGCCACACCTGGATCCGATGTCACAGAAATAGATTTGGGTGTCATCTTCATATTGATGACACCGTTCTCTAAATCTCCTTACGACCTCTCACAGCAGTTTCATGTATATATTTAAGAGCATAGGGGACAAGATGGAACCGTGCAGGACCCCGCAGCACAATCACCATGGGGTCTAATAGCAGCCTCCAAGCTCCACCTTCTGAAAGAGTCCTGACAGGTAGGACTGGAATCACTGCAAGACAGACTCTGATACCCAACTCCACCACACACTCCTGAAGGATATCATGATTGATGGTATTGAAAGCCACTGAGAGGTCCAAGAGAATCAACAGGGATGCACTTGCCCTGTCTGTCTCCCAGTGTAGGTCATCTACCAGGGCAACCAAGGTGGTTTCTGTTCCAAAACCAGGCCTGAAGCCAGACTGAAATGTATGTAGATAATCCGTTTCTTCCAAGAAAGCTTGGAGTTGCAGTGCTACCGCCTGCTCCAGTACCTTGCTCAAGAAAGGAATATTAGTGACTGGACAATAGTTATTCACATCACAGGGGTCCAGGGAAGGCTTCTTAAGGAATGGCTTTATCACCTCCTTTTTCAAGATGGTGGGAACCATCCCAGATCTAAAAGACGCATTAATAATCCTCTGGATCCAATCAGTCATTGCTTCTTGGCTTGATTTAATAAGTCATGAAGAGCAGGAGTCAAGTGACCACATGGTCTGTCACACTCCTCCAAGCACCTTGCCCACATCCTCAGTCTGCAGAAGTTGAAACTCATCCAAAGAAAAATGACTGGGTGGTGCGTTCAACACATTCTGTACCCCGCTTACATGACAGCCAGAGTCCAAATCAGACCGAATGTGAGTAATCTTATCTGCAAAGTGCTTTGCAAACAAGTCACACTGGATTGCTGAGGACTCCTCCATTTCATCACCAGGGCCAGGCTGCAAGAGGCCTTGCACCACTCGAAACAAGTCCGCCGGACATCACTGTGCAGACGCAATGCAGGTGAAGAAGTAAGTTCTTCGCAGTCAGCACTGCCACAGAACAGGCATGGAATTTGGCTCTAACCTGCAGTCAATTGGACTTGGCTCAAGTTCTCCTTCAGCGGCGCTCTAGCTGTCGCACAGACCGTTTCGCCACCTGTAATTACCCTGAAAACCAGGGGGCAAACTTGGTTCAACTAGCCCAAAAAGGGTGCTTAGGAGCAATCATGTCCACCACCCAGGCTACCTTCTGTATGTGAAGTGGCAACTTTCACCTAATACCTCATTCAGGCTGAAACACTCTCACCCAAAAATCTGATCTAATTTCTGCCTCCTAATAATGCTGCCTTCTCTCAAATTTCTTGTGGACGTTTTGTTTAGTAATTTACTTTAAAGAACTAATACAGATGTTCCAATCAGTCAAGATTAGACATTGCCAAGTTAGTTCAACAAAGTGATGATATCTCTGAATACAAAGATCACATGCAAACATGTAAACCAAACTGCCATTCTAAGGGAGCACAACTGTCCATCTAGTAGTCATCTGCTTCCAACAACTCCAAAGCCTTCAAAGGAAAATATGATACCCTTAATAACCCATTATCTCTGACATTCCATAAAGATCAGTATCAATCCAGAACACAAAGCATAGGTAATAAGCGATATCAAGTATGGCTTCATATGTTACTCTTAGTTTTGGAAAAGAATCATGTGTTGAAGAATATGTTGCAAACAAAGCATGCAGCAGTTGTGGGAATGTTTGATATTTCAAAGTGGATCCCCAGTGCTGATGTGTGTAACTCCTTGAAAGGTAAGATGATCGAGAAACAGGCCAATTTTTTGTTCTTTTGCACTGTTTTGATCATTCTGAAATAAGAAAAATAAATTGGAACTTTGCAATAAAAAGTATAAGCATCATTAGTCATTTATTTAAAGCTGTAGATTTACACAGTGCTTTAAACACAGAGAAACACATTTTCCTTTCCCCAAACAGCTTGCAATCCAAGACCTCAATCTTGCAAAATATATTCATGTGCTTAATTTAAAGCACTATGGTTCATTCCATTGAAGTCAACAGAGCTACACATGCAAGGCTTTATCTACACAAAAACTTGCACTGAAATAAATCAGTTTTAGTGCACATTTTTGACTGTTTTTGATGCAAGTATGTATGTGATACACTTAATTTAGAATAAAAATATTCTATTTTGATTTTTTAAATTCCCTGGTTGGCTTTACCTTAAATCAATAGGTAAACAAAAAAAAAATAGAACACTTTTATTCTGAAATAAATTTCCACACCCAAGTTTCCATCAAGAAAACACAAAGGAAGAATTAAATGTGACTGAGTTATTTCAGTATGTGAGACTATATACAAACAATAAAGTAAAAAACATGCTTAAGTGTTTTCAGGGCCTTTAGAAGTTGTCTGAAAGTTGATGTACAGATATTTAATTCCTTCCATATTAGTTTTTATCCAAGTTTATTTTGTTTTAATTTAATTTTATTTATTATTTCAGTTGGTATTATTTACCAAGTAGCTTTTTGGTGTAAAATACGCAGAAAGGTTTACTTAGCCAGTGATTTTAAGAGGATCATCATATATATAGTAGCCCAATGTCTGAGAGTCTGTAATGCCAAAATGCTGGCTGTTCCCCTCTGGGCGGCCCATGTTGCATGGGGACTGCAGGGCCCAAATGGCCGCTTGCTCCCCCGCGGCAGCCTGGCTGAGCGGCGTAGAACTCAGCCGAGCGCCACGGTGGGAGGCGAAGGGGGGTGGAGCGGTGACGTGTGGCGTGACAGCGGCTCCAGGCCCCGCCCCCGAGCCGTGAACGTCACTGCCCTGCCCCCCTTCGCCTCCTGCCGTGGCGCTCGGCTGACTTCTGCGCTGCTCAGCCAGGCCGCCACGTGGGAGCAAGCGGCACAAGCGACCGTTTGGGCTCCGTGCCCCCCATGCAGCACGGGGAGTGCGGAGCCCAAACAGCCAATTGGGCTCCGCGGTCCCCTGAGTGAGAGGCAGGAGGGGGAGGAGAAGTGAAAGAGAGAGAGAGAGGCAGGAGGCAGAGGAGAGCTGAGAGAGAGAGGGGGGGAGGCAGTAGGAGGAGGAGGAGAAGAGAGAGAGAGAGAGAGAGAGAGACGGAGCGAGAGACCGGAGGCTCAGGAGAGAAGACCGACGTGGAGGAGAGACCAGAAAATCCCGTCTTATGATGGGCTAATTGGCTAGTTAATAAATAAACATGCTTCCTCCAGTTTTCATAAGATGTATCACTCTTTTATAACATTTTCCCTAATGTTTTTTTGAAAAGGCACAAAATGAAAATATTACATTGTCATAAAATATTATAAACTGAAAGAAGGCTAATATTAGCCCAAACAAAACATCAAACAAGTAAAAATGTCCTACTGGAAAGAGTCTACTTAGGCTTTAATAGTCTTCTCCCCCACATACTTTATTTGAAGAAAAGCTTTTGAATGTTGTAAACATATATTGCTTGAGAGCAGGGGGTAAAATGTTTAGTGGTATCAGTGCAGATGGGAGATCCCATTTCAGCTAGAATTGTCAGATGGTTTCAACAAAAAATACCGAACACACTAGACATTACATCACAATCTACATTACATCTTATTTAGAAAATACCAGAGGCTACGTCTAAACTTTACCCCTCAGTTGGCAGAGGAATGTAAATTAGATGTATCGAAAGTGCAAATGAAGCCGGGATTTAAATATCCCACGCTTCATTTGCATAATGGCGACTGCCGCTTTTTTTTGAAATGGGGCTTTTGGAAAAAAACCAGCAGTTTAGATGGGGCATTTTCAACAGAAATGCCCCGTTTCGAAAGATCCTGTACTCCTGAAAGATCCTGTACTCCTAAGGAGTACAGGATCTTTCGAAATGGAGCATTTCTGTTGAAAATGCCCCATCTAAACTGCCGGGGTTTTTTCGAAAAGCCCTGTTTCAAAAAGTGGCGACATATGCAAATTAAGTGCGGGATATTTAAATCCCAGCTTCATTTGCACTTTTGATACGTCTAATTTACATCCCTCTGTCGACAGAGGGGTATAGTTTAGATGTAGCCAGACATTTATATTTTCTCAATTTGTTTCCTGAACAGAAAGCTCAAATACTGGACTTTCTGGTTCAAAACCGGACACCTGACAACCCTAATTTCATCTCAAACATAGAAAATAAGTGAGATATCATAACTCCCTGAAGACTGAATTAATAGAGCTGACTTCTTAAGGGCTAGAGTTATGTCATTAATGTAGCACCACAATTTGCAAGAACTTAGTCATTTGAGTCATTATTTCCAGTTCGACTGCCACAGCTCCATCACTAGATGGATCAGAAGAAGGGACAGAAGGGCATACACTCAACTTATTTTCTTTGAGCACACTCTATTCTACACAACAGAAGGTAGTGGTCCCATGTAAAAAAGTTTTATATATAATTCTTAAGATTTTGGGATATTTTTAACACAGTTGCTCTCTATGTACGAAGATGGAAGGCTACAATGAGCACACTCCTAACTATAGTGAATTGTTATTTCTTACAGGGTATCTTGTTCCACCTACAAGTGTTTGGTTTTTTAAAGAAATCCGCTCAGGATAAATCATGTCTGTAGGGAAGAGATTTTTCCAAGGTGTAGAATAAAATTAGGCACACAGCTTATTGAGTAATTCCCTTGTGCTCCTTTGAAAATCTTCCCCTGGGTAATTATGGTAAATATTTTCGAAAGCATCTTGGAACCCTGATTAATTAGTCACTTAGGCCTGTATATTATGCAGCTCAAATGAGGTCTGTCTTCTTCAACAGTGTTGTGAAGAAAAACACACTTTCCTGCAGATACATTTAAAGAATCCAAAAACAGGGTATTTAGTATCAATCTACCCAGTTTGCATAATATTATCCATATTATGCATGTTTACCTGAGCACCTTCCGAAGTATCAAAAAATAAATACATTAAGCTTTGTTTTCCCCAAAGCAGTTCAGAGTGTGCATTTTTGTTTGTTTTTGTTCTGAATTCTTTCCTTACTTAATGAATCAGGCAGAATCTTATGAAACCAGAAAATAAACCAGCATGCTTAGATTTTCTCCTGAACAAACTACCACATTTTATATCTTGTAACGCTACTGATGTTTCCATCAGACAGAGATATTCTGGCACTAGTTGGGGCATTTACAATGCTCCACCCCCAAGAACATCAGTTTCATATTACAGCTCCAAATTGTGCTCTCAGTTTGACTTGTGCAGCTGCAATGTGGCTAACTCACAATTTCATAGTACGTACTGTTTTTTCTTAAAGTCACAGCTGCTGGAATCATGAGACTGCATGCAAATCTCAGGTTTTGTTTATTTACTCCTTGTTTAAATAGCTTCTGGCTTTATGGGTTTTGGAGACAATTCTGAAAATGTGAAGTGAGTGCACCTTGAAGAGTCAGAAACTAGAAATCAAATAAGAAAATCCCCAAACCATAAAATAAGAAAACTAAGGATTTAAGCCAGAATCATGGGTTTTGCTGAGCCTGACTCATTATTTTTGAACTCTCAGAATTGGTAATACTGTAACGGACTTCAAAGGGATTGCCCAGATATACCTGCAAACTAAATTTAAAGATGAAGGAATGTCCATAGGAGTAATTCAGGGCAGATTTACTGGTGACTGCATGCAAGTCAAATAAGAACGAACCTTCCAGATGCAAAGGTGTATTTTCAGTTATGTCCTTGACACACACTTTTACTAAAATAAAATGGGCAAATGAGTACTGTAAAACACGATAGTCCCCAAACAGAAACCCTACAATATCATTTGCATCGTGTCACTTTAGAGCTGCACTTTAAGACAAATCTTGTCCTTACTTCCATGATTGCAGAGGGTCCTCTGGTAGGACAAGGGTTGTTCAACACCAGGGATGGACAACCATGAATAGTAGGTGGCCAATTCAGTGGGCTACGACAGCCTGCAGCCCATTGGATTTCCACCTGCAGTCCTGTAGCATCCCTGTGTCTCTATCTGCCCCACGCACTGCTCACACACTGGGGAACTGGAGCCCCACACTTACCTGCTCCTCCTTCTCCCTCCCAGCACTTTTGGGGTATGTCTAGACTACATGGCTCCATCGACGGAGCCATGTAGATGAGTTTACTAGACATAGGGAAATGAAGCGGCGATTTAAATAATCGCCGCTTCATTTACATCAAAATGGCCGCCACACTGTGCTGATCAGCTATTTGGCAGCACAGCGGGGCAGTCTGGACGCTCCTCGGTCGACAAAGGAAGCCTTTGTCGACAGCTCCGGTAAACCTCATTCCACAAGGCATAACAGAGCGGTCGACAAAGGCTTCCATTGTCGACCACGGAGCGTCCAGACTGCTCCGCTGTGCCACCAAACAGCTGATCGGCACAGCACGGTGGCCATTTTAATGTAAATGAAGCAGCGATTATTTAAATCGCCGCTTCATTTCCCTATGTCTAGTAAACTCATCTACATGGCTCCATCGACGGAGCCATGTAGTCTAGACATATCCTTGGAGGGTGCACAGGGCCAGCCAACAACATTTTGGCATCTGAGGCGGGGAGCTCAAATGACGCCCCCACGTCCCCTTGCTTGGGCCAAAACTTTGAAAGGTCTCAATTCTGCCTTCTTACTGTTCTACTCCTCTCATGGTACTGCTCTGCTACCTACCCAAATAAAGGAGAACTAACAACTTAAAATGCCTTGTCCAAAAATTTTAAGTAACACTTAACTTTCAAACGCCTGAACAGCAAATGTAACTTTTTTGTCTGCATAGTAAACACTGACATTTTTATCTATTTGAATAATCGAAGTGGTGCTTTCCGTGCCTTCTTGGTTGCAAAGATTTGAACTGCTTCCTGAAGGTCCACAGTCTGGGCCAGCTCATGCTCTGTTTGAGATGGTTGCAATACCGAACAGCCTCTCCTGTGTCATTGTGGAACGTAGATGTGTTTTTATTAACTTCAGCTTGGAGAAGCTGCGTTCTCCACTGGCAACTGTTACAGGAAGTGTTAGAACTATGCGCAGATCAACAAAAGCATTTGGAAAGAGGGTGGTCATCTTATTTCTGCACATATATTCCAGAACAGCCTTTGGAGTTGATCCTGCTGAAAGATATTTTGAAAGGGCTTTCAGTTCATCACCTAAATCACTTGCATCAATATCGCACATGTCATCATGTGTCAACACTGTCTCTAGTGCCCTGCATTGCTGGTGTAGGTCTTCTTCAGGTATAGTGAGGAGTTTCAGAATATCATACAACATCCCAAATATACTGCTGTCCCCGCTCTTCCCCCTCGCTCCCAGAACTGGAACTCTGCGAACAGCTGATCTATACCAAGAGGAAGTGAGACATTGGAGAATCAAGTGTTTGATGGTTAGGCAGGAAAAACGTGAAGCTAGAAGATCCACTGTTGTGTGGGCCCTCTGACCTGAATAGGACTATTGAGATAATTGAACAGCAGAAGGCATGCAAAGGTAATAAGGTCTCCTGCTCTCCCAACCAGAGATAATCTGAACATTAGGGACTGGACTAGCCCTTTCATACCCACTAACTTTTAACTCATTTGGTATAGAATTATTTATTTTTTCCTTTAAACTGTACAACTTCTTCTGCCTATGCAACTCTCTTTTCAAAATTTACTGTTTTGTAAACTTCTATCATCTCAGGTAATGTAAGATTTCCCGAATATATGACTGGCATGCTCTGTAAGACACAAAGGAACATCACTCATTTCTCAGTATGTGCCACCTGAAACTCACAGGTAGGGAGAACAAGAAATGAATCACAGATGTTCTATATCTAGAATCCCAGTATCTTGATTCTCTCGCTGGGGCGAGGTTGAAAAGAAGTGACATGTATTAGGTTTTTCTCCAGAAGTTTGTTGGAGTCTGACAAAAACATGAATTCACATAAACAGTCTGACAAAAACATGAATTCACATAAAAATGTCAATGGGTCTGCATTTGGCTATCACCAAGGGGAAATATTTTTTTTATTCTAGGCTCAGAATGACCACAAGGTACTGACCAAGGATCCTGATTCCTCCCTCCTTGAAATGTTGCAGTAATGAGAGAAAAACAACACCTGCATACAAAAACAAAAATGGTCCTGTAGCACCTTAGGGCACGTCCACACAAGGAAATTATTTCAAAATAATTTATTTCAAAATAATAATTCCTGGAATAACTATTTTGAAATAGAGGATCTTCTCTGTGAGGCAGCATCGAAATAGCGCAGAATTATTTCAAAATAGTGTGTCCACATTCATTGGAGCCTGCATCGCATATAAAGCCCCTGGAAGCATTCCAGGGAGGGCACCAGGAGGGTGGACATTTCCTGTAGTTTCTTGCTAAGGTTAGCTGTGACGGGGGCTCTTCTCTATAACCAACTGCCTACCCCCTTGTGGGACACCAAACTCATGCTTTGTGCTCTGGTTGTCCTTGCAGATGGCACAGCACTTATAACATGGAGCCGGAGTGATGCAAAGCAGTGCCAGGCTCAGGAGCCTCATGCTGAGCCTAATGGCACACTTCAACCACACTGCCCACATGCTGTTTCAGGACCAGCCCAGACCACGCCCAAGTAATTTAAAAATGCAGAATGAGGGAGAAAAGACAAAGATGGCAAATAAGAAGACATGACAAATGTAGAAAGACAAGAAATGAAAAGAAGTCAATTATTAAATATGTATAGAAAATTACAAAATATAGACATTATTAAAAGCACAGTGTATATCCAAGTATTTTATATAATAAAACAATCATATATATTTACTTTACATTTTACATATGATGGAACTTTCTATCTTAATTTTTTTAAAGCCTGATAGGAAACTGTTCTCATATGGAGAATGGATTTTGGTATGCTATCCATATGAATATAATATTGTAGAGCTCTCTTGTTTTTTGTTGGTATTGAACAATCTAGAGTTATGTGGCATTCTTTATATCTATGCTAGCAACTGAAAGACAAAAGTTTTGTCTTTCAGATGTGTTAAAAAAGGCCCATTCCCAAAAGACAAATATTTTGCTAATGACAAGCGCTGGTGTGAACATCACTTTGTCAGCAGGAATGCTCTCCTGTCAACAAAGCTAGCTGCCACTTGTTGGTGGATGGAAGTTTTTTGTTGGCAGGAGAACCAACAAACAGCGGCTACAGTGCATGGCGCTGTACCCTAAAATAAATTACAGCATGAATGTTTTGTTTTGCTGGGGGTTGCTGTGCATTTCTTTTTGCTTTTAAACTAAAACCAAACATCACTTCACTATGGATTTTTTCCCCTGAAAGATGGAATGTTCATAACTAATCAGAAAAAATTGGGGGAGCGGGTTGTACAAACTACATTATGTTTATTCCAGTTATGGTAAATTCTTCGGTAACTGTAAGGTCCATCTTAACTGTCACTTTACTCAGTAAAGTGGCAACAAATACCACTCCCCCAGTGGATTCAATTAATCTTCTATATCTAATTCAATGCCCTGTAAACCTTGGTTGCAATTCTATTTGAGACACTCTATTTACAAGTATCAGAGGGGTAGCCATGTTAGTCTGAATCTGCAAAAGAGACACGGAGTCCTGTGGCACCTTATAGACTAACAGATTTATTGGAGCATAAGCTTTCGTGGGCATAAGCTTTTCATCTTTGCCCACGAAAGCTTATGCTCTAATAAATCTGTTAGGGTATGTCTACACTATTTCGAATCAACTTAAATACCTAGTGCTATTTCGAATTAACTTAAATCGAAATAGTTTTTGTGTATAAATGCGTTATTTCGAATTAGCTTAATTCGAATTAACTATTTCAAAATAGCGTTTTGCTATTTCGAAATAGCGCATCCACACTGAGTGGACCCTGATCCGAAGTTAAGGCTGGCCGGAACCAGTGCCGGCAGGGCATCATGTTAGGACTTCGTGTGTGGGGCTGCTGCCTGAGGCTAACTGAGCTCTGTGCTTAAAGGGACCCTACCCCCACCACGGACAGACAGTTCTCAGGGTTCCCCGCTTGCTTGTCTACCTCGATGAGGGACAGCAAAGCAGTCCTGTCTTGGAGTGCCCTGAGTGCCCGCACGCGGGACACCACAGCACTCGGCCACATGGAGCCAGAGCTGCCCCTGGGCACGCCGGTGGGTCTCGTGGGGTTGTTGCCATCAGCCCGGCTGAACTTGCTGCAGGTTGCCATCTGGGGGGGGTCTACCGGGGGGCTGTCAGGATCCAGGAGGCCCTGAGGGAGAGCGTCCACCCCAAGGAGCCCTCAGAGCCTCCCCGGTCCTCCCCACCGGAGGCTCATGCCCCATTCCACCCTCACGTCCTTCCACTTACCCCTCCCTAGCCCCCCTTCCTGAGGTCAAATAAAAGACACGTATGTTCAAAAATAGAAACTGAGTTTATTGAACAAAACTGGGGGATGAAACTCTGGGGAGACTGGGAAAAGGAGGTGGGAGAGGGGAAGAGAGAGGGTGGGAGAGGGAGGGGAAACCTGGGAGGAGGGAGCTGGAAGGGGGAAGCAAGGGGAAGAAGGGGGAGGAGAAGCTCAGGGATCAGGGTTGGGGGTCTTGCTGGAACAACTTGACTTTCATGCTAACCTGCTCCTGGGTTCGCATGTGGCTTTTGGTGGCCAGGCTGGCAGCTATCCTGCCATAGACAGCCACGTTCCTCCGTCTAGTGAGGAGATCATGGATGTAGGGGACATCCCCCCCAAACCTGAATAAAGTCCATGATCTCCACCTTAGACCAGGAAGGCGCCCGCCTTCTCCAGCCCCTGTCAGGCTCCTGGGAGCTGGCAGACTGCTCCTGGGGAGTGGTGGAGGGCTGGCTGCCAGTGGCTTGCTGGCTCATGTTTTGGGGCCACTGTGTCAGGGGCCCTGGTGACCACTACTGGCTCTGGGCTGGCAGGCTTGGAGCTGGCACAGGACTGTGGCTAGGGTCTACCCATTTAATGGCTCCGGGGGCTGGGGGAGAGTTTTCCTGGTTGTGCCCAGAGTGGCCACCAGGGCTCCTTGGGAAGGTCTACACAGTCTATAACTATTTCGAATTTGGTGTTACTCCTCATAGAATGAGGTTTACCAAATTCGAAATAAGGGCTCCACTATTTCGAATTTATTTCGAAATAGCGGTTTGCCTGTGTAGACGCTATTAAAGTTAATTCGAAATAACTACTGTTATTTCGAATTAACTTTGTAGTGTAGACATACTCTTAGCCTATAAGGTGCCACAGGTCTCCTTGTACACTATCACCATTTCTTTCTCATACCAATCTTTCACTATGGCATTTCAGGTACCTATACCAGAAACACATAGTGTACCCCAATTCCTCTTTTGCTACTTAAAAGCCTATCTTCTTCCAAATGCTAAGACTACTACAGCTCCTTATAAAAAATACATACATGTGGCATACATAAACAATAGTAACAATTAAGCTAAGGTACTAAGAGTTTGAATTTCCAATCAGAAAACTTTCTGCAATCATGTAAAATTAGATTTTAAAAGAGTTTCCCCTCAAAGTCATAAAGTTCCAATTAAAACTTAAGGCACTTTAAATATTTTTGACTATCAACATTTATATCACTAGCACACTATCAAGTGTAATGTCAGGTCTACTTACTGGCCTGCAGCCTATAATCACAAGGGTACAAAGGTTTTGGTGTCCAATCCATTTTTAGAGCTTAAACTGTTTGACTTTCCTGTCTGATCTAGTTCAGGGAACAAGCAATTACTTTCAAGAAACTTGCATAAGTAACTGAAAAAGCACCTGATTAAATAGGTGGTAGTATGAAACAGCAACAGCAAAGTTTTGCTTCCAATGTAAACTTACATTCCAGAGAGAACAGCTGAAAAATCATTTCACCTTATTATATATCCCATATATATGATATGAGAGAGTATCCTTATCACAGGGATTGAATGGGCAAACCTTTTCAGATTAAGTCAGAACAGACTCAAACCCTTTAATTATTTGGTACTCTGAGAGTGGAAAAAACTTTTACTTTGTTTTACTTTTAGTTCTTTTTTGCATGTCTCTGTGTCCTATAAGAAAGGCTATTTTCACAAGATTTCCAGTTTAACTTTAGAGAACTAATTGTGGTCTGCAATATCAGACCAAACTGTAGTTTTTAAGATTCCCTGTAACCATCATAGCTCCTCTGTTCCAGGAGTCAGCTTTCCCGATCTGTACCTTGAGCATCCCTTTTGGCTGCACTGGCTTGTCTTTTGTCTTCTACACTGTGAACTAGCCCTCCATCTAGACCAGGAGTGGGCAATAATTTTTTGCCAGGGGCCACTTCAAAAATTTCTGACGTGGCCCCAGGCGGAGAGGCGGTGCTGGGACACTTCTGGGTTCCCTACCTCCAAACCATGATTGGTCTGGGGTTGGGGGAATGCCTTTGCCTGCCCCCCCCCCCCACCCTAGGTGCTCATGCCCCTGGCTGGGAGGAGACTTCCCACGCTCCCACGTCCCCAGGCCAATCAGGGCCTGGCGCCAGGGGAGCACGCAAAGTCTTCTCCCAACGTGCCAGGAGCACACGGCACTTCTAAGTGCTGCGTGCTCCTCATAGGACAGGGTCAGGGCGGAGGAAACTTTGTGCGCTCCTCTGCCCCCAGGCCCTGATTGGCCTGGGGTGGGGAGCACACAAAGCCTCCTCCAGCCCTGTCAGGAACACCTGGCGCTTCCAAGCACCGTGTGCTCCTGGCAGGGTGGAGGAAACTTTGCACGCTCCCCCCTCCTCCAGCCCCTAATTGCATGAGGGCGGGGGAGCAGCAGGGCCTCCGCGGGCCGGATCCAGCCCGTGGAGGCCCTTTTGCCCACCCCTGATCCAGACACTTAACCAGTCTCATCCTCTTCCAGGGTATAAAAGTACAACACTATAAGCTCCAAATAACCATAAAGACGAAAAGACCTTCCACTCCTCCCCTGGGCTATGTTAAAGTTGCCTCATCAGAGCCTCTCCCTCTGCGCACATCCTATTTGCTTTACTGTCTTCCTCCTCCTTCCCAACTGGGTTCCCTCAGGCTCCCTATAAGGCCTGGCTGTCTAATAGCTGATCACCAAGTTTTGCTCCTCTGATCATGAGGCAGTCTCATGCCAGCTTTACAGGGAATACATGGGTAAGACGTTATAGCCTGTAGTAGATCTAGTAATATTTATGCAGAGGCATTCTATACTGTGAAACCCCCTTTAATGAGATCCCAGAGGCAGCCACAGTCAGTCAAATCCAATGGAATAGCAATATTGGAGTCAGAGAGAAGATAGGAGTTGTAGGAACTGATACGGACATTCAAAGTCTTTATGAAACTACTACTTCCATAGAGAAATGGGAATGGACAGCTAAGCCTTCTCTCTGACATAAGACTCCGGAAGACATTTAATAAGGTGAAATTTGCTCTAATTCTCTACAAATTGATAATTTAAATTTGTAATGAAATGAACTTGCAATGTCATCAAAGCAAGGTATGAAGTAGAACCATAAACTGAAAAAGCCAACGATTTACTATGAAAAGACTGCAATGGCCTTATCAACTTCTGAAACTGCAGACATAAGAGACATCCCTTTCAGTGGAAGTCCTTATAAATGGCATTGCATTCCAAAATTATTCTATATAAAATTCATATAAAATTCTTTCTACTGTCTAATGTCACACAGGATGAATTGGTATACATATTATTAGAACAGTATAGTGTGTGTGTGTGTGTGTGTGTGTGTGTGTGTGATAAAAAACAAATACAACTCCAATAAGAGTTGGAAACTCTTAAAAAAAATCAAGAATCTTCAAACTAAGTAGAAGACCATTTGAATATATTACAGGAATGAAAAAAATTATGTACCCAAGGAACTGTGCCTTTATAGATTCAAAGGTATAATTCTACAGCAACACAAAAGTTTTTAGCCACAAAAAATTCTGTTAAAATTAACAGAAGCTACAGAGATGAACCCCAAACAACTCCTAAATAGTTAAAGTCTTGACTGGGAACTGCCAAATATCTCTTTGACACACCAGTCAGGCACACTAAAGACCATTCCACAACTGGATAGAAAAAACATCTTTTCAGGACAGAATTACAACATCTGACAAGATGATAGACATGCCACAGGTTGTAAGAAAGAAAATGTTCTTTGCAGCTGTGGTGTCCGAAATCATGGGCTCTAAAACATCTGTAGACACATTTATCAGGCATTGGCAGCTGGAACAAACAGACAAATTCCATATTAAATGCCATACACAAATGTATTGTCTACACAAAGCTTTCAAGTGAAATGGCAGAATGATTATATAAATGCTAGCAACCAGAAGACTCAGATTTTTGTTCAATGTCAAAGCATTCCTCACTGGATGAATGTACAAATATGGGCATTCTTGAAGGCAAGAAGCTAATTGAGAATACCCTCCCCCTCTCCCCCCCCATATGCACACACTGTAAAACCACTACATTGTTACTCTTTTATTTCAGCAATAGATCTGATTATGGCTTTATTTTTTCTTCTTTATTTTTTCCTCTCCTTTCATTGCATGGTTCTTTGTAAGTAATTGGGACTGGGTAAAGACACACGTCATTTGGTTGCAGCTGGAAGTATATTCAAGAGATTTTTAAGGATTTTAAGCATCTGATTTCTCTCATTTAGTGTCACATTTCACCATGTTCAAACTGGTCCACACCGATGAACTCCATTTGTAGTTATCCAAAGGCCCTCAATCTGTGTTCTAGAATCAAGTTTTACTTCTGCATTTCAAGTGAAGTTACTCCCTTCAGAGGCATCTGGGTGACTGATGACTGATCTAGTGGTAGTTAAATAATATTATATTCAAAACCCATTTTTCCATATGATCTCAAGCAGTGACGAACACTCCCATGAAACTAAGTAAAAAATAAGTAAAAAATAAATAATCTATGCAGAATCAATTTCATGGCCTTACTTTCCATATCTCAAACTTATTCCATGTCTCAAACTCACCTGAGTTTCTCCAGTTTCTTACCATCATGTCTAATCTAGACTCTTAACTCTGCAAACACTTAATGCCATAGGTACTCACATATGCATTATCTATAGTAGTTAATATTGATAGAAATGGGCCCCTAGATACTATATCTCCCAGTGAACTCTTTGTGCTGCTGTATGCACATTTGGGTACACTGAATAATGTTAATAGAACAGTATGATCAGTAATAAAATACCAGGTTTCACATTTCAAATTTCACATGCCATGCCAATGTACAAATGCATAAAACTCAGCTGCAAAAAAATCCTGCAAAATTATTTTGTTTGCTAAAGAGGTGAAATTGAAAAAGATAATCAGCTTTGATTGCTTAACTACTGTGTATTACCACCTGGAAATATTAATAGTCTTCTGAAATCATCCTCTTTTTCCATTCTACACCCTAATAGCCTGTGATAAAGCAGATTTAGAGAGTAAAAACAATCAAAATTATTTCTTCCTGCCTCATGTCTTTTGATTATCTAGTTCAAGCCTTGTAATTCAGCCAAATGTAATTTACAGCCAAAAGTTAAACAAAATGAATAACAGGAACCTGCAAAGTTTTAGATTTCTTTACAGTGCTGTAATCCAACAGTAGACAAAACAAACCCGCTTAGAGCTGTAGCCCCAGTAATCATACTCCATTAAACAAACGAAAACTGTAATTCTTTTAAATCAGGTTTAGCTAGTTTTCTGTTTCCTTGAAATCAAATTAGGCTCAAAAAAATGAACATGTAAGAAAACCTTCAATGTTTGCAGAGGTAATTCAAATATATCCTAAAACTAACTAACCTGGATAATCACATTTCTTCTTTTCACTGCAATCAATGCCAACACCTCCCTGAAGCACACAGAATTTGTTAGACCTCGTCTGTGCAATAAACTTCAAGGACCTCCAGATGCTTCCAGTTAAATGATAGACTTGAACTGTCATCCAACTCTAACAGAAAAAGCTGGAGTTGGAAAGAGTACCTCTTGCCTGAAGTTGGACTATCCGAGCAGGTCTTCAAACTCAAGAAGTATGAGATTTTTCAGGAAGTTAGAGCAGCGATGGGCAACCTACGTTAGCATGGGGACCGCAGATTGTCGTAACCAAGATGATCTGCCAAGATAGGGTAATTTTGCCAACTGCATTTGTGTATCTAGAAATTGCAGGGTGCACCAAATGAACCAGAGCAGCACTTTGACTATGTGAGAGCCATGCGCTTCCTCTCTATCCAATCGATGTTGTATGCAATCAGCACTACCTCTTTTACGTACATGTCTCTTTAGTAATACTGGTAGAGAAAAAAAAACCTATGTCCATGAAAACCATCAAAATCTGGGAACCTGCATATGGGCAAAGGTAAACAAAATGTCTCATGGGCCACACACAGAGAACCCCAATGGCTGCATTTGGCCCACAGGCTGCAGTTTGCCCACCACTGAGTGAGAGGTAAGAGAATCTGCAATTTCACTTTTCTATGTAAAGTTATGTTTTGCCAATAAGAATAATTCATTCTAAGTTCCATCAAGGATCCTGCAATATTGAGGACCCAAATGAGAAAACACATCACCTCCCCTTATGTGGATCCTTTCTCCTCATTATCAATTATCTATGTCCCAAAGATATTTGTCTGTAAATTCTCCTGTAAATCTCCTAAGAAAATGTTTAAGAAAAAGTATTCACTGCTGCAACCATCAAATATTGTGGAGCATGTATTGATGGAGGGGGAGAGGTAGATACGTTGGAGGGCAGGGATAGGGTCCACAATGACCAGGACAGATTAGAGGATTGGGCCAAAAGAAACCTGATGAGGTTAAACAAGGACAAGTGTAGAGTCCTACACTAGAAATGGAAGAATCCCAAGCATTGTTACAGGCTGGGGACCGAATGGCTAAGTAACAGTTCGGCAGAAAAGGACCTGGGGATTACAGTGGATGAGAAGCTGGATATAAGTCAACAGTGTGCCATTGTAGCCAAGAAGGCGAATGGAATATTAGGGTGCATTAGGAGGAGCGTTGCCAGCAGATCTAGAGACGTGATTATTCCTCTTTATTTGGCATGGGTGAGGCCACATCTGGAGTATTGTGTCCAGTTCTGGGGCCCCCACTATAGAAAGGATGTGGATGCATTGGAGAGGGTCCAGCGAGGGCAACCAAAATGATTAGGGGGCTGGAACACATAACCTATGAGGAGAGGCTGAGGGATTTGGGCTTATTTGGTCTGCAGAAGAAAAGAGTGAGGGGATTTGATAGCAACCTTCAACTTCCTGAAGGGAGGTTGCAAGGAGGGTGGAGAGAGGCTGTTTTCTGTAGTGACGGATGGCAGAACCAGGAGCAATGGTCTCAAATGACAGTGGGGGAGGTCTAGGTTGGATATTAGGAAGAACTATTTTACTAGGAGGGTGGTGAATTACTAGAATGGGTTACCTAGGCAGGTGGTGGAATCTCCATCCCTAGAGGTTGTTAAGTCTCGGCTTGACAAAGCCCTATCTGGGATGATTTAGTTGGGATTGGCCCTGCTTTGGGCAGGAGGTTGGACTTGATGACCTCCTGAGGTCTCTTCCAGCCCTATGATTCTATGATGCTATGAAGTTTCACAAGGAATTGGCACCAAAAAAGGTAGATACTGAAGTGTATTTTCTTCCATTGGTCATTTCCATTTTTCCAAGTATGTTTAAGAGTGTGAGCCTCTCAATTTCCAGCTCTTGGAGCTTGAGAGGTCAGAAAGATTTGTCATAAAAGTGATACCAGTGGAGTTAACTGCAGTTCCCAGTAGGGTTTCCTTTATTTGTATTTTAGCAGAAAGACATTTTTTGTATTTCCTAGGAACGACTGACTTTGGGTGCATGTTAAGCCATGTCCTTACTCCTCTAATGGGAATTGATTGCGAGGAGGTCTACAATACAGCTTTTATATTGCTAGCACAGCTGTGATTGTCACTGTAATACTAACCTGTCATATGTCAAAGGGAAGCATTGTATATAAATTGGAATTTACATAACAGAACTTTGCAAAATTGAGGATACAAGAAAAATACATGCAAATCTTAGTGATGTCCAAAGGGAAAACAATTACACAGAGGAAGATAGAGGATTTTTTAAAATTATTGTGTAGGTCAGTGTTTCTCAACCAGTGGTACGAGTACCCTTAGGGGCACTCAAGAGAAGTCTGGGGGAGGGGTATGTCAACACAACTGAAATTGGGAGAAAACTGTATTTTTTTTAAGTTTTACAGTGCTTTATTATTTTTGTACTTTTTACACCCAAAAATTTCATCACCCGCCTGGCTACGCTTAAGATGTTTAAACAAACATGTTGCAGCAGCAGAAAAAAATGTGTGTGTCTGAAAATTGTAGGTACTGGGGGTACTTTTTTTTTCTGAAAAAGGGGTACTTTATAAAAAAAGGTTGAGAAACACTGGTTTAGGTCACTTACAGCATGTAACATGTAACACAGGTGACATTACAGACATCTCAAATAATATGACCACAGCATTAACAAGACACTCACAATCTAAAAAGGATAATGCAGTTGAATATCATCACACAGGCTCCTTAACACAGTATCTTTAAAACTGCTTATTTTCAAACTCAGCTCTCAATTGATTTGCTCATGCCTGGGTATCCATTCTGTTGCTGTCAATCACACTGTTTATTCATTCCATTTCATCTGCATTCCAAGATACATTCTTTCTTAGAGAACATGATTCCTGCACTTACAGGTCTGTTCCACTACACTTCAGTCATGTGTTGCCCTTCCATTTGGCAGATGTCCTACTTTCATTTCCTAGTGCCACCTATCATTTACTCTTAGTACTTGGTAAGCTTACATAATAACTTTCAGCTGTTATCCAGCATATTATATCTTAATAAGTGAAACACAGCAAATGGTCCTCCTACGTTCATATGTATTGTGTATCAAAACGTATTTATAATTTCCATAGCAGATGTAATATACACAACTTAAAGTTATCATTTTAAAAGCTACATTAAAGATATCAAGTGCAAAATTATAGAAAGTATTCTTTAATATAATGAATTAAAATCTTTTGCATGGTGTAACTTAAATCCTAGGAAAAACTGAAAGTTTTAAAAACATTATTTTGTACTGTTTTACCCAAATTCCTTTAAAAAGTTCTTTTACAACATATATGAAAAGTCTGCACTGCTCCAAAAGGTTTACCCAGAAAGAGATATATGACAATTTTACTTCACAGATTGTTTTTTCAGATTAATAAAGCATTTGACTTATTAAAAAATACTGGTACCTCTCAAGGTGTTCTCACATACTGTACATCTCACATACTGTACAAGGCAAGGTGATTTATATTATTAATTTTATATTATTAATTTTTAATATTATTAATATTACTCCTCCTCCTTCTTTTCCTCCAACAGGTTTTTCTTTGAAGCTTAAAGAATGCAGATGTGACAAGTGAGGTTTGACTTTCTTGTGTTTTTCCATGCTATAAAATGTCATATGTGTTAAAGTCAATTCTAGCTTACCCTCTTTATCTGTGAAAGCTCAGGTAAAATGAATCTGTTCAAATTAAATGTGAATGGTTCGCTGAATTTTTAATGTGCTTATTCCCTTCCTTTCTAAAATCTGTTTGATATACTTTCTAAACAGGATGTTGAAACATTTGTCTTTAAATAATCTCAGAAAAACTTAATTCTGACAAAAAAAGTGTTCTGTAAGAACTAAAATTTTAGAAAGGGAAAACATTAAACTATTTCTCTTACAAAGCTAATACAATGGCCACAAAAATTAGAAAGTGGTCTGAAAAAAAAAAGCCCAAAATGTGGCTTCATATCACTACATTATAAAACTTCAACAGTTCTCAAATTGTAACCCAAAATAAATGGAAATCTCTTACTATAGCCAGCCAAAATTAAGGTTGTCTTTAGAATGTGTTATTTAGTTTGAATAATAATAGTAATTTTCTGATTCTATCAATATCTTTTAAAAACTCCAAAAATGACATCACAAATGCCAATGCTTCATTGATTATAGGCCAGCTGCTAAATTTATTAGAAGCTAAGTTATCTAGGAGATTGGATTGCTCAGTCATAGATTTGAACCCACCAGATTGTGACAGTGAGTAACAAACAATATTTCACTTTAGTATGAATTGTATATATATGCATGGCTTTTAATGATGAACTAAACCTATAAATGAGCTTGGTCTCTGAGTCTTTGAAATGTATTTTCTGTGTAAGCTCTTTGCTGCAACGGGAAAAGAGAAGGAGGAGGAGCAAAACCACATGCATTTCTGTTTTCCATTCATTTGTAAGGAACCACCTGATAAAAATTCAATAAAGCCCCCTCTCAAGGGGTATTACTAGAGAAATGTAAGTGAATAAATATTATATTCAGAGATGCTGAAAGAGGAAAATACTTGTTGACAAATTAAAACAAAGCAACAGCAACAATAGATTTGCTCAAACTAACCAGTGTAGAATTGAACTATCCTGAAAATGAAATGGCAACTCAAGGTTCAGTCAGCATACTGCTAACTAGGGATGTTAACTTTTGGCTATTTGTGTAAAATTGTAACCACTTGAAATTTTAGCACTTACACACATAGGAGATTAGATATCATGTAATTGAATAATTGTGTAACCACATCTAAGTTTAGCAGTCACGCGACTATGCGATAGTCCCTGGGGGCGGGGCCAGAAGCCAGTGATAGACAGACAGCAGCATGGGGATGGGGGGGAGAGAGACAGGCAGCTCTGTGGGAGCCGATACGTGAGGGGAGCCAGCTCTGACACAGGGGCAGTAAGGGGGGAGAATGCATATAGTAGGTTAACCGATAAACCTAGAGTTATTGGTTAATCCTGTAGTCAACTACACGTTGATATCCCTACTGCTAACATTAATGTGCTATTACTTTAGGTTTTGAAGAGACACAAATACATGGATTTCCTGCAGAAGTGACATCTCCTTAACAGGCTGAGACACCTGATTTCAGGTACTCTGGTCCTGCAAGATCACTAGGGACTTGTGGCTTCAGCACCATGCAGCGCTCCCGCTGGGGCTCAGGGCTTAGGCACCTCCCAAGGTATGGAAGCCCTGACTCCCAGAAGGTTTGCCCTGCCTCCAAAATTAGGGATGTAAGTGACGAGTCAACTAGTCGACTGCCTGATAATCATATGCTTATCGGACAGTCGAGTAGTCACTTGATTTTGATTAGTCGTTTCCCGCCCCGCTTGCTGCCTCTGTCAGAGAGAGGCAGCAAGGAGAGGGGGGGACGAGAGCAGGAGCCAGTGCTGGGGGGAGTCGACTTAAAAGTCAGTTTCCCCCCAGCACCATCTCCGCAGAGGAGGCAGAGGCATAGCAGGGTAACTGAAGTGAGCCAAAAATCAGCTGGTGGCTCTTACTATATTTCAAAAGCAGAGGCGCAGCGTCTGGGGTCAGACGTGAACTGAGACAGCTGATTCCAAGCTTGCACTTGGGTTTCCTCTCCCTGCTGCGTCTCTTCCTTTTAAATGCCTGGCGGCTCTTAATGCATTTAAAAGGCAGCCTACACAGCATACTAAACTTGAAATAAGATACGCAAATTGAATATCTTATTTCAAAGTAGCTTATTTTGAAATTTGGTGCAGCTACACAACACCAAATTTCTAAATAACATGCTATTTCAAGACATCTCTTAACCCTCGTGGAACTATGGTTACTGGGATGCCAAAATAGCGTGCCCATTATTTCAAAAAATATTTTGAAATAACAGGTGGCTTGTTTAGATGCAAGGTAACTATTTCTGGATACCTCCTGTGAGGTACCCTCTGTGACATATAGGAAACACATACCCTCAGTGAAATACAGGAAACAACCCTTGAAAAGCTCATACTTTTATGATAATACTGCCCATCTAAACTTTTTTGAAGGTAAGTGATGAAGAAAGTTACATTGTGATGTATAAGTATTATTGTTTCCCTTCTTCCTAGGTTTTATCTCAAATCTACTAAAAGAAATCAAAATCCATGTGCAAATATTATAATTTATAAACTTGACTACCCAATAACTATCATTTATTACAATCCTTAACTCCATTTTTTTCTTCATTTAATTAATTGCTCTGGGATGGGGATGAAGTGTTCAGAATGCAGGCTGTCCCAGGGAGAGAGGGTTACCCCAGCCCTCTCTCACTACAGCAGTTTGGGGCCAAGTAAAGAAGCACCTTTCCATGGGCATAGCTAAGAAACGGGTGCATGACCCACAACATTCCACAGCCAGAGTGAGGAATGGAGAAAACTGAACTTTCCCCTCACTCCCTGACAAAGGGAAACACCCAACACTGTCCCTGTACAAATCCCTAAAGGGCACCTGGGGGATGGGACGCTTGGGGCTAGGGCAATCCTAGACAGGGAGAGGGAGCCCCTTTCACCTGCCTGGTGGTTCTACCTCTTTTCTGTATGGTTTTATGAAATGCAATCTCATTCCAGACACTTCCCATTTTTCTGGCACAACCAAACCCTTACCTTGCATTAAGTTATGATAAGAGAAGGCAATATATTGAATTTGGTGGTCCTAGCTCTTACAATTTAGGAGGAGTTCTTAAGCAAACACAGACAAACTCTCTTAGGGTATATCTACACTTGCAGCCGATTTCAGAATAGGGCTGCAAATGTAGGCATTCGGAATTGCAAATCAAGCCCGGGATTTACATATCCCGGGCTCGATTTGCATCTTCCCGGCCAGGCGCCTCTTTTTTTAAATTTACAAGCCCGGAATAACTGCCCGCATCAACACGCGGCAGTGAACCGGGTGTTCGAAATAAAGCCCTATTTCGAACTACCTGTTATTCCTCCTGCAGTGAGGTTTAACAGGAGTTCAAATAGGGCTTTATTTCGAACGCCTATTTCACTACGCGCAGACGCGGGCAGTTATTCCGGGCTTGTAAATTTCAAAAAAAAAAAAAAAAAAAATGGCGCCCAGCCGGGAAGATGCAAATCAAGCCCAGGATATGTAAATCCCGGGCTTGATTTGAAATTCCGAATGCCTACCTTTGCAGCCCTATTCCAAAATAGGCTGCAAGTGTAGACATACCCTTAGATATATAGTAGACATAACTGATATTCCTTATTGGAAAACAGGGGGTCTTTTTTGTGCAATATATAATTTCTGTAAAGCTTCCATTTGTACAGTAGGATTACACTATTTAACTTTAAATATGCAGGCAACGTTTAGATATTCATATGAGGCAATTACATTAATATTGGGTTCATATCAGAGGGAAAAGTTTGGGTTTTTTCACCCCAGAAAGAAAGCAACTGAGCAAAAGAAAAACAGGAGAAGATAGCACAGCACAAGTAGCATCTCAAAGTATGCTGGATGTGTTACTACTTGTAACATCAAATTATTTGTAAAGTTAATAATGTCTGTGACGGGGACGAGTCGGCCCGGCTCGGCCGGGACCGAGCCACCCTGCACTAACCCCGCGGCAGCGCTTGCGCTCCTTGGGGTGAGCCGGGAGGCACCGGCCGCTTGTGCGCGCTGCTCAGTGGCAGCTGCACAGCTGACGGGCGCAGAAGCCGGACGCCGGCAGGATGTTGCGCGCCAGGGCACGCCCGTGACGTCAGGGCGTCCCGCCCCCAGGTCAGCGGGTGACGTCAGGGCGCCCCGCCCCCAGGTCAGCAGATGACATCAGGGCACCCCGCCCCCAGGTCAGCGGGTGACGTCGGGGGGGGGGGAGCGACGGGAGAGATGGAATAAAAGGGAGGGGCCAGGAACACACAGGGGAGGTGGAGGTGGAGTAAAAGGAGGGAGAAGAAGGAGCAAGGCGGGGAAAGGAGAGAGAGGTCACAGAGGAAGGAGGAGAAACTGGGAGGGGTAACGAAGGGCGGCAGAGGGGCACTGGGGCCAGCAGGGTAGGAAGCAGCCCAGGGCAGGGCATTCTAGGACTTGCCGGTGGGCTGGTGAGTTTCGGGACCATCCCCCACCAGCCGGACAGGACGCTGTAAGAGCCTGTCCTTAGGGCCCTGGGCTGGGGCCCGTGAGAGAGGGCGGGCCCGGGCCCCCCTACCCCGCATCATCCGGCTGAGAGGCGAACGAGAATCCTCAGTCGAGACTTTCCTTCTCCCGTTGGACTAGAGGGAGTCGGACGGTGAACCGGTGTGCGCAGCCGACGCCACCGAACTAAAGGACTGACAAAGGGGTGGGTAGAGGGACACCCTTGTACAATGTCCTTATATTCAATATTTTCACAATTTATGGGAACACATTACCAGAATTACTGTTTCCAAAGGCTTTCCTGGTCACTGTTTTAATTTTTACATGTACATATCATTGTAACTAGATTTTGAAAAAATTCTTCACCTACAGAGAATTTGCATATTTCCTGTTTTGTGTTTGTTTTTGCAGCACAAGATTAAGGTAGGTTTTTTGCATCATAAATAAGCTTGTTCTTTCAGATGCAATCTTCAGTTTCAGGATAAAACTTACAATGCATCACCCTGCAGTATCTGAGACCATGAGATCAATCTTGATCCAAGACTGATTCAGACCATCAAGCCATTGAAGCTAATTCAATAAATAATCAAATGGAGAATTTTAAACTGATGTTTAAAGCACAACAGTTACTATATAAGTATACTGTGGGGGATGACGACAAGGGATCAGACACAAGACCTACTTTCACAGTCCACCTATTAAACGGCCTGGGACAGAGTGCCTGCACATACTGGCGTGCAAAGATTGCACCCTTCATACTGTCCCAGGGAAAAACAACATTCAATGGGCTCTCTCTCCTCTATTTCCCATGGGCATGTGTTGTCAGATTGGTATTCAGGAGTGTAGGGACAATTTAAGCCCATTGCTTATTATCCTATCATCAGACATTAAGGAGAATAATTTTTCCCCTCCTCCTTGTAACAGCTTTTTAGATACTTGAAAGCTGTTTCTTCCCCTCTCGGTCTTCTCTTTTTCAGACTAAACAAACCCAATTCTTTCAAGCTTCTTTCATCTTATGTGTCATATTTTCTAGACCTTTAAATCATTGTTGTTGCTCTTCTCTGGACTTTCTCCAATTTCTTCACATCTTTCCTGAAAGGTGGTTCCCAGAACTGGACACAATACTCCAGTTGAGGCCTAATCACCACAGAGTAGAGCAGAAGAATTATTTTTCATGTCTTACAACATTTCTAATAAATATAACCCAGAGTGATGTTTGCTTTTTTTGCAACAGTATCCCAGTGACTTGTATTTAGCTTGTGGTCTACTATAATCTCTAGTGCTATGTCTACACTATGGGGGTTTTCAGGTATCCTGGAAAAACTCTGCTGTGTCCAGGGAACACTTTTTTTTGCGGAAGAGAAGACGCGCTCTTCTTCCCATGAGGAAGAAGGACTCTTCTGAAAAAGGAGGCTTTTCCAAAATTTGGCCCAGTGTAGACAGAGTGCAATTAGCGTACCTTTTTCTGATCGATCATTGTAGTGTAGACATAGCCAAAGTCCCCTTCCACGGTACTCCTTCCTAGATAGTCATTTCCCATTTTATGGGTGTAAAATTGATTGTTCCTTCCCAAGTGGAGTACTTTGCATGTGTCCTTACTGAATTTCATCCTAGTTACTTCAGAGCATTTCTCCAGTCTGTCCAAATTATTTTGTATTATAATCCTATCCTCTAAAGCACTTGCAATCCCTCCCACCTTGGTATTATCTACAAAGTTTATAAGCATATTCTCTATGCCAGGGGTGTGCAACTACGAGTCCACAGGCCAGATCTGGTCCACCAAGGTTAGCCCCTGGTGGGCTGTCACAACTGTATTTACCTGCACCTCCGCAGGTATGGTCAAAAGCTGCGGGAAGCGGTATCCCGGTCTGCACCACTTCCCAGAGCTCTTATTGGCCAGGAACAGTGATCCTCACACAATGGGAGCTGCAATCGCCTGTACCTGCAGAGGCACGGGTAAATATAGCAGCAGAATGCCAGAGGCTAACATTGGTGAACCCCTGCTATTTTATTGCCCACCCCTGCTATAAGGGAAATAATCCAATTAATATGAGATGCTCAGATTCTACAGGAAAAAGAATGATAGAGGTACAAGGGTATTAACGTCTTTACATGTCAATATTTTTAATACAGGCGACCCCCGCACTTACGACCTAATTGGTTCCTGGAGAACCATCATAAGTCAAGCCGTCGTAAGCCAAACTCTTATGTTATAAATGGCCGTTCTATTCCTGGAAACCCATTTCATACCCTAAAAATATCAAAACTGACTACAGAAATGGAGGAAAACGAAACTAAACACTTCAAATAATCCACAAAAATAACTAAAAAAATGAAGACTGATGTGGCAGAGACGTGCGCAGTTCAAGCAGCAGCTGCAGACTGGTGAGTCTGACTAACCTTGTGTGTTTCCTGTTTTGGGATGACGCGTGGAGTCTGTGTCATACACTGTCGTAAATGCGAGCTGTGGATGTAAATTGGGGGGGTTTAGGAGCTCTCTCGCATGAAAAAAAATGGTTGTAAATGTGGGGGGTTATAAGTCGGGGGTCACCTGTAAATCAGAATTTGTATAATGGCCAGTGAAATGACAGTAAGAGCACAATTTATTCATTTATTTGTAAGATATTAGACTAAGAAATGTTCTGCCTTTCTTCGGTAGACCAACTAAATACCAGAGGTCTCGTGGAATTTTAGAAACTAGCAGAGGATATCCTCGCACCATAAGCCATCAAACTCAATCTCAAAAGTGTTTCTGATGTTCCAAGGATAAGAGTAGACCCTTGGTAAGTGAAAAAAACTGCTAAAAACAAGCAATCATAGTGAAAACTACATGGTGATATTTAAAGAGGTGTGTGTGCGCATGTGTATGTTACACACAGGCAACTTAACATTTACCAAGTTATAACATGTCTCCAACATTACTTACTAATTAAAATAACATTTCCAGAGCCACAAAAATGTCTAAGTATAAACCAAATCACTTCTAAATGTAAATCAAGTCCTAAACTGTCAATGGGGACTATTCACAAATGAAACTGAAATATAAAAATATCTTAGGGTACAGCAATATGGCAACTGGTATACAGAAAAAGATAACGAAAGAATAAAAATGTAACAAAAAGCTTTTTACTTTGGTTTGATAAATACATTCCAACAATGTTAATGTTTGAGACATTTTGAAAGCAAGAATGCACTTTGCCCTGATAGATACTTTTTTGATAAAGACAAACAATAGAAACGGATATTATCAAATACCTGCAAGCCTTCATTACAGTAAACGCTATGAGGTCAAGAGGGTCTGCATAATTCCTGTGCCAACTCTGCAGACTACCTGTTCAGGAATTCAAATGTGACCAGCTGGCATGGAACTGGAGATGGGGCAAAGGCTCCCAGATATGGAAGCACAAAAATGTCACATGGACTTTCCTGACAAATCTTCAAGGAAATCAAACCCACAACACATTCTGGAAGCCAAAAATCTGGAGTACATCCTCTTGCCCATCATGGGCATATATATGCATGTGTGCACACATCCGAATTTTCCTCAAGTTCCCTTTTGTCATTTTTCCACTGGTAGAAGACATTCTGGCCCTTAACATTTACAGTAGTTGCATTAGCTTCTGCATATACCTCAAAATGAGATACTATTGATGATGAAAGATGTTATTAACATTACAGCTAGCGTGTGTGTGTGTGTGTGTGTGTGTATTACATTGCAGTCAAACATGCTGATGTGTTTATGTTTAAAATTATATTTTAATTTTAAACCAGGTATTGGCTATTTAAGAGACCCAAATGGTAGAAGATTGAGCAGACTACTTTAATATCCTTCTCCCTCAGCATGGGAGAGGAGAACTATGTACTCCTCAGAAATAAAAGGCTTTACTTTAGTTAAAATGGAAGATTTGCTGAGAAAATTAATCAGTATTATCCCCAGGAAATCTTAGCTAGGAAGCTTTACAGATGTCACTATTCTGCCATTCACAGAACCTTGATGAAAGATGGGTAGTCTTTTTACTAAATTCTTGCTTTTACTGTCTCAGAAATAATTTTTGCTCATACTAAACATAGCAGTTGTTTTGAACCTGTTTCAATGACAGCAGATTTGGGTTCTCAGACATTCTACAAATGAAAAACTAATTCATGCAGTTTTTTAAAACCTACTCTTAAAAAAAACCCTTCAGATAACAGGAGCTGGATTAAGAAGAAACAGCACCACAAAGTCTCCCTATCTGAGAATTAGCAGCACAAGAAGTCAATAGCTGTAGTGTAATTAAGTCTGTTGAATTACATGGGGTTTGAGTAATTACAGAATAGACTCCATAAAGATTTAAAAAATTCATAATTTCAATTATATTCAGAATCTCTTCCTAATGTAAATTTTCTTAAGGTATCAGCACTGCACTTCCTTCACCACTGGTGTATGTGATTCTCACACAAATGAACAGACCCTACTTAAACAGAAACAAACAAAACAAACAAAAACATTATCACCACCACCAGAGTTACAGAAGCATGGTGTCTTTATCAAAAACATTTTGCTGTTGCTCTCGTTCTTCTTTACTGTCCTCTTACCACTCCTTCTGACATGAAAAGTATGTGAGTTTAGTGGAACTCATGCAAAAAGTTAAGTACATGCATAGGAGTTTGCAGAATCAGTTTTGGGAAGCATATAACACACCTTTGTGAACTATAAAATAGTTGCCATTAACAGCAATACATGATCTCTTACCATTACCAAATCATACCCAATATTCAACAGTGGAAATTTTGGAATTGCACAGCCATTGCTGCAGATGCACTCTGACTCACAGAAAGTATCAAGACTGAAAAGAAGAAATAATGTAAAAAAACCTCCCTCCAACACTTCTTAATGCAATGCTTAGTACAGCAGCAGAATTATCTGTCCCAGCGGTTTCTGTTGTTATCTGGTCCTTTTATTTACAAAAGCTTCAGAGGGGTAGCCAAGTTAGTCTGTAACTGAAAAAACTGAAAAAACAACAAATAGTCTTTAAGGTGCTGCAAAACTAACAGAACGTGTAGATGGTATCATGGGCTTTCGTGGGCACAACCCACCTCTTCAGATGAATGGAGTTTTAGCTGGCTTTATATCTCAAACTGCAGAGGCTCCTATACTAAGCTCCAGAGGTCCTGCTCAAATCCGCCTGGTGGCACTTTCACATACACCCATATTATCCTCTGTCTGTGTACTAGCAGAATATGTCCACTTCTCCCACTCTGCCATTTAGGATAAAGGGAATCCAATGTCCCTCACTTGAGGGAGACGGTTCTTGAATGATGGGGGTCAGGAGGCCCTTAGTGCAACTAGGTAATGGCAGAGGAATAGGAAAACAAGAGGTGCCAGTATTTGGTGAGAGGGCAGTGCTAGGGAGAAGCAGAGCTTTGCTTGTAGACAGAACTTTGCTGAGTCTGCTAAAGTTGATGGATGGGAAAGCAGTTTATCCAATTGAAAGCTGGATAGGTGATAAAGCCAGAGGTAAAAAACCACCAAAAAAAGATCACCTTTTTGGGCTGAGGGAGGGAATCCCTCTTGCACATGAGAGCACAACACAGATGGGGTTACACCACCAAAGAAGGCATTTAGCTGAAATGTTTATCTACAGATTTTCAGATTTATGGTAGAGATTAAATAAATCACTTAAGAACACTCAATCACTGCTTCTTCATGGGAGGCCAATTACTAAAATGCATGTGGGGGGTCTCTGCTGAGGAAACAGCTGATTACAATACCTAGGTCAAACAAAGTCAACAGTGACACCACACTTCCTCTAGGGGGTTTTACCCTACTGTACGTCTCAGTCTAGCCAGAAAATGTGGAGATTAACACCAACAATGAGCTCTTTAGCTTTGATTATCAATAGCGTTGCCAGATGGTTTAACCAAAAATACTGAACACCACTGCCCCCTCCCCCCCCAAAAAAAACCACACCGGGGAAAAAAAAATCTGTTGAGGGGGGAAAAAAGAGGGGGAGACCAAAGTTGTTGAGAAAAAAAAGGACCCAAGAGTTATTAAGCAAAATAAATAAATACATACATACATACATACATACAATAAAACAGCATTAAAACAGCATGGTGTGCAGAGACAGAATAGGGATAGGAAGAGGAGCGGTTGAGCACTAAGACCCAGGGGAAGGCATTGCTTCCCCTTGCTCAGGTCTTCAGGCTTTTTGCCAGCAGCCATCTTGTTTTCTTGGTCGAGCCAGAAGGGAGCTTCCCTGCAGAACCAGGTAAGCAGGGGGTCTGGGGGCCCAGGGAGGGGGCTTGGGCCAGGCCCAGTTGCTGAGTATGTCGTAGGGTTGCCAGGTGTCCAGTATTTTCGCCTCCTGGCAGGGGAAAAAAACCCAGAAAATACCGAACATTTTAGGTGTCCGGTATTTTCTGAATTTTTTTTTTTTTTACCAGACAGGAGGCAACAAAACCAGACTGTCCGGGGTCAATACCAGACACCTGGCAACCCTAATTATTAAGAATCCATGGGTCTTCAAAAAAAATAACTGAAAGATCTTAAAAGTGCCCTCTGTTTTAGCAATCAAGTGTAAAAGAGGGTTGTGTGGGAGGAAGAAGGTGGTTAGAGTATCTTTAAGTTAATTAAGTAAGTCTTGGTCTGATACATTGAAGCCAAAGGAAAAATTCCCATTGATTTTACTGGTTATTTGATTCTCAGCTCACAGATCTCTCTCATAACATCCACTTGATCTCTATATTTCTCTTTATAAAATCACCAAGCCCTGTTCTAATAACCAGGCTTATAAACATATCCTAAAAAGCTCAACTGTGAGAAGTGAATGAAAGCTCATAAAATGTCACAATAATAACTTACATAATAACAAATGTTGATGGTACAAGGTGAAAAAGGAAACACCAAGCACTGAATTAGTCCAAACAAATAGTCATAGGTAAATCCAGAGAAAGTTCATTGAAGTCCAATTACCTAGATATAACAGAATAGAATTTGGTCCAGTGTGTCTTCCAAAGAGGATAGTGAAACCACTGTCATGCCCAAAATCAATATATGAAATATTATCCTTCCGTGAACTACTATCTAAAATCAAATTTGAGAATTATGAGGGTCAAAATATTCCAATAGTCAGCTGTTTGTTTCTTATAATCAGTCAGTTATCTGGTTGCATGTTTCAGCACGACAGTGAGAGGTATTCCTTGAAATATTGCCAGTTTTTAAAAAATAAGATGCATGTTCATTTCAGGTCCACTCAAAAGTAGAAAAAGAAAAAAATTAAAAAGTTACTTGACATTGTCCTTATAACTATCTAAAATTTTGTTTAAATAGTTGGTCAGGTCTTAATTTTGCACTTTCTTTCTATTGTCACTTGAAGACAGAGAAAGAAGGCAGGAAGACATATGTTAACTATGAAGTGCCACTGGAGTGTCAGAAACACATGCCTTAATTTTACAATTTCTGGCTTTTACTACTTAAAACTCCTGAGGCAACAAATGCTCACTGATGCCTAGGGAAGGGCAAAACAGACAAGTTCCTTTTATTGTACAGTAATTTTCAAAATTATTATTTGACCTACATACCTTAACTACCCAATCTATGATTTTCTCTGTATTTATTTACTGATTTAAATCTCAAATTTAAACTTAGTACAACTAGTCTTATTTGAAGGAGTTAAGGGTTTTCAGTATTCTAAAAAGATTAACACAGGTTTTAAATCTTGTAAATAGATTCACATTTAGAATTTCCACTGACCTCAACAGAAACTCTATACATGGAGTAACTACAGGATTAAGCCCTACAACTATCAGCAGAAGTTTGTCACTTAAATAGCCTGGCCCTGATCCTGCAACATGTACTTATGCAAATTGAGGTCAATGGGTTGACTTGTACAACTAAAACAGAGGTGGGCAAACTTTCTGGCCACATCTGAGTAGGCATATTGTATGTTGGAGCATGAATGCTCCAAGGCCCAACTTCCTCCCAGTAGCAGCTTAGCTACTAGGTCAAAGTGGTGTATCCAAGAGCCCCAGCCAGTTGGAGAGCCCAGGAAAAATAGGCACTCCACTGTAGCTGCCACCAGCTCTGACCTTCTGCTTGGTGTTCCAGCCAGGGAATGGGGTTAAAGAGAAGCAAACCTCTGACACTGCTGCCTGGCTGAAGCATCAGGCCAAGCGGGATGAGCCTCTGACCCTACTCTCCCGTGGAAGGTCATGGACCAGATGAAAAAGGTCAATGGGCCGGACGCAGGTCATGGGATGTGGTTTGCCCACCCCTGAACTAAGATCTACTCAAGGCAATAAGAGTTGCAGAATTTGGCCATGTACAAGCCATCAAGATAATAATGTAAGTCTAAGATACTTATGGAGAAACTAGTTATTTTTAAATCTGCCACCCCATCACTTATTTAAAACAAATGGCCACTAATTTGTCATATATAACAAAGTATTTTGTGCTTCCTTTGTGACAACAGCAAACTGATGCATGCTTTACTCAAATCTATGGGTAATGCAAACACACAGATAAAAAATATACAAATCAATTTTAAATATTCAGTATTTCTTTAAAAATCCATGGGTTTTTTATACAAGTAATAAACAATAATGCCTATTAAACCTTTTTTCCCCCAGAACATTGAAAAAGGGTGTTTGGGATGCAATGTTTGCAGTGTAATGAGAAGCTCTACTGAGCAGCTGTGTAACTGATAAATGTGTGACCAATTCATGGATTATTTAAGTAGCATGCACTATGTAACATGGGCACTACTCAAATTTCTGAAGGTATGGGTCTTTCCATGTTTCTTCAGTAAATTCCTGCTTTCACAAGGCTAAAGATTAGTTACAAAATATTACTTGGGCATAGAATGGTATTCAAGTTCTGAAAACAAAGGGTAGTGTTTTTTTTTTATTTAAACATTAGAAATCTTTGAGGAAAAGAAGTTAAATTTCAAGTATTTCTCTGCAAAATAACAACATTAAAATAACACTGATATACAAATATAATGTAAATAATTTCTCTATTCACATTTCGAAAAGGACAAAGGCGCAAGGAATAAACCAGCAGAAAAAGATACATTTAAATTCTCTTTCCATCTACTAAAGAGGCAAACAAGTACACATCTAGACATTCAAACTGCAGAAGATTTTCCTCTCAATCCTAAATCTCTAAGTCTAATGTCTCTGGTTTTTATAAAAACTGAAAAAATCTGGCTGAAACCAAAAATTTTGATTAAAAAATGCAGCTGCAGCATCTCATGGGATTTTACTTTTGATAGCACATATGGCAACAGTACTTGCTGCACTACTTCAGGGTCTGGTCATTCCTGCCAACATTAGCCTCCATTCTACCTGCTTCCAGCTAGTAATAACTCTGAGCTGGTTCTTTTAATGTATATGACCAAAGGCCTACAGTGACCCAGCAGAAAAGGGAAACAGATCCTCAAACAGTGATGAAGCTGGATAAGCTATGGTCTCAGAAACCATCTGCTGCACAAGGAAGGGTTTGATGTCCCAAGCAAAAAATCACAACTCTATCTCCCCTGTCCCAAAGACAAAGGGCGAATCAAGGTACATAACATAAAATATGGTCCATACTCAAAGCCAAACTCCAAAATGCCCATCATTGATTTGAAAAAAATCCACCAGATTTTCCACCTGGAATATACTGAACCTTAATGCCAGCTGCAAAGGTGTAACATTGCAGTTCCTGGAGTCAACTGAAGAGAGACTCCTGAATAGTCAACATTCTATGGCAGTGAGCCCATTGTGCTCTGGAGAAATCTGGCATGTAATCAGGATGGTGGCACTCACCCTCTGATTGCTTGTAATGATTTATAAAACATGGCACACTATTTCTGGTCAACCACTATACATCAAATTGAGGTATCATCGTCGTAGCCTATGCTCCCAGAAAGGTTCAGATGCTAAGACTAATTTTATCAACAGCTAGCAGCAGTGATACACTGTTCCATTGCACAACAAACTTCTTATACTCAGAGATATGAATGCCAGAAGTCCCAGAAATAATTTGCAACTATTTTCAGGCTTGTTTTCTCTGGAACAATAATTAACAATTCAGTGAGATTACTGTCCTTTTGTGCTTCTCACACTATTATCATCACCAGTAATTAAGGTCCTTAAACATCTACTGGGCAACCCTGATAGCCAATGGTGGCCAGATGAGGATGGAGCTAGACCATAATTGGTATGTAATCAGTAGTACAGGAAGGTCATAATGAGACTACAGAAGTGCAGTCACAAAACAGTTTACAAATTATTAGAAATGCAATAAATGCTTCTCATCTGAGGAGTTTCCCAGTAAGATCACAGTCCTAGGTTCATAAATCATTTTTCTCTCCCAAGCAGCCTCCAAGGTATTCTTGGAGTAATCTCTGTCTGAAATCAGCAGCCTGAGTAAAGACCCTTTATGCTATATTCATTACTATCAAGTCCTGACTCGTCTCTGATAAGCAGGGCAGTGCAGAGTGTGTGAAAGTTTTTTGTTTTTCTGCTTTTACATAACCTTGTCAACATGAGACCAGTGAGTCCATGTTCTACAAAATGTCTTATTAGACCAGGTAACTCTAATAATTGTAAAAATAAGAAAATGGACAGGTGGAGAAGTGAACATCAGAATGTTATACATAAGTTTGCTTTAAATCCAAACCAATTGTAGAAATGTCATTGCTTAGATTGCATGCTATGTCATAGTCATGATGGTCCCAGGATATTAGCGAGACAAGGTGAGATATTAAAGGAGTTTGTCCAATAAAAGATTCTCTCACTCACTTTTAACCACCTTATCAGTTACATTTTAATACTTTTATCCTGCAACAAATTATGCAGATGCTTCAGTCAGAAGACTGAAGAGCACTGGTTCCAGTGGGAGCATTTATGTCCATAAAACATTTACAAGATTAAGGAACTAATTTGTTTTGCATGCTCCAGTGCATCTCATTGATGGTTGTTGTTTTTTTACTTATAGAAAAAACAAAGGTCAAACTGAATAGTCCTTCACTATTGATCAGGACACACAGGTCAATGAAACATACAAAGGAATGGGATTAAGTGGCACTATTTTAAATAATGGTGAGGGAACTACATGCTCCATCTCAACCCATCTGAGATCCACCAGATTTTGAACTTGTTCTACTATGTAACAATAGCTTGGGGTAGACACACCTCAGCCTACCTGTAAGACTCAGCTCATGTCTGAAATATCTCAATCTCTCCCCCATCCCAGAGAGAGGAACACTTGATACCAGTAAGGGACCCTGGCCTGCATAGAATTCAGGGATCTCCTTCTCCCATAGGCACAAAAGTCTGTAAGTGAAATCTCTTAGGACACGTCTACACGGCAGGGCAAAAGCTGAATTAAGCTACACAACTTCAGTTACGTTAATTGCGTAGCTGAAGGCGAAACAGCTTAATTCGGCTTTTGGCGAAGTCTACACAGCAGGAAGTAGGATGAGTACTCTTCCTCCAACTTCCCTTACTCCTCCTGAAATGAGGGTTACAGGAGTCAGAGTAAGAAGTCCTCCAGCTCGCCTATATTTCAAAATAATGGCTTGCTTTGTAGACGTGGTCTTCGTTATTTCAAAATAATATCAGTTTTTCTGATGCTTCTGTATAGATATACCCTGAGTTTTAAAAGCTAGCTCTTTTCCCCTTTATCTACAGTGGACACTGGCAGCAAGCCATAACAAACAGGAATTTGTTTAAAAAAAAAAAAAAAGGGGGGGGGGGGTAAAATAAATAGAAATTTAAGTCCTAATCCTGCTTAACTGAATCATGCTGCTGTGAGGAAAGTGGGGGATAAAATACCGACCGGGTCTCTACAATTGGACCCCAATGTCAAGTTACTTGCTGACACCCAAAATAATCAACCAGACATACAGCATTCTAAAAATACTGCTTCTTTTCTACTGTTACAGGTTGTACCTCTCTGGTCTGGCACCCTCAAGACCCAACTGGTTCTGAACCAGGAATCTGCTGGACCAGAGGAGGTCAATGTTGGTCCTTCTGCTGCTGCCAGCTTCAGCGCTCTGCTCCAGTGGCAGCAGAGGGGCAGGCATTGACCAAGCAGGAACTGTGGGAGGTGCTCTGGGGAGGAGGCAGGGTAGCTGCAGAACCCTGCCAAGAGTGCTGCCCCACTGGAGTACACTGAGTCCCACGGCTGGTGGCGGGGGCCAGGAGCGCAGCTCGGAGGCTGCATGGGGTCAGTGTGCTCCTACGGGGCTGCGCTCCTGCCCCCAGTTGTGGGGCTTGTCAACTACCTTGTCTCTTCCCATGAGATCCCCCTGCAGTACTCTCTTGATCAATGCCTTCCCCTCTGCTGTCACCAGAACAAAGCCCTGCAGCCAGCAACAGCAAAGGGTCCAGCATTGACCAAGTGAGGACTAGGGAAGCCACTGGGGGGGAGAGGCAGAGTGAATGCATAGCCCCAGGTGCACAGTCCTGCAGGAGCACATCTAGCCCAACAGCAGTCAGGCTGCACTTCTGGCCCTTGCCACCATCTGCAGGGATGTGCTCCTGGCCGTAGGGCTCAGCAGCAACCCTCTTCCCTTTCAGCGTCCCTTGTCCTTATTCTTCTCTATCCCTCCCTCAACTTGAGCACCTCAAATAAGCTATTTGCAGCACTCCAGAAGCTATGGGAGGGCTGGGGAGGAGTTGCTGAGTGCAGGGCTCAGCTTTTCCTGTATGTGTTCCACCCTGGGAGCACCCATGGAGATGCTGGACAACAGATGTTGCTGAACTGTGGGGAGTCCAGACCACAGAGATTAAATCTGTAGAGGGAAGGAAGGAGGTGCAGCCAGAGGGAACCAGCGGTTCCCAAAGGAGTGGGTGATTTTTAATTAATGAAGGGGAAGCAGTGGATCAATCAGCTCCCAGTTTGCCCTGTCTGAGCAATGGAAAGCAGAGAATGCTTCAAGTGGGAGCCCAGACCTGTACTCCCCCGGGCTTGTGTAAGGGGACTGTTAGCCCCTTACTAAAACTGTGGGAGTTTTTGGTTTGCCAGCTCCCAGTATCAAAAGGGGAAGGGTCCATGCGAAATCAGGGCCCTGAGACTGACAGACCCCAGAGACAATGGAAAGCAGCCAACGCTCCAGCTCGGCCTGATTGACAGGTTGGACAGGCCAGTGAGGAAAGTAAGAGGCCAGGCCCCATCCTCCGTGTGAGCTGGGATTTTTCTGGGTCTCTCAGAGCAAGAAGAGAGAGCTAAGAGGAGCAAGCTGTGTGGAGAGGCAGTCCTGCAGCAACAGAGCCAGGCACACACAGCCCAAGGAGTGCAAGCTGTGTGGAGACGCAGTCCTGCAGCAACAGAGCCAGGCACACACAGCCCATGGAGTGCAAGCTGTGCTAAGGGGCAGTCCTGCAGCAACAGAGCCAGGCTCACACAGCCCAAGGAGCGCAGGCCCTGTGTTGAGCAGCAGACTGGCAGTGATCAGAGAGCCAAAGGGGACAGAGAAACAATACAAGGAGCTGGAGACTGGCAAAGCAGCACAGCCTGCAGCTGGGTGTGGTGAGCAGCTGGGACCAGCAAAGTGGGGGGGAGAGGCTCTGGGCAGGAAGACACCACCAGCCAAGAGGCCCTGCAGGCCAGACTGGGAGAGGGGTCCTGCCACCTAGAGCCTGAGGCCGTGTGGTCACTGCCAAAGCAAGCATGTCCAGCCTGCAGCCCCCCCTGCAGCACAGCCAGGATCTATAAGGGACCTATAAGGAACAGACCGTGAACTGTCCTTACGCTCTGCAGATTGCTGTTTTGATGTCCCCATGCTACAGAGCAGGACTGAATGTTCTCATTTAACCATTCTCATTTTTTTCTTATTCTTTTCTCTTTAATCAGTTGATGTTTAATAAATTGTATTTGCTTTGAACTTTATGAAATGATCACTGGGCCAAGAAAGCATGCAGTGTGAAGAGAGCACTCCGGAGTGGGGACACCCTACCCCCTGCCCCAAGTAACTGCAGGGTTGGGGATTAAGCCCCAGGAAACCTGGGCCCAGCCTTGTTGGGGTTTCGAGGACTTTGCTACTCAGGAGAGTGGAAGGGGAGCCCTCAGCATCAGGGAGGCCATGGGGTAAAGGAAGTGGGAGCGGGGACTCAGATCCTTTCGTTGGTCCATTTCACCGGGGTAGTATAGAAGCCAGGAAAAAGTTCCCCACAATAGCGGGACCATCCCCCCACTTACACTTGCTTCTCCTTGCCCTTTTTGGATATTTCTACACTTAAACTGCTACCGCACACCCACTCATTACAGCTCTCTCTTCACTAAGTCAATCTACCTCCCTAACAGGTGGTGCTTAAGTTGACAGAAGAATTCTTCCATAGATCTATTGCTCTCTACTTCATGGGTTAGATCAGCTTATCTATGTTGCTCAGGGGGTGTGGATTTTTCACAGCCTGAGTAGAGCTGCCAGGCGTCCACTTTCCAACTGGATTGTGCAGGCGAAAAGGGACCCAAGAAGTTCTCACTGGACCATTAAAAGTCAGGTTGGCAGTGCAGCAGGGGGTAAGGGAGGCTCCTTTCCTGCCTTGGCTCTGCACATCTTCCAGAAGTGGCCATTGTGTCCCTGCAGCCCATAAGCACTGGGACGATCTGGGAAAATCTGCACAGTGGCTCCACAACTTCATTGGCTGGGAATAGCAGCAAACGGGAGCTGCAGAGGAAGCACCTATGGGCTTGGACCTGTCTGGCCAGCCCTGCCAGACATGCCAGCTGCTTCTGGGAGATGTGCAGAGACATAGCAGGCAGGGAGCCTGTCTTAGCCCCTCTGTGCTGCCAACTGGGAACTGCCTGAGGTAAGCACCATCCAGCTGGAGCCTGAACTCTCAACCCCCTCTAGCTCTCTAACTTCCACCTGGAGCCTCCACTCCTTCCCTTACCTCAAACTCCTTCCTCAACCCTCAGCCTGCTTTTACACGCTGAACCCCCTGGCTCCACCCCAGAGCCTTGTTCTGTACCCCAAACCCTGCATCCCCAGCCCCACCCCAGAGTCGCCTCCTTCAGAAGAAGCCTTCGCCCCCCTTCTCACCTCAATCTTCTGACCAAGCCCAGCCAAAGTAAGTGAGGGTGATGGAGAATAAGCAACAGAAGGGGGGAGGGAGAGAGAGGGGGTGCAGCCTCAAAGACAGGATGGGGCAGGATGGGTTTTGTGGAAATTTGGCAATCCTAACCCTGAGCAACATAGCCGTGGGCTTAAACTGCAGCAAGGGAGGTTTAGGGTGGACATTAGGAAAAACTTCCTAAATGTCAGAGTAGTTAAACACTGGAATAAGTTGCCTAGGGAGGTTGTGGAATCTCCATCTCTGGAGATATTTAAGAGCAGGTTAGATAGACCTCTATCAGGGATGGTCTAGAATGGTGGGTGCTTGGTCCTGCTGTGAGGGCAGGGGACTCGACTCAATGACCTCTCAAGGTCCCTTCCAGCTCCAGGTCTAGTGTTCTATGATTCTATAGCTGTGTCTACTTAACTTTTTAGTATAGACATGACCATACTGTGCCATCCATTCCAAAATGCTGCTCAAATCATTCCTTCTACCCACTTAGACTGGCTGTGTGTTAAGGATGTAAAATCTCATCTAATCAGTTAACCAGCTAAACAGTATGTTTAACTAGTTAACTCCTTAAATGGGGGCAGGCAGAGGACTGCTCCAGCCCACTTGGGCTGGAACAGCCTCCCACCTGCAGCATGCCTGGCTGCAATGCCTCCCATCCACGGCGTAGTGCAGTGTGCTGCTCTGGCTGGGCTGGAACACTGCCCACCCACAGCACGGCAGGATCTGCTCTGGCCAAGCCAGGCCCACTGTGGGCAAAGGCTGCTCTGAACAGGATGGAGTCCCCTCCACCCATGGTGTGGCAGCAAGGTCAGGCCCACCACAACACACTGTAGTGCGGGTCAAATAAGGCTGGAACAGCTCCCCACTAATGCTGGGTGAGGAGCTGCTCCAGCCAGGCTGAGCTGCTGGTTAACTGCAACTGGTAAGTATCACCAGTAAGGGTGATGCTTACTACTGGTTAAACAGTTTAACCATTCACATCCCTAGTGTGTTAGGGTATTATCACATTACAGCACAGGATTGCTTTTTAATACAGTATTATAATGTTAACAGTAAAAACCATGTTAGCAAACTAAAATGTCATTTAATGTTTCTTCCTTTTTGTTTCTGTTTTGTACATGTTCTATTTGAAGTTAGAAAACTCCTTTTATGGCATGAGACAATGGATTTACACTATACATGGTTTCCAACAGAACTTGGCTATAATGGTGCTTCTACAACAAGTTGATTATATGAGAGCCCAATTTTTCAAATACTACTTGTCATGAGATTAAGAGTTTAGTGGTTATTCAAGAACTAAGTGTTTATCCACGTTGTGGTTCTTAATAGAAGTATCATACTAACAATATATAATCCCATTTACACAACAGTCGAGCAAGGTAACAAATAAATTTAGGAGGCAGCATTGTGCAGGACGAAAGGAGAAAATACACATAGAAACTTAATTTTAATCACCCAAAATGTTTCTAGTTATTTATTATAAAGCAAATAGCAACAATTTGAACCTAACAACAGTGGATCACACCAATGGTACATCAAGCCCATTATCCAGTCTTCTGACTTTAGCAGCTACAACTGGAAGTTGATAATGGACACACGAATAATGTGGTCAAAATTATGCATGTAAGAGCCAAAAAGTAATATCAGAATTTAGAAGAATTAAATCTGGCATTTACGTGCATATAAAAGAGATTTGGCTATTACACAACAAATCAAACTGGTGAAACCATTTTTCTCCTTTTTCATAAAGAAGTAACAGTAAAAATAGATACATTACTAAACTTAAATAATTTAATAATTTCTGAGTCTGCTGGTTCAACCCATAATATTTGACTATATAATTAAGGAACTTTACCTACAGCATTGGGAAAAAATATTACTGTAATAAAAAATTATTCTAGAGCAATAGAATCAAACTATCCATCATATTCACTAGCTCTGTGGCCCCAAAATTCTGCATCTTAAAGAGACCTTCCCTATCCATCTCTTCCTGGCCATCTATGTAAGAAATAAAGGTAAAAAAAAGAGGATGGTTTTTCTTCCCACAAAGCAATAATATCCATCTGACATTTTTAATTAGAGATGGGATAAACATAAAGCAAAAGAATTGATTTAACATACAACAGTAGCAAACAAAACAGTGACTCTCAATTATTCAGAATTTGAAAAATATGCCCGATATAAGCAAACCTACAAACCTGAGGCCAACAGAATATAAATAAATAAGATGATGATGGTGAGGGGGGAAAAGAATGGAGAGTGCTGAAATTTATAGAACATGGGGCTGTCCCAAGATCTTGTTTGGGGTTTCCATCTTTAACATTGGCCTATGACAAACAGATATGCTACTTCTGTCACCTCATGTTTGACTTGAGAAGATACTGCTGCTTTACTATTACTTGAACTTACTTTTATCTTTCTCTCACTCCTACCCCACAAATGGCTCCAGTTCCAGGGCCTGCCTCTGCTGCTATCAATACATTTTTCAAACAGAAGAATTACTATTGAGCAATAACAATGACTAAATTGACACAAATTCTTTTCAATTTTGCTGATAACCAGATGGTTCTTAGGAGTGCCTGCTAAACAGTCTCTCTGTTTTTTTACTTCCTTGCAGTCTGGCAAAACTCTAAGTAGCAGCATAGGTTTCTGGGATCTCTTTTTGGACTCTCAGGAAACTGTGCTAGTTTGCATTCAATTTCCTTGGAAGGTAATCTTTACAACCTAAAGAACAAAAAACAATATTTATTTTCAAGTGACAAGGTAAAGTTCTTTAGAAATTGATGTGTTTCCTTCCACCTGTGCCACCCATTGTTCCCGTGTATACTCACAAAGGGACACTTGTGAAGGGAAGCTTCTGTTCACTCCTAATAAATGAGTGGATTTTTCAAGACCTATAAATATTTAATACTCTAAATCTCACAAGAACATGCTGTTGATTAGAGTTTGTTGGTAGTGTTTATCCACTGTTACATAGAGATATGAAAGAACATGTCCATTAAAGATCCATGCAGGTGTCCACAACACAAAGAACTGACAGCTGACAAAGTTGAGACTGTAATTTCATCAGCCCCTGGGCAATGCCCTAAATAAAGCTAAGGGGATTCACAATGAATGGTGAAGGATAAGATTCTTTTTAATGTCTCCAAAACACCAGAAGACAACAGATGCACATACAGGGGAGATGTAAAAAAGAGCAACAGTAATGTTAGATTATGAAGAGAGACAGAACAAAGAATCCAGTATAGCCAAAGTGTGGAGACGGGTGTGTGTTTAAAAAAAAAGTGTGTGTCTATTGAAAGCAAAGCTCTTCCCATTAGGAGATGCAGATCATTTGCATTCGCTTATGGAATCAGGTGTACTTTGAATGGAGTCTTTTAAAAACTTTGGGTGAAGATTTTTAAGCTTTGGAATGGTGTTATCACAGTACAAATGATTCCTAATCACAACTAACCAAACCCAAAATCTTAAGTGCCACCTTCTCTGTGATGCTTCTACCTGTTCATAAGCCATAAAGCCAGAAATCTTGAGGGTACCCCTAAACCCATACCAAAACATTCTTCCTTTTTCTCCATCCCTTCATTTACATAGTACTGAAGAGGGTTAATTATGGAATTCAATTCCTGAGACAACCGTCAGCTCATATTTTTGAAAGACATATTTAGATGTCCATTCTTCCCTTACTGTTTGCACTAAAGTTAATTAGACTTAAAATGATGTATAATATATGTTTGCTTTTGCTCACCATTTCATCTTTGAATCTAAGATTTTTTTTTCTTAAATAAACTATTGATTTTTACCCCCAAATATATCTCTGCTATGTAGACTGTGTGGGATATATGTACCAAAGTGAACTGATAATTGGGAGCAGGATTCACTCCTTTGGAGGTGATGAACCAGAGGGGGAAAAAACTCTGAAGGTACGTCTAGACTACACGCTTCTTTCAAAAGAGATCGTCTAGACAGCCACGACTTTTTTCGAAAAAGCGATCTGCTTTTTCGAAAGAGAGTACCCAGGCAATCTGGATGCTCTCTTTCGAAAAAACCCTGTTTGTGGTCAAGAACGCCTTTTTTCAAAAGAGCACTTTTGAAAAAAGGCGTTCTTCCTCGTAAAATGAGATTTACCGATTTAATTTCCAAAGAACGCAGCGGCAATCTAGATGCAGGTGAAGTTTTTTCAAAAAGCCAATTTTTTCGAAAAAAAACCTGTAGTCTAGACATAGCCTGAGTGTCTGGTAGTTAAGAACTTTGGGAGATGGATTTGGGAGAACTCAGGATCAGAATAGCTAGTGGGGTCACCTGTAAGGCAGGAGTGGGTAACCTCAGTTCCGGGGCCAAATGTAGCCCCCAGCTTGCCTGGATCTGTCCCTCGAGGTTCAGAGCTCCCCCTAGCATTGGGGAGCCTGCACTGGTTCTCCAACGCTCCTGTTGCCCTATTGTGGGACTGGAGCACACAAAATCTACTAGCCTGGGCTCCCCTAGGCTCTGGTGTGCGAGGGGAACGTAGGGAGCATCTTTCTTCTTAGAGTTAGTCAGGGGCCACATCAGTGAGGGTCAGCAGTCCCGCACCCAAAAAAGGTTCCCCCAACCTGCTGGAAGGAGTAACTAGTAAGCTGAAGCCACAGTTGGAACCTTTGTGCTTGTAGGATCCCTACTGATGTCAGCACAGCTCTGAGACTCCCAAAGCTACAAGACAGACAGTGACAGAACTTTTACTTTTCTGAGTGATCTGCAAAATGCCACACCATCAACAATTTTGAATATATCAATACATTTTACATTTAACTAAACTACTGACCTTATCCAGGTCTCAGACAGGTAACTGAAGAATCCTACCAGAGTTGTGAAAAATATGTTTTAGCTGCCAAAAATATGCACAAAATATGTTTTAGTTGGATTTAACATACAATAATCCATTGTCACATTTTCTGCATCATCAGCTTAACAACGCTTCAGTATTCCTGCCAGAAACCTCTTAATTATATTTTCAAACTGTTTTCCTGTAGCCTATAGAAAAGTCAGACACTGTCTGCTGGGATAGCAGAAAGGCTGATTCCAAATAGACAAAAGTGACAAGAATTGTGAAGGCAAAGGATGTGACAAGCTTCAGAATGCTGACCTTTAGCACTTGAAACCAGATGGATGACCCAGCTCTTCAGCAAACATGAATTCTTTTGTATGTGGGTGAAATGGCAAATATTTCCTGTTATTAAAAAAACATTTTGGGATTACCTTCCCCTGATTTGAATGCAGAGAAGATAACTACCCACAGTGACAATACAAAGATTTTAAAGAGTGCCCTAAAGCTACAATACAGAAGAGATATTTCTGTTAGAAAAAAAAAAAAAAGAGTAAAATTATAGGCTTGGTCACTCAAGACAGCATTAAATTGTTTTTGCTGGTGCATGCATTTCAGTATCCTGATAGCCCAGAATTATTCATTTATTAATTTCAGTTTATAAAAACATGTAGAAAAATAAAGCTAATGCCAAGCAAATGGAATGTTACCCTCTAGTTCCCACTATACCTGGAGTTCTACAAACCAGTAACACGTCCGTCTCATGAGGACAAACTAGCAGGAACAAATGGGACTTGCAGAAAGACCCGATAGTCAACACGTTTTAATCAAGGTCAATGAAAGAAGGAAGAAAATTCTGCAACTGAGGATTCATCACTGAAGAGCTCACCCTCCACCCTTTTCTCAATTAGCTTGAATGCCTCAGAATCACACAAGGAAAGAGGAGTTCTCAACTAGGGATGTATAATCCCGTTTAATTGGTTAAACATTATGTTTAATTGTTTAACCGATTAAATGGAGGGGTAGGCAGGGGAGCTGCTCCAGGTGGCTGGGTTGGAATGCCCCCCACCCACCCACCAAGGCTGGGCTGGAACCATATGGTAACAGCCTCCCTTATTTTCAGTGCTGCTGCTAGTAGGGTTCTGCATTCAGAGCTGGGCGTCCATTCAGCAGTCTCTGCTCTCTGACCATCCAGCTCTGAAGGCAGAAAAGTAGCAAGGATAGCAATACTGTAACCCCCGTTTACAAAAACCTTGCAATCCTCATGCAGCCCCCATTTTAAGAAACATTGGTATCCACAATGAAATCATGAAATCTGCATAACAAGATAAAATTGCACAAAAGACTACATTTCATTGTCTGTGACATTTTTTTCACAGCCATGAATTTGGCCCTAAACACATAGCACTCACTGTAGGATTGAAAATTAAAGCTGCTACAATGGAAAGACTTTGGTAGGTTATAAAGGAAAATGAATTAAGTCACTCCTAGTTTGTAGAGATAGAGTAAAAACCTAGCCTTGTACAAAGAGTAGATAAAGTTCTGCATTTATTGCCCTGAAAAGTGAACCCCACCAGAATCACTCTCAGGAATTTGATGAAGAAATGTTAAACCTATATTTTGATAAGAGACCTAGCCACTTGTACAGAACAGAAAGAGAAGTCTGAACAAGGGGTTTTAGTCACACATAACAATAGGAAACCCTATACACTGCTTTCAAGCTTTCTTGAGATCATTCCAGACCGGAAAATATGTAAAATATGCTTTCTGCACAGTCTAACACCTATACAAAAGACCCCTCTGGCTCATACATTTAGCGGTTTAGGGAGAAGGGGGCCTGTTTTGGTTTGAGTTTTTTACATATCCAAATAATTACATATCATACTCCTTGTAAATCAAGAGATATTTAAAATAATTTGACTTTAGGAATACACCAGAACAGCACACACTCCCTTGAGGCCTTATTATCTCTATTTAAGTCCTGCACACTAATTTTCACTTAAGTATTAATAGCTTTCATTGCCTGTACCTGGGCAAAGTTCAGCACTACGTCATTAATTAACTGGAGGCACTGGGAATTTGTAGGCCTTAGACAGTGGTTCCCCAGGCTTCACTACTTCCAAAAGTTCTATCAAGTTCACTATTCCAACACCACTTATTCATTAAAACGGATGCTCATGTCCTTATTCATTCTAGAGCAGAGCTCAAAGTTCACTTAGAAAGAAAATATAATCCTGCAGGTTCAGCCAAACTCAGCTCTTATTGATATTCCATTGTAACCTACAAGATTTTTGTTTTGTTTTTAAAGAAACTGAAACTTCAGGAAACTGAAACTTGGAGCCCGCAAATTATTTCGAAATAATGGGCTTCATATTCTGAAATGATAAACCCTCATTTCACAAGGAATAACGCCTACTTCTAAATAGCTATTTCAAAATTGGGTGAGTGTGGACGGTGCAGATGTGCTTATTTCAAAATAATTGACCTCCAGGACTTCTCACAGCTGCCCTGGTGGCCACTCTGTCCACACCCCTCAGAACTCTATAGTTTCCCTTCCCCTTCAGCCTTTAAAGCTACAACCACAGGGGAAATTGCTTGTGGCACAACGCATGCCCAGCCAGCCCTGTGCCACACTGCAGGACCCATTTGTGCTGCAATCCCCAGCACTCCCACTGAGTCCCCCAAGGCTACAAGCAAGCTGGGAGACAGCTCAAAAGTCCCTGACCAGGGGCAGAAGAAGAGGGCCCCTTCCTGGTCTGGTGCAGAGATCCTGGATCCAACTGAAGTCTGGGGAGAGGAGGCTAACCTCCACGATCTCTGCACCAGGCACAGGAATGCAGAAGTGTACAGCTGTATAGCTGCCAGCCTGGGCCAGAAGCGCCACATGCACATCCAGGAGCAAGTGTGCATGAAAATGAAGGAACTGAGATAGGCCTACACGAAGGCCAGAGATCAGGGGCAGCACATCAGTCGTGCTGCTAATTAGACCAGCTGCACAGAATCCTGGGAAGGGGCGTCGGTCCCTTTCTCCCCTCTCATCATTGATTCCGGCCTGGAGACACTCATCATGAGCCTCCCGGAGGTTGGGGCTGTGGACAAGGAGGAGGAAGAGGAGGCCAACCAATACATAATGCCCTCCAGCCAGGAGGTCATCTCCTTGGAGCCAGTACCCCCTCCCAGGATGTCTCCAGGAGTTCAGACAAACCCAGGGAAGGCACATCAGGTGAGTTCCATTGCTTTCCCTAGACACACACTGAGGGGAGGCGGTGGGCAGCAAGGCGGTGGGCAGCAAGCTGAGACCTTTCAGAGTCGGCTTGGGGCTTGTACAACAGACCGTGCATGTGGGTGTACATGGAGCGCCAGTCCTGAACAGACACCACATAAGATTCCCACACAGGAACCTTTCACTCCTTCTCACAAGATTGCTGGAGAGGCCTGTCATACTCCAGACTCTGTGGTGAGACACCTTCCCACCACAAGCCACTATTAAAGAGGCTGGGGTAATGGGGACACACAGCAGAACCACACATGGCACATGGTCATGCCTGCACTCTCGCGGCAGCATCCTCTCCTAGGCAAGCATGGCGAGGCAGAGGATACCGAGCCCCTGCATGGGAACCTGCTGGAAGGAAGGAAGTGGAGGGGTCCCCAGTACCACCGTCCCTGGCAAGCAGCATTTGCCACTCACACACTCCTCCCCCAACACCCTGCCCCACCTCCAGCAGGTAGAGATAGAAGTCTTCTCCCTTTGGGACACTGCCATTGCCAGACCAGTCATGTGCGCAGCATCGAGGGAAGGTGAGCTGCCCCATTGCTCCCCTCCCACCAGCAGGCTCCTGGCCTGGCCTATACCTTCCCATGCCTGCTTGTCCCCAGGGCCTGGGGGTGGTGAGGCTCCCTGCAGGACAGGGTCTGCTGTCTAGGCCACAGATGGCCTTGCTTGAAGCGCATTGCCATCATCTGAACTGAGACCTTTCGGTGTCGGCTCACATAGTAGGGCTAGGCTTCAGGCATCATGTCTCCTGGGATGACTGCCCTTCTCTCCGTTCTTCACAGCTGGACCATCTGTGAAGCGCGGTGCATCCACCACCTCCTGTGCCATCCTCTGACCCCACAAGAGCTGCTGGCACAGACAACCCCGCAAGGTCCTGGAGCAGTGTCTTGAGTGGGAGGAGCAGAGGTGGGACACAGACTTTGAGGAGCACTGTGCTGACTGGGAGCTGCACTGCACCATCTGGCAGGAGCTGTCCCAGAAGACCCACAGCATGTGCATAGCATACACCACCGCCACTGACTGCCTCGACACTACCATCAAGTGGTCCAGCAGCTGCCCCTCCACGCCTGCTCCTTCCCCATTCCCCCCAGCACCTGTTCCTGCCTCTGGCCCTCCAGCTTCTTCCCCTAGCTCTCCCGTGGCCACTGAGGGTACATCTAGACTACAAGCCTCTTTCGAAAGAGAGCGTCTAGACTACAAGCAGATTTTTTGAAAAAGCGAGCCGCTTTTTCGAAAGAGAGTCTAGACGCTCTTTCGAAAAAGTACAGTTTGCATTCAATAACACTTTTTCAAAAAAGTACTTTCGAAAAAAGGCGTTATTCCTTGTAAAATGAGGTTTACCATGATTGAAAAAACTGCCGTGTTCTTTCAATTTACTTTTGAAAGAACGTGGCTGCAGTTTAGACGCAGGTGACTTTTTTTGAAAAATTGCTACTTTTTTCGAAAAAACCCTGTAGTCTAGACACACCCTGAGTGCCCCGCACATGACGCAGTGGGACCACCCAAGGCAGGCGCCAGTCCCAGCTCCATACCTGAGCCCATCATGACCCTTTCTCCCCCCTCCCAGGTTCTTTCCCCAGTCCCTCCCCCATTATATATTTATCCCAAATAAAAATAACAGAGAATTCATTGTTCCAAACCAAAAGGTCTGGTTTATTTTATCTGCAGGGGAGGAAGGTTCAGTTCAGCAGAAAAGGACCTGGGGATAATAGTGGATGAGAAGCTGGATATGAGTCAACAGTGTGCCCTTGTAGCCATGAAGGCTAATGGCATATTAGGTTGCTTTAGGAGGAGCATTGCCAGCAGATCTAAAGAAGTTATTATTCCCCTTTATTTGGCACTGGTGAAGCCACATCTGGAGTATTACGTCCAGTTCTGGACCCCCAGTATAGAAAGGATGTGGACACATTGGAGAGGGTCCAACGGAGGGCAACCAAAATGATTAGGGGGCTGGAGCACATGACGTACAAGGACAGGCTGAGGAATTTGGGCTTATTTAGTCTGCAGAAGAGAAGAGTGAGGGAGGATTTGATAACAGCATTCAACTTCCTGAAGGGAGGTTTCAAAGAGGATGGAGAAAGGCTGTTGTCAGTAGTGACAGATGGCAGAACAAGGAGCAATGGTCTCAAGTTACATTGGGGGAGGTCTAAGTTGGATATTAGGAAAAACTTTCACTAGGAGGGTGGTGAAATACTGGAATGTGTTACCTCGGCAGGTGGTGGATTCTCCATCTCTAGAGGTTTTTAAGTCTCAGCTTGACAAAGCCCTGGCTGGGTTGATTTTCTTGGGATTTCCTGCTTTGGGCAGGGAGTTGGACTCGATGACTTCTGAGGTCTCTTCCAGCTCTAGGATTCTATGGTTCTATGAAGGTGGGACAGGAGGGCAAGGGAAGAGAAGTATGGGGGTGAAAAGGCATAGAGGGACTATGCAGAGGCCTCTTTGTGGGGAGGCCGGGGGGATGGACACACACATAAAACATACAGGGTTACTACCTTTGGCCATTTATATGGACATGTATAGCTTGATTTTAACTATTTATGATATTTCATAGCATGCATAAGTAGATTACGTGGATCAGTTGGATCAACCATATGTAACAGTCAGCAAATCAATGGAATAACTGATTTGGTTTGCACAAAAGAAAAGCTTGGCCAAAGTTTTATAACATTTCCATTCCAGACCTTCACAACTTATTATTTCTTTTTTTACCTTTTGTGAATATTTTTACTTCTTGTTCATCAAAATGTTGAAGTTTTTCTGCTTTAACTGAAGAGAAAAGGCAGACTGAGCAGTAAACTGGTTTATGCAAGACAATCAAAAAACTCTTAGTAGAGGAGCCAGAGAAGAGTTATAATAGCCAGAGTAAAGTTCTGCATATACATAGCATGGTTACTGAAAAATCTAAAAGAAAAAGAATCCCCTTTTATAAAAGCTGGCTCCATTAATAAAGAGCCCTAATTGGCCCTTTCAGAGCATCAGTAATCTTATAAAAAACTCATGGTGATATATAAAAGCAGTATAGAGGGGGAAGAAACAGACCCAAATGAATCAATATTTTAAATTACAGAGTTTCCTGAAGAAAAAGAAAGCTAGTGCCTCACATTATAATCCTAATATCCTACTTTCAGAATATATAAAATTAGGGGGTTTAATTGTGTACGATTCAAGTTTGTGACATTTCTACCATTTAAATAATTTATGTCAAATACAATGAAGAGTTGTGTGACTCTCACTTAGGTTATAAATTTGGTGTCTGCAAAACTTCAGTTTCAGAAATGATCAAAGAAAATGCCTACAGCAGTTATACTTACATTTTATAAGGGAAAGAGTGGACACAAGAGAGCAGTTTATGTTGTCAGAAAGAATTTTGTACTTGTTATACAAGAAAGCATTAATATGATTTTTTTTAAAAAAAGATCAATAATTTTCACATCAGAAGTTAATGAACTGACACCAAACATCCAGAGAAAATTCAGTGCCCCAAAACCTAAATGCATAATTAACCTCTATTCCAAAAACTGGCAATTTGCAAAGAAATGTGCTGAAGTGAGTCTGATCTAGTTGCTATGTTTAGAAGTAGAATTGGAATGGACTCACAGATTAGAAGAGCTAGAAACTAGATTTTTTAAAATCTACTGTATTATTGCAGAAGTATCTATAAACAGATGAAAGCAGATTAAAGTATGGTTTTATTCTACTGCCAACAACTTTTGCATTTGAATTCAAATTCACAAGGTACCATACATAGGATTCTGAACTGCATGCTTGGATATGGGTAACTCTGTGGCTAGCACACAGACAGGGGGAACCCCCCTTACTGACCATAAAAGGTATGTAAGTATGTTCTCAAGAGGAAAGTGTGTGTGGGATCTTATTTACAAATGTCTAAATACATGCCATTCCTTTGCGCTTACAGGCACAGTTGAAAGTGAGCCAGAAAAGGAAGTACCCACAGTCTAACACAAATAGGATATGAAATTTGTCCCAGCATGGTTTTGTTTTGGCATATACTTTCATATATTAGTTAATTATATTCATATTAGTGGATACATGTGTGTGTAGCATTCACTGAATAAAGAAAAATATGAACAAAATAAAGTTGTTAGCACGTCTCAAAAATGCTTAAATAAACAACCTGTAAAATACTATACAAGGACTTCCAATTTCTCCACAAATACATATATCCCATCCACACCCTTCATGTCATCTCAAACACCCCACAAACACTAACAGAGTTTTTTGCAAAATTAGGAGAGTATATATAGGAAGGTATTATGAAGGCAGATATAGTAAGATACAGGAAACAGAGGAGAAAGGGCCAACTGAAATATTGTGCATAACAATGGACAAGAAATGTCATTAATTGGGAATACTTGCACTTCTACCTATCTTACTCATGCACTAGTTTGGTAATAACTGAATGAATGGTCCACCTATACTTTCTTTGGGTTTTAGCATCAAGATTTAAATCAGGAATTCAACTGTTTATGCAAAAATCTTGGGGCTGCAAACAAGAATTGCAAAAAGGCAATTGCTCTTTTTACAAATCTGATCAGAATCAATTTTATATATAACCACTACTGTCAACTACCTATGGGGTACTTTCTTTGCAAAGGGATTAATTCAGCATCAGTAAAATCAGTCTGAGCTTTGCCAACACCTGAGCCAACTCCCACTGAAGTCCATGGGAGAACTCACAGAGATTTCAGTGAGAGCTGAATTGGGCCCTTAAAGATTGCAGAGTTCATTGTATGGTTGCCAGGTGTCTGGTTTTCACATGGACTGTCCGTGATTTGGGTTCCCCCGTCCAGTACAAAAAACAGAAAATACCAGACAGAAGCCCAGCGGGGACAATTTTCCCCTGCCACGTCTGGCGGGGGTGGGAAAGTGAGGAGCGCAGGGCCATTTAAAGGCACAGCACTTTTTTTTTTTTTTTTTTTGCTCAACAACTTTGGTCTCCCCCCTTCTTTCCCCCTCCCCCCCAACAGAATTTTTTCCTGGTGTTTTTTTTGGGGGGGGAGGGGGAGTATTTGGTATTTTTAGTTAAACCATCTGGCAACCCTCTCCACTTGTTAAATAACTATTTACTTTTTTATATATATGTTTAAAATATTATAGAAGATAAATACTATTTCTGAATGTTTTGGCTGTTCTATAAAGGAAAGCATAATTTTAAAAGCCCAAACACCATAAGTTAACTTTAACCTTTCATAATAGATTACATCTGAGAACCAATTTGTTTCCCTGGCCTAAAATGAACAATTAGATCTAGCAATCCACTTGAAGAATTTAACACTATGCAAGTTAGAGACTAAGAAAATTATAGGTCAAAAGTATTTGTAGGCCAAATGTAGCTTCTTCTGCCCAATGAAATTAATTGGGTTATTAGCAGAGTAAGGCACTATTCAGTTTGAGGCCCATGTTAATTACCCTGATTTTGCTCAATATAAATTATAAAAATCCATCTGAAATGTCCATAGGGAGAAGTAAAATCTGTAATACCTTTTAGAAGAATGAGTATTTTTTAACTGAAGATAAAGTGCAACAACATACTAATGCTGTATAAAGGAAAACACCCAACTCTGTACATTCAAATTAAGTTTGCAGTTTCATTTAAAAAATGCATTAAAGACAACTGATTTCAGACAGAACAGAACTTTTTATACACAAGATAATATACACGAGATAACGGGGAGGGCACTCACTTTTTGAGCACTTGGTAATGGCTGGGTGTGGCACTGCTGTCCTTTACTCAACCTGGCACACACTGTAGACTGCTGGCCAACTTTGATGGATCCACCGTGTTTTGGCCTTCTGGCCAAGTCACAAAGTTCAACTGAACCCCATCCAAAGTAGAAAAGAGTCTAATAAACAAACAGTCCCATTCCCCTCACTAGTGTCTGCAGCCCTGGCTCTGGCCTCTTTCAATTCAGCCCTTTGTTTGGGCTCTCAAAATAAGTCCTAGGCCCTTTTTGGCATTTATTCCACTGTGGTAGGGAGGGGGAACAAGGGACCACCCACTTACAAACCAGGAACTAGGGATGTAAAATCCCATTTAATTGGTTTACTGGTTAAATATTATGTTCCCCTCATTGGGCTGGAACAGTGCCCCGCCTTCCATGGACAAGGGCTGGTCCAACTAGTCAGGTAGTCAGAGCAGCCCCTGCCTATGTCGGGGGTGGAAGAGGGGTGAGAGGGACAGGGCTGGGCTCGTCATGGACAAGGGCTGCTGCAGGTGGCCGGTCAGAGCAGCCCCTACCTGCAACACACACGTAGGGTTGCCAGATGGTTTAACCAAAAATACCGAACACCACCCCACCCCACCAAAAAAAAAACACCAGGGAAAAAAAGGGGGAGACCAAAGTTATTGAGCAAAAAAAGAAAAGCAACAGCATAGCCCCTTTAAGAAATGCTTTTAAGGCTTTTTGACTTTAACAGGCTGCCGGCGGCCATCTTGTCTTCCTGCTCTGAGCCAGACAGCTCCCCTGAAGAACCAGGTAAGCGGAGGGGAGGGAATGGGTTGCGGAGTGTAGGGTTTCCAGGTGTCTGGTACTGACCTGGACAGTCCGGTATTTTCGCCTCCTGGCAGGGGAAAAAAATCAGAAAATACCGGACTGCAACGCACCAATAGGGGCTGCTTCAGCTGGGTGGTTGGACCAGTCCCCGCCTGTGATGGGCCTTGCAGGGCTTGAGTAGCTCTCGGCCCATGGTGGGTGGGGAGCTGCTCCAGCTCCTACCAGTTAACCATTTATATCCCTACCAAGGACCCTGTTAACATAGCTATAGATTGCTTGATTTCAGTTCACTGATGCTTCTTCCCTAAGATTCCTTCCCTGAGATTCCTCCACCTGTCCCATTTGTAACTTCATCCTTACCTCAGAGCTAAAGTTCTTAGGTCCTCTCCCTTCCCGCACATCCATCTTAAGTAACTGCAGCCCGAAACAAACTCTGGTTCTCTCTCAAGATCCTCTAGCCAGAGAAGCTGGTCCAGCCAAGGACTTGCTCGCTTAGGCTCAGCTAGAAGCCACACAGCCTACTCTCTTACTGTAAGGCCTTGATAGGCAAGCCTGTAAAACCCACCATTATTATATTCCTTTCCTGATACTTCACTACTTCCTGGGGATAGCTACTGGGAGGATTGCAGGGCCTCCTCTAGGAGAACTACAAAGGCCAGGTACACCTTATCACACACTCTTCACCTTACCATATATCTCTGCATAAGGGGAAGGCAGATGCTTATGTAATTTTTTTCCAAAATAACAGAACTAGCAAAGAAAGAAGAAGAACAGGAAAAGTTCAATGCCTTCTTAAATTCCTGAGATTGCTAATGTAAACTTCTCTTACTCAGCAAAGGTCTTGAGACTGTCTGCTTCTCTCATTCGTCAGTCACCTCGCACATGGCAATATCCTTGACTATTGTCAGTAGGGGGATATTACAACCATAGCATGGAAACAGCTCTCCTCTATGAGATGGCTGATTTCCTTTTTATTGCTGGTATTTCCATAACCCAAGTTCTCCATATAACTTGGAGGAATCTTCCGCTTCTCTGAACTATTTCCCCCTCATATGCAGCAGTTGTCAATCCGCATCAGTCATGATTCCACAGCCTAAAAATATTCTGCCAGTCACACTCTTGATAGTGCATTCCCTGTGCCAAAACCACTCCACCAAAGCCAGTTATTAACTCTTTGTTTTAATCTGCTGTATTGTACTTTACTGCATTTTATCTCAATATTCACTTTTACTTGCAATTGGCAAATCCCAAGTGCATGTACTATGACACCTTTATTAACCATTCCATGACTATTTTTGCAAAGTATTCCAATTTTATCTTAATTTCTTTTAGTAAAATATTTCCAAGTCAGGACTGTATTATTTGAATAAGAGTAGCAGCCTCAAGAACAGGTCTGCCTTAAATTACCTTACTGGCATGTAACCTGGATGAAATTAACTGGTCTTTGTTTCTCCTCCTCCCACAAAACCTACGTGTGGAACTCAACATCTCTCTGCAGCACTGTCACTGATTTTCTCTTTCTTTCTTAAAATCTCCTGCCATGCTTTCATTTCCCATTGCCTCAACTGTCAGTTTATTCTTCTGTGGTCAACATAAATCTGTTTCATCATATAGCATTATTCTCCCTAAAACTTGGCTAAAAATGATAGATTCAGATTAAATATCCTTTTTTAATGTAAAGATCCCAAGATATTCTAGAATAACACTGACCTATTTACTCTCACAGCTGAGAGCTGAGGTGGGGAGGAGTTATAAAATTTCAAAACTATGTAAAAAAGCTGCTGTTTTCCACCTCTGAAGTAGAGAAGTTATTGGCACATAGCAATAATATTGAAATGTTCAGTAAAGAAGTTTTTAAAAAGGGAACCACTTATTCTGTTAGAATATCACCAGAGGACTTTAACACATTAGTTCTGCTATTGAGATAACTGCCATAAGAGCTTAATGTTCACACACCTCAGTCCAAAGATAGTTCTCCTAGCAACAAAGCGCTAATTATCAGAGTGGATGACTGGGATGAATCACTTGATAAAAGCCCTCACAAATGTTCATTAATGGCACATGATAAAAACATAAGAACAGCCATACAAGGGTCAGAGCAATAGTCCATTTAGCCCAGTATCATATCTTCCCACAGTGGCCAATGCCAGATGTTTCAAATGGAATGACAGAACAGGCAATTATGAAGTGATCCATCTTTAGTCATCCACTTCTAGCATCTAGCAGTCAGAGTCTTAGGTACCCTCAGATCATGGGGTTCCATTCATGACCATCTTGGTTAATAACAATTGATAGACCTATAATCTCTGAACATAAATAGTTCTGGTTTTAATCCAGTTATAGTTTTGACCTTCACAACACTTCCTGGCAACAAGTCCCACAGGTCGAATATGCACTGTGTAAAGAAATACATCCTTATGTTTTCTTTAAAAAAAAAAAAAAAAAACCCTGCTACCTATTAATTTAATTGGGTGACCCCTGGTTCTTACGTTATTGGAAGGAATAAACATCTTATTAACTTTCTCCACACCATTCATGATTTTATAGACCTCTATTATATTTCCCCTTAGTTATCTCTTTTCCAAGCTGAATAGTCCCAGCCTTTTTAATACTTTCTCATAAAAAAACCTTGCTCCATACCCTTAATCACTTTTGTTGCCCTTCTCTGTACCTTTTGCAATTTTAATATATCATTTTTGAGATGGGGTAATCATAACTGTGTGTGGCATTGAAGCTGTGGATGTACCACGGATTTATATAGAAACATTTTTCTGTCTTATGATCTAGCCTACTTTTAATGGGACATAACATGTTAGCTTTGACTGTTAGTACAAGTTGAACCTCTCTTAAGTTGAACCTCTCTTGTCTGGGACGCTCTGGTCCAGTAACATCTGTGGTCTCACAGTGAAGTCCCGGTGGTCCCTGGGCATTGGAGCCGCAGCAGCCCTAGGGTGAAGGGAGCCTGATAGACCAGGGTCAGCAGATCTGGAAGGGGGTGGCTGGCTGGCACAGCTGAGAGATGATGGCGGTGGGACAAGGGAGATCCACTAGATATACTGACGGACCCAAGAGAGCCTGGAGTTCCCCATCAGCAGAGGGATGGAATTGACCTCTATAGTCCCTCAAACTCCCTTATTTGGGACCAGTCAAGTCCTGAGGGTGCCTGTTCAGAGAGGTCCAACCTGTACATACTGAGATGTTTTCAGACAACTATCCAATCTGACTTTAAGATTTCTTTCTTGAGTGGTAATAGCTAATTTAGATTCCATCATTTTGTATGTGTAGATGGGATGATGTTTTCCAATATGCACTTCTTTGCATTTATCATTAGTAAATTTCATGTCATTTTGTGGTCCAGTCACCCAGTTTTATGAGATTTTATGAGCAACTCTTTGCAGTCTACTTTGGACTTAACTATTTTGAGGAATTTTATATTATCTGTAAAGCAGCCTGAGTTCCTCAGGTCAGCCACTTTAGTCTCAAAAGCCTACACTCAATCACCGAGGGCCATGAGCTCCTTACATCAAATGCGCACGCACATGCCCACACACACACACAACCTAGCCACGTGGCAGGTAATCATACACGCAGTATTCAGTGCAGTAAACGGGATAGCTGCCACTCTGGTGCTGGACATCCATCTGCTTTTTTTTTCCCCAACTCTAGCTTTGCTTTTTTTCTTTGTTGATAGGGAAGAATGTTTACTGGCCTCAGTTAGAGGATGTTAGGTGTATCTGGCTCTCTCACTCACTGTCTAAACTCCTTTTTACTGCTTCTGTTTGATAGTTCCTCTGGTCATTTAGGAGCTGGCTTTTTTAAACCCTTGTTCCCCCTGAGTAGCCCAGCCCACTGGTTAATGGATCCTAAAGAGATTAGGGATCAAAACCTGTTAAGAAGTTGTAAACCTTGCCTAGAAGACCACTAAGCTCAGCACACTACACTCCACACTGTATACTACAGTGCATATACTATATACAACAATCAAAGGATTACATAGTCGCTCCTCCTTCACCTGGATAACTCCCTTATGAAACTCCTGTTTGTTGCATATGTATAAAATAGTTGTTGAGTCTTTTTCCTGGTACCACACACTGCATCATCAGAACCACTTTATACAACATCTCCACTGTCTTTGGAAGTCCACATCCAATTACTTACCAAACCATCCCTCAGGGAACTGACAGATAGGGTCCCTTTTGATGCTAACATGAAGGGGAAAGGAACCCAGGAGAGCTGGCAGTATTTTCAGGAAGCCTTATTGAAGGCACAGGAACAAACCATCCCGCTGCACAGTAAGAAAAGCAAATATGGTAGGCGACCAGCTTGGCTTAACAGTGAAATCCTTGGTGAGTTTAAACACAAAAAGGAAGCTTACAAGAAGTGGACAGATGACTAAGGAGGAGTATAAATACATTGCTCAAGCATGCAGGGGTGTAATCAGGAAGGCCAAAGTGCAACTGGAATTGTAGCTAGCGAGGGATGTGAAGGGTATCAAGAAAGGTTTCTACAGGCATATTAGCAATAAGAGGGTAGTCAGAGAAGGAATGGGACCTTTATTGGATGAAGGAGGTAACCTAGGGTGTGTCTAGACTACAGGGTTTTGTCAACAAAAGTGGACTTTTGTAGACAAAACTATACCTGCATCTACACTACCACCGAATTCTGTCGACAGTAAGTCGACAGAACGCGGCAGTTTTGTCGACAGTGGTAAACCTCATTCTACGAGGAGAGTTATGTCGACAAAAGGTAAATGTGGATGCGGGGGAAAATTTGTGTCGACAATAAAGGCCTCCAGGAAAAAGCCCTGGTGGACACTCCTGCCACAGCTTTCAACTCTATTCTTCCTGCCTGCAGCCATCTTTAAAAGGCACAGGCACCCAGGATTACCATTCTGGCAGCAAGCCAGCTCCAGCCAGGACCCTGACTGCACAGCTCTTCCTGGTAGAGACACTCAGGAGACATGTCCCAAGGACAAGCCCCCCCAAGAACGCCCTGGCCCCTCCAGGGACACAGCCCCGCAGGAAGCCAGGGGGACCAAACACCGGGCACCCTCCTGGTCTGGGCCTGAGATCAAAGCCCTCTTGGGGCTCTGGGCTGAGGAGAAGTCCCTCCAGTCCAGCAGGAGGAGGAATGTGGACATTTATGCCCAAATGGCAGAAGGCCTGGCTAAAAAAGGTCACCACCCCTGCACCCTGGAGCAGGTCAAGGCAAAGGTGAAGGAGCTGAGGCAGGGATACGTCAGGGCCCATGAGCACAGCTCCGCTCCGGGGAAATGGCACACTATTGTGCCTACCATGAGGATCTGGACCAGATCCTGGGGGCAGGGGAACCCCTGCCTCCCGAGCGGCTTGTGGAGTCTGGGTTGGAGACCCCTGTTCAGCAGTGGCCGCAACTCTAGGCAGACGACCAGGAGCTCTAAGAGGAGGAACAGGAGGAGGAAAACAGCACCAGGAGCACCCAGGAGCCAGATGCCCAAACTCAGCAGTTCTCCCAGACAACCTCGGACCCCGGGAAGGGAACATCAGGTGAGTGCTGTGAAGGTCCAACACACACAGGGCAGGGCAGGCAGGAGGAAAGTGGATGGTGCAGTGCTGTGACCTGTTATGCTGATCACAGCCTGGGGGGCGGGGCACACCCATGGCCACCCTCAGGGAGGGCTGTCCTACCCCTGCACCCAAGCGGCTGCGAGGCACCACCTGCTTCTGCAGGCAATGATGCCAGGTGCAGGCATGGGTTGGGGATGCTAGGATTGCCACACAGCTTCAGGCCTCTCAGCAACCTGCGGGAACCCCAACCATGACCTGACACTTGTCTGTGCTGCTTGGCCATGGGGCGTGTGTGAGGGGGGGCAGGATGGTGGCCTGCACACCTTCTGGGCTCTAGGGAGGCCGTGGCTACTGGCCAGGCCACACCATGCCTTACTGAGACCCACATGAGCATCCTCTGATCCTAGGACAGCCACTGCCTGCTGAGGAGGAGGAGAGCATGCCCTCTCAGGGAAAGTGTGAGCATGCATAACTGACTACTTTTCCCTCTTGTCCTCCACAGCCGGACCAGCTGACCAGGAGGGGGGTGCCACACCTGCCCCACCAGCCAGACAGCTGCAGGGAACCTGTCGGCAGTGGCACACATATTTGGAGCTGGTGCGCCAGCACATCTTGGTCCTGCAAGGGATGCAGGACTCAATGAACCACAGGATGGAGGCAGGGGCAGAGTGGCGCAGGCGCTTACTGGAGGAATTTGCCCAGCAGCGCACTGACATTTGCGCTGCGATCCGGGAGGTTATGGCCTTCCCTGGTTCTGTGCCTGGTCCTGCTCCTCCTGCTCAGCCTGCCCCGCCCCCCGCTCAGCCCCTGCCATCCCAGACTCAGCTACAGCCCCATCTCCTGCCCAGCCCCCTACTGTCCCAGCCCGTAGGAGCACCCGTCTCCGAGCTGGCCTCCGCAGCCAAGGTGGCAGGGCCTCCGCAGCCAAGGTGGCACCCTCAGCTGTGGGCCTCCTTCCCCGCTTCCAGGTTGACATCCCCTCTTCCCCCTGTAAAAGTCATTGATGGAAGTACTTTATTTTGTTAACAAAAACAAGTTATTTTTCAGAATACAAGAGTTGTATAGCTTTGTAATAAATCCATAGTGAAGTAAACTGTACACTTTTTATTTTTTTAACACCACCACCTGTCTCTGTTGTCAGTGTGATTGTGTGAAATGTGAATATGGGGCCAGGAGGGATTTTGGGGAGAAAGGCAGTGGGGGCATTGGGCACTCCCACAATTGGAAGGCCCTGGGGACAATCATCGGCCTCCTTGTGAGAACTGCTTCTGCAGGGCTTCTTGGATTTGCAATCCTGACTGGTGGGCTTGCTGGATGGCAGCTGTCTGGGGCTGCTCAAAGTGCCTCCCCTCCACGTCAGTCCGTGTCCCCCATGCAGGGAGGAAGGCCTCACCGTTCCTTTCTATTAGGTTTTGCAGCACACAGCATGCAGCAACCACATCAGGGATGTTGCGTTCCCCCACGTCCAGCCAAGTAAGCAGGCATCTAAATCCAAAGGCGCACTCCACCTGGTAGCAAGCCCGATTCAGGAGGGAGTTAAAGAGTTCCCTGCTCGCATCCAGGTGTTCCGTGAATGGCTTCATGAGCCAGGGCATAAGGGGGTATGCCGCATCAGCCACGATGCATATAGGCATCTGCACATCCCCCACGGCCAAGTTTCTGTCTGGGAAAAAGGACGCAGCCTGCAGCCTACAGTACAAGTACGAGTTCCTGAACACAGGGGCATCATGTGCCCGGCCTGACCATCCGACCCAAATGTCTGAATTGTCCCCAGTGGTTGACCAGGGCCTGCAGCACCATCAAAAAGTAGCCCTTTCTATTAATATACTGGGCTGCTCAGTGGGGTGGTGCGCAGATCGGGATGTGCGTCCCGTCGAGTGCTCCACCGCCGTTGGGAAATCCTAGCACTGCAAATCTGGCCACAATGGCATCCAGGTTTCCAAGGTGGACGGTCCTATGAAGCAGCTCTGAATTGATGGCCGTCACCACCTGCAGAAAGGGACAAATAGAAACACACAGAACAGGACAGGACATTAGAGGGGTTGGCTCAGCTGATGAGAGGTGCTCCCCCCCCTGGACCCCAAGAGCCCCCCTAAGACAACCCCTCCCCCACCCCATGGCAGGGTGAGGCCGAGAGGGCTTCTACCTCTGCCACCCCATCCCCAATTCCCTGTGCCTGGTTTTAACTGTCCCCCTTAGCTGCCCACCCCCACCCCTCTGGACTGTCCCCCGACAGTGACTTACCTCCATCAAGACGGCCCCGACAGTAGACCTCTCCACGCCAAACTGATGTCCCACGGAGCGGTAGCTGTCAGGGGGGGTGGCCAGATTCCACAGAGCAATAGCGACGCGCATCTCCAAGGAGGATGGCGGGCTGCAAGAGGGTGTCCTGGCGTTGCAGGGCAGGGGCGAGCCAGGCACAGAGCTCCTGGAAGGTGGAATTCCGCATCCGAAAGTTTCAGAGCCACTGGTCATCGTCCCACTGCTGCATAACAAGCCGGTCCCACCAGTCTGAAGTGATGTCCAGCCTCCAAACTCGCCTCTCCAGGAATAAGTTTGGGGGCAAGGGCAGTAGTAGAGCTGCAGCCTGATTGAGGGGCTCAAGGTTGGGCTCTGAATCCAGCTCTGCCACAAACGTCATGATGATCTCATGAAGCTGCAGCAGAGCTTCCAACATCACGGTGTGGGGCCATCGCCTGCCCAGGGGCAGCTCAGGCTCCATGGCCAAAAACACACTGCAAAGCACAAAAACAAACCTGAAAATAAACTGCTGTGGTGTCTGAGGAAGCAGGGCAACCAAAGCAAGAACTGCAGCAGCTTTGCTTTCTCTCTAGGAGGTAGGCAAGCTAGAAGCAGGAGCAGAGCAATGGCTGTCCAGGAGGGTCCCTTTAAGCACGCATCTCTGCAAAGAGCAAGCAGCAGCTCCAGGAACTTAAGGCTGCCCTATGACCTTCCAGAAGCACTTCCGGGGTGCCTTCTTTTGTCAACAGAACGTCCGGCAGTCTGGACGCTCTTTGTCGACAAAGCGGATTGATTTTTTGATCCTCGTTATGTAGTCTAGACGCTCTTTGTCGACAAAAGCCTGTAGTCTAGATGTACCTCTAGTGACAGATGATATGGGAAAAGCAGAAGTACTCAATGTTTTTCTGTCCCTGTCTTCACAGAAAAGGTCAGCTCCTAAACTACTGCACTAGACAAGGTGGGGGGGGGGGGAAGCCCTCAGAGAAAGAACAGATTAAGAACTATTTAGAAAAGCTGGACATACGCAAATACATGGGCCTGGATCTAATGCATCTGAGGGTGCTGAGAGAGTTAGCGGATGTGATTGCACAGCCATTGGCTCACTGTGATCAGGGAAGGTCCTGGACAATTGGACAAAGGCAAATGTAGTGTCCATCTTTAAAAAAGGGAAGAAGGACAATCCAGGGAACTACAGACCAATCAGCCTTACCTCGGTCCCCAGAAAAAACATGGGGGGGAAATCCTCAAGGAATCCATTTTGAAGCACTTGGAAGAGAAGAAAGTGAGAGGAATACTGAATATGGAGTTACAAAGGGCAAGTCATTCCTGACCCACCTGATTGCCTTCTATGACAAGATAACTGGCTCTGTGGACATGGAGAAGGTAGTGGATGTGATGTAGCTTGACTTTAGCAAAGCTTTTGATACAGTCTCCCACAGTATTCTTGCCACCGAGTTAAGGAAGTATGGATTGGATGAATGGACTGAAAGGTGGACAGACAGCTAGCTAGATTGTTGGGCTCAATGGACAGTGATCAACAGCTTGATGTCTGGTTGGTGGTCGGTGTTAAGCGGAGTGCCACGGGGATCGGTTCTGGGGCCAGTTTTGTTCAACACCTTTATTAATAACCTGGATGAAGGGATGGATTGCACCCTCAGCAAGTTCACAGAAGACACTAAGCTAGGGGGAGAGGTAGATATGTTGAAGTGTAGAGATAGGGTCCAGAGTGACTTAGACAAACTGGAGGATTAGGCCAAAAGAAATCTGATGAGGTTCAACAAGGACAAGTGCAGAGTCCTGCACTTGGGATGGAAGAATCCCAAGCACTGTTATAGGCTGGGGACCAACTAGCCAGGCTACAGTTCAGTAGAAAAAGATTTGGAGATTACAGTGGATGAGAAGCTAGATATGAGTCAACAGTGTCCCCCAAGAAGGCTAACAGCATCTTAGAGTGCATTAGGAGGAGCACTGCCAGCAAATCTAAAGAAGTGATTATTCCCCTTTATTTGACCCTGGTGGGGCCACATCTGGAGTACTGTGTCCATTTCCGGGCCTCTCCCCAATACAGAAAGGATGTGGACACATTGGAGAAGGTCCAGCGGAGGACAATGAAAATGATTAGGGGGCTGTAGCACATGACTTATGAGGAGAGGGAATTGGGCTTATTTAGTCTACAGAAGAGAAGAGTGAGGGGGGATTTAATAGGAGCTTTTAACTGCCTGAAGGGGAAGGGGGTTCCAAAGAGGATGAAAAGAGGCTGTTCTCAGTAGCAACAGATGACAGAATGAGGAACAATGGTCTGAAGTTGCAGTGGGGGAGGTCTAGGTTGGATATTAGGAAAAACTATTTCATGAGGAGGATGGTGAAGTACTGGAATGGGTTACCTAGAGAGGTGGTGGAATCTCCATCCCTAGAGGTTCCCGGCTTTACAAAGCCCTGACTGGGATGATTTAGTTAGGATTTGACCTGCTTTTAGCAGGGGATTGGACTCGATGACCTCCTGAAGTCTCCTCCAACCCTATGATTCTAGGACTCAAACCTAGCTCAGATTAACTTTAAAGAATACTGCATAACAGCCAAACTTCATGCCCTCATTTACGCATGCCCTACCATATTTACAGTTATTATCTGAGTAAGGCTGTGACATTAAACATGTTACTTTGAAAGACTATAGATTACTCAAGTACTTGGAAATATTTTTGCATTAAAGAATCAATATGAATTTTAAGTAAAATGTCATGCACTTTTCTGGCATTGAAAGGATTTTTTTTTTTAGTTATCGTGGAAAGCAATAACAAAGCCTACAGCCTAATCTACAGTTGTAGCTCAGGCATTATAAATCAATGTGAGAAGGTGGCATTATCATAATGTACCCATAATATTCTGAGGTTAGACCTCACCCAAAATACCTTAACAATTTAAACCAAAAATAATTGCCGTTCTGTGTCTGAATACACAAAGAAAGCAGAAGGCTATCAAGTCTAAAAATGCAAGGAATGAGACACTTGTTTTCATAAGAAAATAAGGTAATTGCGGTTTTTAAGGTTATTAAGGGGGATGATTTCTTTGTTGAGACATCATATTGAAATGGTGGAGCTTAAAAATATAAGACCTGGTAAATACTGCTTTTAGAAAAGGAGGGAAAACCCACTTAACTGTGATTACTCAAAGAACAGCAGCAAAACTTTAAATTTATTTAGAAAAGATAAAAAACTAGGAGGAAAAATGCACAACTCCTTGTTTTTTAAGTACATGTATAGCTCCTGGATGGAGGGGACAGGGGGTTCTGTGTGCTGCCTGTACCTGCAGGCTCCTCCTCCCCCACAGCTGTTATTTTCTATGGTTCCCAGCCAAAGGGATCTGCAGTGCTGGCACCTTAGTGGGGACAGCACATGGAGACTCCCCTGGTCACCCCTAAGAGTCAGAAATGCCAAATGCTTCTGGAAGCCACTTGTAGCCAGGGCAGGTAGGAAGCTTGCTTTAGCCCCACTGCACTGCCAACCAGACTTTTAGCAGCGTATTAAAATCTCCAGATTTCTTACATTAGTCACTGGGAGATCAGTGTCAATTACAGTAAACTCCCAGCCAATCCAGAAGGGTTGGCAACCCTAGATGTAATCCTTGTCAGCCCATACGCACCAAAGTCATCACTAGAATGTCAGCAATTGCCAACCAACACTGTAGCTACATTCAAACAATCTACAGTATTTTTAAAATATATCTGAAAACAAATTTCACAACTAACTATTGACTATCTGCAAAAATGTGGTGCATCCCAGGTACTAGCATTTTTCTGTTATTTTAATTAAATCTATATCTATCAGGAAACTAATCTGCTGTTATTTGATGCCCACTTTCACAAAAACAATTGTCAGTTTTATTTAGCATTTTTGCACATATACTGGCCCATACAGACTGCAGCTAGATGCTTCTGCAAGCACTGTTGTTTTTTCAATAGTTTGTAAACACACAAACTTCTCTCTGTAAACAGAGCTCTTGAAGTGTGACTGAATGGTACGGTTCCAGCTGTTTCACAAGTGTTCAAAACACAGATAATATACATCTCTATATATTTACATGTATTGCTTAGATATGGGATTTAGACTTCATCACCCTCTAAAAAAGTTAAATAAAGGAGAAAAACAAAATGATAAATCTTGGCAGCAGTTTCCTAGAAGAAACTTTAGGCCTCCTAAAAAATGCCAGAAATAACATAGATAAAAATAGTCACAATTATTCTATTTTTGAGTCAAGGTGTAGGTGTGTGACTGTCTGAGCTTTGTTTGTTTTCTGCTTTATTAGAATCAAATTTCATGTGGCCACACAAGCAATTATAACAGATAACAAGGACCAGCCAAGGATACTGCTGGTCAGTTCAAAAAGAAACATAACTCTTAGCATTCATTTATCAGGTTTCTGGAAGCTCAGAAGTTCATTTTTCTAGTACAGTAAACTTCCGATAATCCGGCACCTTTAGGACCCAGGGGGTGCCGGATTATCAGATATGCCAGACCATCGGAAGGGGGGGCTATGAGGGGTCTAGGGTGGTGTGGAGGGGGATGCCACCCCAGACCCCTCATAGCCCCCCCTTCCGATTGTCCAGCTCTGCCCCAGGCGTCCCGATTCAGCCGCTGCTGGTCAGCAGCAGCTGAATCGACGCCTGCGGCAGAGCAGCTGGGGTGCTGCCGGGTTGGTCCAGTAGCACCGCCCCTTGGCGCTGCAAGACCAACCCGGCAGCACCCCAGTTGCTCTTGGGGACGCCTGGGGAAGAGCAGCTGGGGTGCTGCCCGGTTGGTCCCGCAGCGCCAAGGGGCGGCGCTACCGGACCAACCCGGCAGCACCCCAGCTGCTCTGCCGGAGGCGTCCCCAAGTCAGCCGCCGCTGAAATTGACCAGCAGCTGACTCCCAGAAGCCCAGGGCACCTGAAATTGACCAGCGGCGGCTGACTTGGGGACGCCTCGGGCAGAGCAGCTGGGGTGCTGCCGGGTTGGTCCGGTAGCGCCGAGGAGCAGCGCTACCGGACCAACCTGGCAGCACCCCAGCTGCTCTGCTCCAGGCGTCCCCAAGTCAGCCGCCTGCTGAAACTGACCAGGGGCTGACTCCGGGAAGCCGGGCAGAGCAGCTCTGCCTCGGCTTCCCGGAGTCAGCCGCTGGTCAATTTCAGCTGCGGCTGACTTGGGGACAGCTGGGTGCTGCCGGGTTGGTCCCGCAGGCGCCGAGGGCAGTGCTGTGGGACCTACCAGCAGCACTCCAGCTGCTCTGCCCCAGCTTCCCCGATTCAGCCGCTGGTCAGTTTCAGCAGCGGCTGAATCAGGGAAGCCGGAGGCAGAGCAGCTCCAATGGTCCGGCTGCCCGGAGCACTTTCGGGTTCCTGATGGTGCCGGACCATCAGGAGTGCCGGACCATCAGATGCCGGACCAATGGAGTTTTACTGTAGTTAGCAGATTGGATCACAATCTTGCCCCTCTAGAGATTAGTTGGACAGCACTCAGAGGGTCAGGAAAGACTTACTGCCAAAATTTTGCAGAAAGAATTATCAGATTTTGAATGACCATGGTTTTTCACTTTTAAACTTCCTGAGCCTCATTTTCAGAAGCGCTAAGCACCACTAGCTTCCATGCAAACCACCAGGTGCAGAGCACTTTCAAAAACATCAGACCCCCAGCATCTCAAGCAGCATCTCCAGTAACAAGCACCCTAAAAATGAGGCCTTCATAAAATCAGAGGCCGGTCTGAAATTTTGTCTTTACTAAACAGAAAGTGAAAAGAGGAAGAGAAGGAGGGTATGCTCACATTTGGAAACCATACTGAAAAATATTTTAAAACATGTGAGTAGCTTTTTTGTTGTTGATTTCAGTGTCAACTTCTTACACTGCACAGAAGAAAAAGTCATTTAGTTTGAATAATGGCAATAGTTGAAAGTACTCATTTCTCTCTTACCCTCAGGGTATGAACTCCTTGATTAACATCAAAAATTGACAGGGAAAAGGACCTAACATTCACTTGTTTCTTTTCCTCAGAAGTTTTACACCATTCAAGTTGGTCATTATAGAGTAATAAAAACAGCAATGGCCTGTGTTGCAATGTTTGTTTGTAATAAACCAGTCTCAGGAAATTATTAGTGAGGAATTAAGAGGGTGCACAGCAGCTAAACCAGGAATCATGTCTGTGACAGAAGTGAGGTACCTAACCAGAAGGTACTCAGCTCAGACACCTCATTTGGTGAGGACTGGCTGCTAAAATAACCACACTGGAGAAGAATACAAGATAAGATTAGTAATATATTGTAACCCTTTTACCTGGTACGCTGCATGCTTCATTGCTTAATGTTATAGTGAAAGATTTCATATTCTGTGAGGAATTGGAAGCTCAGGATTTGAAAGGCTTCCAGTTCCCCTGTAAAACTTGAAAAAAAAAAATAGGACAAATTTCTATATGGCATACATGGAAGATGAAAGCGGAAGTTGAAACATAAAAACATAAAAGTCAGCATCATTTTGGCAATTAACATTATTAGCAAAGTAGAATTAGGGTAAAAGTTTCAAATTGAAGAGCCTGTTTTATTCCATCCCCTCAAGGGAGATACATTATTTACGTAAAAATGCCATCAAATCAGTGTGGTTTACTGATAACACCAGATTCCTTTTCTCCTGCAGAAGGCTTTCAACACTCTAACCTCCTTTTCACATTTTATTTCACTTTCAACACATACCATTTTTTTCTATCCCATAATGCATCCAGTTTCACTCAATCACCTTGCAAATCAGGAAAGTGTGTTTTTTTCTCACCAACATAAATCAAAATTATTTTAAAAATGAAATCAGAAAAAGAATACCCCACGGCAAAAATGGTAAGTCAATGATCTAGAGATTAACTGCCTAAAAACCATGTTGCACGAGAGTGACCCTGACAGTTATCTGCTATCAAGACATTTTCAACTGAAGGCCTGTGTGAACAGTTGTAAAGGGATCATGATGTACACCATCTATGATATTCCATAAGGCTTAAAACCAATGTAGGAGGAAGAGAGGCCCTAGCTGCCACAGCATCTAGTGATGCTCTGATAAATTCTATTTTCTGGGTATGTTCAGAGTGGATTTTTGTATGTTTATGAGCAGACCCAGTCGGGAAGAAATGTCCCTGGTAGTGTTTGTCCTGATTAGAGGGTTTTTTTGTCATCAAGTACCTTCGATCAGACTGTTGTCTAGGTATGGGAACATAATGATGCCGCCCTGTCTTCTGAGGAATGCAGTCACCACGGCTAGAGTCTTGGAAAATACACGTGGTGCTGTGGACAGCCTGAAGGGAAGGACTTGATACTAGTAATGGTTGTTGCCTACTGTGAACCTGAGAAACCTCCTCTGAGCAGGATGGATAGTTATGTGGAAGTATGCACCTTGAAGGTCGAGGGCTGAGAACAAGTCCCTCTCATCCAGTGTCAATATGATGGTTCCTAAGGTCACCATCCTGGATTGTGATTGCGGACGAACTTGTTGAGTTTCCTGAGATCTAAAATGGGCCTCCAATCTCCTCTTTTTGGAAGTAAGGAAACAGTTCAAGTAAAACCCTCTCCCATGAAATTCAGGGGAACCTGCTCTACAGCCCCCAAGCTGAGTAGTTTTTGTATCTCTGCTTGTAATAGGGACTCATGACAGGGACAGGGAGGGAGGTTGGGTAAAAGGCATGGAAATCAAAGGGAGGACCCATTGATTCTTAGCAATAAGGACCCATTGGTGGTAAAAGGGCCTAAGGCGGTGGTGGAATATATAGGGAGTGTGCACTGGTTCCATGGGGAGGTCGCTCAGACCCTCAACCAAACCTTCAAATTTGCTGTTTTGCTGCCACCGGCTGAGGGATGGATGATTGTGTGTGCTGAGCCCTTCTTCTATTTGGTCACTGTTTGGAACTGTTATCAAATGGCTTCTGTTACTGCATCTGGTAGGAGCCATCTCTTGGTCTTTGATAACGAGTGCACCATCTTCTCTTGTTAGGCAGTGTGTACATGCCTAATGTCTGAAGGGCTGTGTGAGAGTCCTTCATTAAGTGAAGGGCCTTGTCAGCTTTGATTGCTATCAAAAGGGAGGTCCTCTACCTTTGTCTGCAACTCACACAGGATGCCCGATGACTTTAGCCACAAAGTGTGACGCCTAGCAATTGCTGTCGCTGTCACCCTGGCTGCCGTGTCCATCAGATCCATTGATGCTTGTAAGATCATTTAGGCAATTGATTGGCCCTCCTTCATAATGGACTGGAGCTGCTGTCTCTTTTGTTCATGGAGATCACTTATGTAGCTCCTGCAGCCTGATGTTGTTTGTATGATTGCAGTTGGGAAGAAGGGCATTATAGTTGGAAATCTGGAATTGCAGAGTGGTAGAAGATACTTTCCTCCCAAAAATGTCCAGTTGCTTATGTTCTTTGTCTTGGGGCACAGATTGAAATTGTGGCCCCAGCAGCCACGGGCAGGGGCTGCTCCTCTGCCCACCGTTAGGCAAAGGCTGCTTCACACCTTTGACAGAGGTAGCACTGGGGGAGGGGAGCAGGTGGCACCGCATAACCAGAGGCAGCAAGGGGGGGGGGGTGAGTAGTCAAGTAGTCAAATTAGGCTTATTGGGTAATTGACTGTTCAACTACTCGCCTACATCACTAGTAGAAAAGGAACTGAGGGGGACCTGCGCCATGTGGGCAGCTATTGGACGAAAACAGAGCCAGATAGTGACTATGCATGCATAACGCGAGAAGGGACTGCTAGGCTAAAAGTCTCCGATCACCGGTGCAAGGACACACTGACACCTGAGCGTGACAGACCCATAGGGGCACCACTCGAAGGACAAAGTTTTGTTCAGCTTGGAACTGAATGAAAAAACGAGCTGCCACAGGAAAACAGGTGCCGGTACGCACGGGGAAAATGCCATTCCTTTTCTGTATGCTGGGAAAATAGCCGTACCGTCACAAAAAAAAAGCACTGGTGGTTATACCATTATGATGACAATGAAGCCTGTGGCATCTCACAAGAGGCCTAATATAAACACTGAAAGGGAAAACAGATGGTATTGATTTGTTGGGCACTCTGTATGTGAGGATTCTTGGGGATGAGGATGTTTCCATCACTAGTCCAAGCCCTGTTTAAGAGGAATGACTGAAGACATACAGTGCTGTGCCATGTAGGTCTCATTATCTAGTCAGCTATATTTTGTAATCAACTGTCTTGAAAAATGCAGTGAGATTGACTAGCCATGTTCTAATGAAGCTTGATTGTGGAGGGCTCAGGATGCTTGTATATTCTTGGATTTTTTATAATTATCTTAGTTTTTCAAAGAAGTGGAGTTTGGAAGCAGGACCAACACTATCTAGGCTTGCCAACCCTCTCTGATTGTCTAGGAGTATCCTGGAATCAGGCTCAATGTCCCAGAGGCTACGGAAGCCAATTCAAGATATTTTAGACTGCTAAAAGTCCAGCATCATAGCAGGACCAATGCAGGCTCCCTACTTGCCCTGCCTGTACATAACTCCCAGAAGTGACTGGCATGTCTACCTCCTAGGCGCAGAGAATGCTTTCTGCCAAGCCCTGACTGTCAACAGCTCCCATTAGCTGGGAACCATATCCAATGAAAGCTGTGGGGTCAGCACCTATGGGCGGGGGTGAGCAATGGAGGGAAGGTAGATAGAGTGAGCAAGGGGGGGGCCTCAGAGAAGGTGGCCAAGCAAGGGTGATTGCCAACTATCTAATTGCATCAGACAGGTAGCCGAGTTAGTCTGTAACAGGAAAAACTTAAACAACAAAATAGTCTAGTAGCACCTTAAAGACTAACAAAACATGTAGATGGTATCATCAGCTTTCGAGGTCACAACCCACTTCTTCAGATGACAGGAGTATTAAAAGTCCAGATCCAAGAATAAACAAGGGAAGGGGAGGGGAGGCAGAAGGAAAAAAAAGAGAGAAAAGGAGGGGAGGAAAAAAGAGACAGTGAGTTGATAGTTCAAATAGTTACAAGAGGCTGATAAGAACAATTGGCCTGAAACAAAACGGTGACTTGGAGATCCATTAAGTGTCCAGGAAGATTAAAGTGTTCTCCAACAGGTTTGTGCGTATTGCCTTTTCAGATATCTGATTTGTGTCCATTAATTCTTTCCCGTAGACACTGACCAGTTTGGCCAATATAAATTGCAGTGGGGCATTGCTGGCATTTGATGGCATAGATCACATTAGTGGATGTGCAGTTAAATGAGCCTCTGATTTGGTGGCTGATGTATTTGGGTCCAGTGATGAAATTGCCAATGTAGATATGTGGGCAGAGTTGGCACTGGGGCTGATTGCAGGGGTGGGTTCCTGGATGATTATGATGGAGCTGTGTTGCGTGGTTACTGGAAAGAATTTGTTTGAGGTTAGGGGGTTGTCTATAGGTGAGAATTGGCCTTTCCCCCAAGGCCTCAGAGTGAGGGGTCATTTTCCAGGATAGGTTGTAGGTTGTTGATAATGCATTGGGAGGGTTTAAGTTGTAGACTGTAGTTAATGGCAAGTGGGAATTCTGTTGTTTTCTCTTTTGGGCCTCTCTTGAAGTAGTTCATGTCTGGGTACTTTTTTGGCTCTGTCAATCTGTTTTTTCACTTCTTCGGGTGAGTACTTCACTTTTAAGAAAGCTCTATATAGATCCTGTAGGTGTTTGTCTCTGTCTGTGAGATTGGAGCAAATCCGGTTGTATCTTAGGACTTGGCTGTATACAATAGATTGACAAATGTGTCTGGAATGGAAGTTAGAGGCATGAAGGTAAGTGTAGCGGTCAGTAGGTTTCCAGTATTGGGTAGTGGAAATTTGTCCATCATTTAATTGTACTGTAGCGTCAAGGAGGTGGATTTCTTGTGTGGACTGATCCAGGCTGAGGTTGATGGTGGGGTGGAAGTTGTTGAAATCCCTGTGAAATTCTTCAAGGGTCTCTTTCCCCTGGGTCCATATGATGAAGATGTTATCAACGTAGTGCAAGTAGAGTAAGAGTGTTAAGGGGCGAGAACTGAGGAAACATTGTTCAAGGTCAGCCATGAAGATGTTGGCATATTGTGGTGCCATGTGGGTGCCCATGGCTGTGCCTCTGACTGGAAGATACAAATTATCTCCAAATTGGAAATAGCTGAGGGTGAAGAAAAAGTTGCAGAGCTTTGTAACCAGGTGTGCAGTGCGGTCATTGGGGATGGTGTTCCTCATAGCCTGTAATCTGTCTTCATGTGGAATGTCGGTGTAAAGAGCTTCTATGTCCATGGTGGCCAGGATGGTATTTTCAGGTAGATTACTAATATTTTGTAGTCTCCTCAGGAAGTCAGTGGTGTCTTGAAGGTAGCTAGGAGTGCTGGTAGCATAGGGTCTGAGGAGAGAATCAATATAGTCAGATAATCCGTTGTAAGTGTGCCAATGCTTGAGATGATGGGTCTTCCAGGATTTCCAAGTTTGTGTATCTTGGGTAGCAGATAGAAAATTCCTGGTCGGGGATTAGGAGGGGTGTTAGTGTAAATTTGGTCCTGAGCTTCATGAGCTGTTGTTTCAGGTTTTTTTATATTCTTTAGTGGGATCACAGGAGAAAAGACTTGTAGAATCTGGTGTTTTGGGGTTGTCTGGTCACCTCCTGTTCATAATCTAAATTGACCAGAGCCAATCTGGAGCCTTTGTCAGCATTAATAGTGACATGCAAGATGGGCCATGGCATTCTTCAGGGATAATAGCAGGTTGCCTTCTTTGAAGACAATATTGATAATTTCAGTTAAACCCAGCCACTTTTCATTTGCTGCCATTATAAAGATTATATTTGCCTGTCTCTTGGCTAAAGGGAAAGGAAGCAGAGCTTCTTAGTATAAAAGAGAGACCTATTTTTAATCCAGATGCCTCACAGTATATGAGTTGTGATATTAGTCACTGAATTACATATTTCTCAGTTTCAGGTTAATGCCTTTTCAGGGGAGAAATTCCACATATGGGCCATAGAGAGTAGGAAAATTTTCTTTTACTAGCTGCTTTTGAAAGGCAAGTGTGAAACTCCTCAGAGCTGAAGTATGAGTAGGCTCCATCATTAGATTTTTACTGGTAATTATTGATTTGTCCATACATACAAACTGATGAAAATATATTTCCATCAATAATAATTTAAATTTACACACAGGCAAAGAAAGAAAAGCATTGCTTGAGAACTTGCTAGAAACTGACTTAAAATATAAAAAGTGAAACTCTTTTAACATGTCATCTTAATGCGTTTTAACAGATGTAAAGTTTTAATTTTTTTGAATCTCAATCTACTTTCATAAAATAATTATTTTCCAATACCACCTAATTTTCTATAATAGTGAAACTTTCAAATCAATAAAACGTTTTTAAAATGCTTCTGTTGAAATTATGAAAAAAACCTCTGAATTCTGTGGAAATCTAAATATTAATCATCCCCTCGGAGATGGATTACTAGGTGGACAGCAAGTGAAGTGGCCATGGCTTTCACCATCATCATCAAATATGGTGGATAAGAATACAGATTTAAATCAAGTAAGAATAGCGCTAAAAATATACTCTCTTCCCCCTCCTCCATGGGATCATTGAAGGAGAGTAAAAAAGGCAGGCTGAAAGGAGCCTGAAAGGCTGTTCTGCTATCTGAAACATAGGCTGTACTCAAAATAAGGCCATCACATGTGTCCATAAATTAAATAGACTAGGAAAAACACTAATGTAAGTAGATTGTATGGTTTTATTCTACTTGTGAAACCATAAATATTGAAACCGACTTTGTTAAAAATACTGAATAGATGCTTATTCCCACAAGTCTTGCAGTGTTTCCTAGATCTGCTTCTCTTCTTACCAGATGACAGAATTAAAGACTAGGCCCAAACCTATTCTCGCTGAAGTCAGTAGCAAAATTCATTTATTTCAACAGTGCAATATCAGGTTCTAATTATACAAAGCATTGTACCATCAAGATTGGGGGGGAAAAAAGAATGAAAAAGTCAAGAGAAAGATTATGATGTCTGCTTAAAAGTCACATTTTTAAGTAAAACCATGGCAAGCAGCGTAATTCATCTGCAGTAGTACACAAAATGTCTTTGGAGAGGGGAAGGGAACATCACACTTGTCAATACTAAAGCATTCTAATTACTACTCCTTGAAGAAGGGAGTATATATGCACACAGATTGGAAAAACTTGGAAGGGAGAGTGCCTCAAACAATATCACATTTTAACTTCCTTGTTCTTGTAGATAAGGTCACACATTACAACTGCATACCTTGACTTGAGAGAATGAACTTTCCTTGGGAGCTATCAAATTCCTATTTCTTAATTATGGGGTTTTACAAAATTTTCAGTTCCAGTTACGTTGCACAAGTGTTCATCTGTGAAGTCATCACAAGAGGAATATTAAATGAAGAAGATTAGAGCAAAGGATGGTATCTCCACACTAACAGCCCTAATTATTTCCAAGAGAGAATACACCACACAAATTCAAAACCCTGTTTTCCTGCACAGTAGTAGACAACACTATCCTGCACATAACAGAGTTTAGACAAGAATTCTTCTTTTGTTAAAGGACAAAATGAGTAATTGAGAGGTTGAGAGACATTCCGATAATGTCATTAAATGTTCACTAAAAACAAATGCAGCATATATGCTTCTGCAGTTGCACAAGAAACTGATGAGTCGCAAACATCAGAGAGATATCCCAACATTCAAGAAAGCAGTTGAAATACTAAGCGAGGACATTTACAGTATTATCTTTTTAGAGTATCATGTGCTTAGTTAAATAAACAGTTGTATCTATATGAACAATCCTGAGAGCCAAAACAGTTATTTTGTGATTACTTGAAGCACATCAAAGTTCAGAAAGAAAACTGTAGTTTAATTTTTTCCCTTACAGAACAGTATATGATGCTATCGTAACTTTATAAAATAACTGCCTCTAACATGAAGGAAAAGAATAAAATAGAACATTAAGAACAAATTAGTATTATGATAAAGGAAACAAATATTAAACATGAATTGTCACCCTTAACAAGATTTTGGAAAAAAAACAATAATTAGATCATAATCCACACCCTTGAATTTGGACTTCAAACCCATCACTTCAACATCTAGTAAATAACCTAATTTGTTTACATGGCCCCATAGCTTTTATGGCCTTTCCATAAAAAAGTTATTAAATCCATTCTCTTTATTTTGCTTTGGAGTGTTTCAATGAGCCCCAGAACCAGAAGCAAGTTAAGCAGGCTCCCCACAAATGGAAGTGGGCTCCTATAATTCACCACTACTGCTGAAATATTCAGACCAATGTTTGTAGACTGGAAACAACATACAGCCCAAAAAAACTTCCTGTGTCTTTCTAAATGTTCAGCTGTTGTATAAAATGAGTGTTGCTTTCCTCTCAGAGAAAAAACACATCCAGTAAGACATGTACCTCAGGGGAGGGGAGGGAGCAGAGAAATCAGAAATTCAACTCCAATTGGTTATTTTATTTTGGGAACATTTAACACACACAGTTGGACAACTGAATCCCAGACAAACTTCCTGTTAGAGACCATTAAAATGCCAAGAGTGTTTTCCAGGTTTACTTCATGAATCTGCCCCTCTTTTAGCAAACCCATTTTTCCCATTGCCTTTGTTTTGAAACATATGATGCTTCAAGTTGCAGAAAGAACAGCAGTACCAGATCAATTCAAGCAGATGTTATGTAAGCTTCTCCCCAAACCTCTGCTTGTGCAACTCATTTCTGCATATAACACTCCCTGGTGTTTTACATCTGAGCTTTTCCTCAGTAGAAACATACAACTTTGTTGATAAGTACCAAATTTAACAACAGTTTGAAGATATGGAACATTGGGAACTCCATTAAGGATATCAATTGAACTTTTACACCCTAAATCTGTTTTGAAGTAGAGTTATCAACTTACAAAATTAATGCATTAATTAATTGCACCACCTAGCCACATACCTTTTTCCATTTTATGTCACTTATTATCAATGACATAAAACCAAAACTACATGGTAAGAAAGTAAAAGAATGTTAACACAGTTTTGAAAAACATAAGCAGCTACTGAACTTTTTTCAAATAAGTTTGCTGCTTCACAGTATCATCCTGATTTCAATGATTTTTAAGCAGGTATTCTCATATTGGTTCTTGAAACTTAATATTTCAAAAATACAGAGTAAGGGCAATAATAATGAATCATTATAGATGATTCCAGAATTATGTTAAAGGTTTTTTATGCCCACCTGCACTCTCCTTTATACCATTTTGAAACTGACAGTAGGTAATAAAAAGATAACTATAGTGGAAACAATATATTGTAGCAGACATAGCACTGAACTTAAGAGTCAGGACACAAGGCTCTATTTCTAGCTATGCAACTCCAAGGAAATACATTTTCTGCTATCTCCCCATCTGTCTTGTATATTTAGATTGCAAGCTCTTTGGGACAGGGACAATCTCCCTCACTGTAAGATTGCACAACACCTAGTATAATGAAGCCCTGGTTCTTGTGACAGCCTAAGCAGCAGGGATGTTCGATATCAATTAAAGTTTTGATGCAGTTACACGATTGTTCAATTAGTGTTACATGATTATTCGATAGTCCCCAGCGTGGGGCCAGCAGCCAGTGCGCTCCCAGCCCCACTCCTGGGGAGCGCCCTGCCACTCCGCACTGCTGCCTTTAAGCCAGCTCTCCGAGCACTGGCTCCTGTCTGCCCTCCACACCCCCCACTGCAGCAAGAGGAGGGGGGGAAACAGGCAGTTCTGTACATGTACAAACTCTCAGTTATCCCTTTCACCTTCCATGCTGCTACATCTCTATCAGAGGCACAGCTTGGTGATTGGGGGTGAGGGGAGAGGCAGGTGGCTCCACGCGATCCGGTACTCATGGGGAGCCCATGTGCAGGCATCTTCCTCCTTGTGCCTCTGATACAGAGGCAGCAAGGGGGCAGGGATGAATGTAGTTTATATGATTAACCAATAAGCCTAGGCCGGGGACTCCAGGAAGATTACTGATGAACCCAGGAAACTGATTAGCAAATACCACTTCCTCAGCTACCCCAGAACCTGCTTGGGGCATATCAAAAGCATCTTCAAAGAGACTTTTTTTTTCTCCAAGAGTGTCTTTGATTGACTCTGGGAAGTGGAGGGAAAGTGAGGCTGCAGCTGACCCAGGGCTCCTTTGGGCAGGTGGGAGGGTATCTTGGGGTTTTGGCCACCCCAGGGCTCCTCAAGCTGAGTGAGGGAAGCTCTGTCAGCCTTCTGCAAGCATGGGCTTCTCCAGCCAAGGGCTAGGGGCATTTGAGGCTTCTGTAGGCCAGGGAGCGAGAGGCACTTTGGGCTCCAGCCAGGGGAGGGATGAGGTGGCACAGTTGAAGGGGTGGAGCCAAGAGCTAGCCTCCCCAAATGGAGCCCCACCCACGCTATTCCTTGAGGAACATTACGTCTTCAGCAGAACCTGCCAACGTTGCCTATCTTCTGATGTAATCTGAGCTTTCAATTTTGCTTCTATTGTATATTTCCATACTCTCCTTGGTTTACTTCATCACTTCTTGCCCTGGGGACTCTAGTCCAATGTTATGTTACTGTCCTCCATATGTGTCCTAGCCATCTCCTTTATTATTCCCCTCCTGTTAGTTTCTGTTTCATTCTCCTCCAGTGCTCTCCATTTGGGGGAGAGGGGAGGCAGGGTTCTGGCCATCTGATATTAAGGATTTGTCTAAGGCAGCTGTTTATTATCTAAACTCCAATTTTTCATAAAATCTTAACTCTCCAAATCATTGTACACGAAGACCAGCTTTTTAATAGTGTTAAATATCTGAAGTTTATCCTGGAGGGTAAGATTTCTATTTTCCCAGATCAGGTTTAAAGTTACAAAGGCCTGTTTGGCTTTTGCAATTCTGTCTTCAATAGCTTTGCTTGTTCTAGCTGCTGTATTTACAATTCTGCCAACATATATGACATTTTGGATCTCTTCTATATCAGAACCAGAAAGTGGTATTGGTGGGTTTTGGTTGTGTATTGACTCTCACAATTTTAATTTTCTTTAATTGTATGTAGACCTGGATATCATGTCTCTGTGGGTATGGGATATCAAGCTGATGTAATCTGCAAAGCTAAGGTCCTCTAATTTGTCTCTGAAAGACCGTTGCTATTTTGTGGTCTCTCTCATTACTCAACCCATAAACAGTAAAAAGATCATGAGTAACATCAAACATCTTTGACACCTCTAGTAATCTCAGTTGCCTTAGTAAGTTTGCTATTATGTATAACTTCCTATTTCATACTTCCATGGAATGTGGTTCACAGATTTCTGAGAGATTCCATAGTTGTGTAGCAACTTCCATAAAACTCTTCTTTCCGCTGTTTGAAAGACTTTTTGTAAATTCATAAAATTTGTATAAGAACAGTGACTGCCATTTGATCAACAGTTCTCTGATGACAGGATCATGATTATTATTTGATTTATACATGATTTTTCCTGTCTGATCCCTGCCAGCTCTCATCAAAACCTTTAATCTACAGCTTTCTTTATTCTGTCTGGAAAAGTCTGTGTAAATACCTTACCTGGGAGAGACTGCAACTGAATGCCCCTCAAATTTTACACGTTGACAACTTCACTATATGAGCCTTTTCTCACTTTTTCTCTCTTCTTCCCATATATTTTTGTATGATGTCAAATAGTCTACTGTGTTCTTTGAGACTGCCTTAAAAACCTGATATGGTGCCTTTCCACTATTTAACAGATTGCCCTCTCTACTTCTACTCTTGTGATAGTTCCACAAACACAAAAATCCAGGAAGAACTGCAAGGGTGGAATTCTTTTTTCCAGAGGAAACAGAAGACTAACCTGTTCAGCTTGCTTTTAATCATATTTTAAGTAAATGTTTTTCATTCATGAAGATGAATTAATAAGAGCCAAATTGTCATGGAAAGAGAGAGCATATTTTAAGGACTCCTCCTTTGCATCTCTTCCATTATTAGTGCAATGAGAGAATGACTATATGAAAAATAACTTTTGAACACGATCTTAGTTCTGTCACAGTTGAAATGTGACAAGATGCAGAGACACCACACAGTCCCCAGTAAACTAGAGGTTTAATCAGATTCTCTTACCCTCCACTAAATACCTGCATAAGTGGAATGGCTATAAAAAGGACTGAGTAAGACTGTCTCTTCACTATTGAATTAATTCCTCTAAAGTCAGTCTAGTTCAAGTAAGAGAAGCCACCATGGCAAGTAACACTGAAGCTGCACAGATGGATTGTATTAGCAGCTGATGAGTTCTGCTAACTGAAGTGTAACTTATACCCTCTGAGGACCAGCCAGCTTGAGTTAAAAACCCACAGGGCAACAAGTGAGCTATAACTTGAGTAAACTCTGCAGTGAAGACAAGCCCTGAGAGACAGAAGGCCTGATACCGCACTGCCTTACACAGCTGTTTACACCTGTGCAAGGGGGATGTAAAATGCCAAATCAGAATGTCAGTATTTTACATCACACAGCAGTCATTTGATACATTATTTGCAAATAGAGTGGAGAATCAACCCACTAGCCCAAGAGAAGACCCTCTCGGCAATACGGCGCTCACTAATCTGATTATAAGATTGATCTAGAGGCTGAGGAAGCTTTTAATTAACTGATATTTCCTTTTACTTATGTTACCTTGCTTGCTTTGTGTTCATGAAGATTTTTCCCAGAATAGATCTTACTATCTGTTATATTCTGTTGCTTCTCAACCACCCCAGCAATTTAGAGATTAGCTGTTTTCATAACATTATCTGTAGTTACATCAGAGGACCCCTTAATACAACAGGACTTAAAACCAGATAGCATTGTGGGAGCAGGAGATTAACAATATATAACCCCCGTGTCATACAGGCAATATGCTTTCTCTACAAAGGGATCAAAAGGCAGGTGTGTACTGCAGCTGACACAAACATGAACCAAAAAGAATGCATAACTCTTGTAGACCCTGAAAACTTAAAATAGTATCCCACAAGTCTCTCAGGAATGTGAAAATTATACTGCAGCTTTGTGCAGATAAAAACATTGAGGTTTCATCTATGTGGTATTCCCAACTATTTTAGATTTTTTAAAAAAGCTGTACAAGTCTTCCAAACAAGGAGTAACAAGTCTGAGTAAGCCACAGTGTGTAAATAAATTATTGGCTACAAAGCAATCAGGTATATATAAGTGCTTAAGTGCTTATTAAACATTCACATATGGGAATGTTACTTCTGTCATTGGTCTGGGGGGTTTTTTTGGTTTTTTTTGGTAGTACAATTGCTTGACAAAGCTGTGCACTCTGCTGAAAGTTACTTGTCTATTGGACACCTCCAGAGCACTCACCTACCCGTGGTTCATTTTGCATGACATCCATTTTCTGACTAAGGTGAAAATCACTTTTTTTAAAACAAAGAAAGCCATAAAAAGGAAGAGCAAAAGCCTAAATTCCACTCGAATAAGATGAGCTTGTGAAAAGGAGGGCACACTGCAGTGAGGAATTGCCAGATAGGTTTAATGACTACATGAAAAATATTGCTAAACTGCAATTACCACTGCTCCAGGCAGCAAAGCACAAGTCTGCTACTACATGTCGGCTGTAATAATTAAAACCAAAAGGTTAGGATTTAATCCTAATCATGTAGATAAAGTTATCTACAGAGCTCAACATGAGACATCCATGAGAATGGCTCTCGTGGGCTAAAGTTATATACATTTTTCAAGAAATCAGATTTTAAGCAAACTGTATTCAATATTACATTCTAGATATTTAACAAATGCAGAAAAAAGGCAGGAGTGAACAGACTTGGCAACATGTAGGGAACTTTCCACACTACTAAAACAAACTTTATCTAACAGAGAAGAGTAGCTGAAATAAAAGTTACAAGCAGTATGGTACATAGTAGTAGTAATAATGTTAACAGTAAACTACAAAACCAGTGATGAGTTTTAAAATGTTCTTGCATGGTAATTTACTACATTCATTACATAGTTGAAGATTTGTTTCAACTTTTCCAATTTGCCACAAAATCCCTTGTTGAAAACTTTTAAAAGGGAGTTGTACAACTCTTCACTCTTTCCATAAAAAGATTTTAAATGTTTCACACCAAACCACGTTTTGAACTAGACAGAAACAGATTAAACTTCAGAAGTTTTTTGGATCTAGTTTTCCTTTTGAATAAATATAATTCTGAACACGTGAAAGCTATTTTCCAGTAAAGAAGACTTCACAAAACTGCCCCTCCCATCATTAGCAGATTTTCTTGGTATTTGTTGGACCCATTATAGCTGGTAGAGAATGTTTAGATTGAACTGTTTTGAAAAGCATAGCTTTAGGGTGAGTTTTCTTATCAGTTTAAATAAAGTATATACTTGAAATCTTGACTTTCTGACTCTTGCCGGTCTTGGATTGAAGATGTATAAAATGCACAGGCTTCTTCTACAGGACTGTTTAGAGTTGTGAGTTAAGTGAACTCAATCCTCCAAGGAAAAATCCAACACCTGACATTGACCTAGAATCAGCTACCTCCCCCAAATAGCCTCAATCTACCTTTGAACATCTCTGGTGTAAAAAGTTGGCAATCCATGGCTTTTTCAGAGGAAATGTGGGAGACCAAGCATGGGGATGAGGAGATTCAATGAATATGAGTTCTTCAGCAGTTCACTGAAACATCACCCATGTTCATAGAGCTTTTTGCATGTCACGGTCTACAGGTTCAGACTCTATTAACCTCCAGACCATGGGTGGCAGATGAGGCTAACCTGCTGGCCCCACCCCTTCCAAACAAAGCCCCAATCTCCTGCCTGACAGAGCGCTGGGCCCTCCAAGTTCCGGCCCCCACCAGGGACAGAGGGGCCCTGGCCTGCCTACCCCAGCTGCCCCCGGGCCAGTCTGACGCCTAAACCTCAGGTTGGCCCAAACTGCCCCTGGCCGCCCCAACTCTGGCAGGCCTGAGCCCCAGGCTGCCTGTTGAAGCTCAGCCCCCATTAGTTTAAGGGGAAAGGGGGAGCAATGGTAGGGCCACACCCCGGTTTAGGGGAGGATTAGCTTTCGCTGGTCTATGATACCTGCTACCATACTCCACTCTAAATGGGCTTGAGCTTTGTTGTAAATAATTCAGGCAGCTCTACTAAAAATGGTGTCACTTTCCATCCAGAACTCTTTATAAACTACACTTTTATCATCATTTAACAAACTGTTGCAGGAATTGGAGCATTAACTCATATGCAGAGGCTCCGTTGATGAGACAATCACTTACAGAAAATCAGCAAAGGCACTGGTATGCCACTTGTGATTGCTGCTATTCATGCTTGAAATTTGATTCCATGTGAATTAATTATTTTAACTAGTTGATTTTGATTGTGTGTTGATTGATCACAAGCCTTTGGGTCTCCTGAAGTTCTTTAGTAGTTTTATTGTTTTTAAAGGCAGATTAGAAATAAACAAAATATTTTAACATGGCATCTAATTGTAGCTTTTCCTGTCATCTTACACAAAGAAGTATTATGTATATCCTGATTTCTATAGTTTAATAGAATTACAGTAATTCCTCATTTAACACTATAGATATGTTTCAGAAAATGATTGTGTTAAGTGAAAACGTGTTATGCGGGGTCAATTTTCCCATTGAAAATAATGGAAAAGGTGGAGGTTGCGTTTCAAGCGTGGTATCTGTTGGGTCCCGGACATAAGGTTGGGGGAGAAAGGGGACTGGGTTACAGCAGAGAGGGGAGGTGTTTGGCTCTGGGGAAGGGAAGGGGATGAGAGCGGAGGGGAATAGGGTTGGGAGTATGCCCCTGTGACAGGTCTGCCGGGACCCGCACTGCATCTGCGATGAGGGTGATCGCCGGGGAATGGCACAGCGAGCAGCGAACCCTCCGCCACTCTGCAGGGAGGCGGGGGAAGCCCTGCGCAGCTGCCAGCAACGGGCCAGCTGGGGAAATCGTGTTATTCCGGGGACGGTCGTGTAATTCAAAAAACATTCCCTAAAAAAAAATCATGCTATCGCGAAAACATGTTAAGCGGGCACGTGTTAAATGAGGAATTACTGTACTTTACAAAATGTATCTTGCTCCACAACAGCCAAGAATCTGGCTGGGCACCTACATTCTCCTGTCACTTCTATATTGTGGCCAAATTTGCCGATAGAGCTATAGGCAAATCTCCATTGGGGTAAATGGAGTTGCAGTCACTTTCTCAGTAATTGGCCCACACAATTTATCAAATGTTTAAGCAACAGAACCATAAATGGGGGACTAAAAGACAAAAGAGAGGTTCAAAAGTGGGAGGATGAACAGAAAAACAGGAAGAGAGAGATATGAGAAATAACAGGAGAATGAACAATGCAAATCACTGAATGTAATCAAGTCTTATGCAAGGCAGATTGGGAGTTTCTCAAAAGAGTAAGTGGAACTCTGAATTTTTTTCTTGGTCCATGTTTTGGTATGGGTACAAAGACGGCTATGAATATACTTTAGAGTGCTGTGATGAAAACTTCCAAAGTTTTGTAAGCTTGCCAACCCACTCAAGCACTCAGTCAAAATTACACAGAAACGTGGAAACAATTCATCCATACAAATGGAATCCCCACAAACTATATCATTGACTCCAATCTCAGGCCTACCAAATCATCACTTACCTTTGTAGCTCCAAATGTAACACCTTATTAATCTTTAGTTTTGTAATTCAACTAAGTATAGCTGAATTAAATAATCTTAAGACTCCTTAATGCCAAGCAGCGTTTAGGAATAAACCTTCAAGAAACTTTAACGTATTATACCAAAGGGATGATAAAAGCAAGTATGTCGTTCTAAGTGGTTTCATGTAGAACTATATTGACCTCTTGGCATCCATCATACTGAATTCGTAGCAGGTGGTGGTAAAATATTTATTTCTCATGAGACTTTCTATCTTGTAATTGTGTACAAAAATTCAGACTATATGCAATATAACAAGAGAAGTCCTTATATCCCCCCTGCCAGTACCTGCCCTCCAAATCAGTGTCAGGGAAAACTAGTGCCGGTGGAGGGGTGCAGGGAGGGCCACCCAGAGGGGCAGGGAGGCATGTGGGGGTCAATCCATTTAGCAATTAAAATTGTGGCAGCGACATGAGGGGTGGTGCACCTCCCAAGTGCTACCACTAGTCACCTATGATCAGACTGTATAGTTACATCCGGTGCTTTTTTGGCTGGGGAAAGAGTGGCTGGGGGGGGCGGAGTGCTGTTACTCCAGGGGAAAAGTTGTTGAGCTCTGATGGGAGGTGCTGGTACTGCGTCTGGAGGTGCCGGTACTGTGTACCGGGCAGTACCGTCACAAAAAAAAAGCACTGGTTACATCTTGACATTAATGTTTTGGATTCTTGACACTAAGGACCAGATCACAAACACTTATGAACATGCTTAACTTTATCACTTGAATAAAGTTAACTAACTCCCAGAGCAGTTTGAACCAAAATCTACTGTTGCAGTTGAATACCATTTTAATTTGTGTTGTAGTACAACTGTTTGGGGAGATAACAGTTTAACAATTAAGAGACAGAACTTTTTATTTCTAGGATGAGGAAGGGAAGTGTTTTCCCCTCCCAGCCACTTCCCCTCCTCCCCTTTTTCTTCTAACCAAAACATTGTATATAGAACTCTGACATGTGAACAGCAACATCTCCTATTCAACTACATGGTGTTTTAACCTGCCTCTAGCCAAAAGCTATACAATCTTTAAATTGCTGTAGAGTTTTTTTTAAAAAATCACTCTAAATCAAGTTAAAACTGGTCTGACCAGTGTTACTGAGCCCTCAAATAATTAAAGCATGTCAAGAAAATAGGATTTTTTTTTTTTTAGTTTTAGCTAAAATGTTACATTAGGCTAAATTCAACAGTTAAGAGCAAGAAATAAAAGCATACTTATACAACAATTCAGATGGCTATAGTATATGAACTATATTTATTATACTAAGAGTAAACATTTTTGGAACTCTCTTCTGATTCTTCTGGATTTATATTTGTTGCAAGACTTTGAGATGTAGTTACTGTACCTCACAAAGTGCCAAACTGGATCATTAGCCACCTGAAGCTTGACCTCAGGCAGCTGCATTGCTAGAGTATGAACAGCGTATATGCTGTGCGCTCAGCTACAACTATTTATATTGTCCATAAATATTTATTTTATAGCAATAGTATCTCTCTCCTATATAGCAGTTCCACAGTTTTAGGACCCTGCTGCACTGTCATATAACAAATCCCTTGTAGAAGGCTAAACAACCTGTTATGTCTCACATGAACTTTCTCTGCGTTAAGAAAACAATGATCATTCATACACTGCAATATGCTGCTTGTATACATTATGTAAATAAAAGAGTAAAGCTTTTTTTATTATTATTACCTTTGCCCTGAGTTCACTTTGTCACAACCTAGCTCCTTAAAACCTCCATCAGTCAGATGAATTGGGAAGATGAGAGATATTTCTACTCTCCCACAACATAGATATTTTCCTGTATTGAGGACAAATATTAGTTTGCTTAATTTTCCTGTCAAGGTATAGCTGGGTTTGACTCTTTTGATCACTTTCACCTGACCGTTTGGAGTTGCTCTGATTAGAGACTGATCCCTATGCTGCTCTTTGATCAGCAGCCCTGGCAGTCTGCAGGTGCCATATGTCATCACATTAGCAAAGCACAGCAATATTAATCTCTTCTGCTAAATTTGATAATACCCACACCTTTTGTTAATTCACATAATGCCTTGTAACACTTAATTCTTTATTTACTTTGTATTAAAAGATACAACGTAATTCTCATATCAAGAGGGTACCAAGTTCAAAGTCGGCAGTTTTTGCTGAACTGAGCAAGGCTTTACATTTTTTGTTATATTTGATTTATAACCTACAAAAACTATGGGAATCGTTTGCTTGTGCCTTTGCATTGATTTGCCTAGGAGAAACAACCTTCTAGCTAACCTGCAAATTGCTAAGAGTTCCCCCTTATATACCAGCACACATCACTGAAAAACAGGGTGTTTAATAGCCTAATTGTAGACATTCTGCATAAATAGTGTGGTTTCATGTGGTACATAAATTTCTGTTTTTAAAGTATTCTTTAAAATGACTTCATAATAGTAGACCAAGAGAAAAGGTGCTTAAAAATCTGAATAATGTAAATCATATGGAGTTCAGAGGCTAAGCAAATTACACACCCTGAAGCTGCCCTTGCCTATATGAAAGGAGCCTTTCTCCAGCTCAGAGCAATCCCCGCCCACGCCCAAGGGAACTTGCATCTGAGAGTTTTCTAAACATTTCAGGTATACTTGAAAGCTGAAAGTAATTTTCATTTCCTATGCAGGAATAGCTGGTTTCCAGAACATACAAAATAGTGTTCATTCACCAGCAGACACAAAAACACCCCACCAGGAGAAAGAAAGGTGGAAAGAAAGATGTTAAAGAAGGAAAGACATTTTAAGCCACCCTCCACAAACTCAAGTCTTCAAACTGGCTATGGGGTTTTCACTTTGCTATCTGCTGGCTAGTTAATTGATGCCCCTTTACCTACACTACTTCAGTGTAATGAGGCTGACAAGTTTCCTGCAGTGGCAAATGTACAGCGATGCCAGACCTGCCAAGTCTCATTCATTTTGGCTTCAAGTTTAAAAGGCGACGTAAGGTTCCTCCCCCCACCCGCAGTGAGTTTCAACAAGATATTTTACAGCCTCACTCGGGACGACCCGCGCGGTGTGTTGTGCATGGTAAAGTTACACTCACTTGAGAGGGTCCCAGGCTCGTGACAGCCTGGCCTCTGAAGTCGCAGAGCTCAGGCACCCCTCCACCCCCAGCCCGGCTGGGAGCCCGGCTGCCCTTACCATTTTGCTCCTTGGCGCTGGAGAACTGCAGCTTGCCGCTCAAATTGGACTCCGCTCGGGCTGCATGTCTCTGGCTGGCCAGGGCAGATGTCAGCAGGAGTAAGGCGAAGAGGTGCATTTGGCTGACCGGGGGAAGCTCTCACTCACACCAGGCACGTTCAGATCGCCAGCAAGCCCCGAGCCTCTTTCACCACCACCAGGCGACGGCTGCGCCGCTGGGGAGAGAGCAGCCCTGAGCCTGCTTTGGCAGCGCAGAAGTGCAGGGTAGCTGCCACATAATCCCATCCAAAACTTTGTCCTAGCGCCCTTCTCCGGGTCTCCAGGTTGGGGGTGAGGGATCAAAGCACGATCTGGCCCCAAACCAGCTTGGCGCGGGCTCCGCAATCCGTGCGGGGCTGGGAGCGGGAAGGCTGGCGAAGGCGCCCAACGCGCACTGGGGCCACGGGAGGAGGGGAGGCGAGGGGTGGCCGCTGACTCGGCGCAGCACCTGTCAGCAGCTCCACCAGCGGAGCAGCCCGGGGAGGGGGCGGAGAGCGAGGCGAGCTCCCTGCGAGACCCCTTCTTCGCCCTCTGCGGGGCGGCCTCCCTCGCCCCTCCGCAGGGCTGCGCTCCTTCGCGTGTTGCGGCCCGGCCTCAGGGGAGGGGGGGCGCACAGAGCCGGGGCAGGCGGCTGCGGCTCCGCTCTCCCCCGCCAGCGGCCGCACGCAGCCCGGCCGGCACCTGGTTTGAGTTTGACGCGACAGCAGCTCCTCGCGCGCAGAGGCTCGCTCCGGAGCCCCCCAGCGAGCCGGGCCCTGCTCCCCGCGCCCGCCCCCCTTCCTGCCGGCTCCCCCGGACCCTGCCTGCCGCGCACCCCTCTCCCGGGAGCCGCCTCCTCGCCACGCCTCGGCCCAGGGCCCACGCCCGCGGGAGGGTGCCCCTCGCGTCGGCAGGAGGGGCCAGCCCGGCCGGAGGCTGCAGGGGCCGGGGGGGAAGGGAAGCAGCGCAAAGCGGAGCCGCCGCCGCCGCCTGGCGCTCTCCGAGCGGGACTGCCAAGTGGCCACACAACAGGTGCTAGAGCGGAGCGCGGGGCAGGGCCAGTCTCTGCCCCCTCCGGGCGAGGGGAAGGCTTCAGCGCCAGCGAAACAAGCGCTGACCTGCCAGACAACGGCCCAAAGCCTCCAGCGGAGCTCCTGGCGCTTTCCCGGGGCGGTGCGGGGAAGGGGGGGACGGAGGAATGGGCGAGTGCTGCCCTCTCTGACCTGCGCCGCCCCCCGCCAGGCCACCGCCGCTCCTGTTTGCGGCCCGGTCACGCAGGAGACAGCTCATCGCCGCTCCCCCGGGATGAGTCAGAGCCCCCTGGCTCATGCACGGAAAGGAGCTCTTCTGACCTTTCAAGCGTCTCTGGTTGTGCGTTGCTCAGTTACACAACCCATTAGCCACCCCTGGAATGGAGATGGGCTCGATCCTTAACTTGCAACTTTGCCCAACTTGGGGCAGCTTGGGCTCTCCACCATGGCCCTCCTTAGGTTTTATGTGGTTCTACTCAGTACTAGTGAATTGGTGCCCCTATGCCTGACAAGGTGGGGGGGAAGAATGACTGTTATTTACAGATGTGAGTTTATAATCTTCAGCAACACACTAATGAAATATTTTTAAAACAGAGTTCAAACTAAGGACCTGTGGACTAACACAGTGAATTCAGAAACTGGCAGTATATACCTGGGGTTTCTGCTAATAGGCCAGGCAGGCTTTTTCACTTTTAAGTTAATTAGATCCTCTCTGGAGGAAGCAGTGTCACAGAACAGGGATAGGAAAAAAGAAGGTGGATGGACATTTAAGACCCAGTGGTGCCCCAAATGTTTGGGTGCCCTATGCAACTGTGTAGTCTACATATGGTAAGGGCAGTTCTGCTGTCCAGCCGAACTTCACAGCTTGCAGCCTTGGGTGTGGGCCTACTCAAAAGCCTTGCTCATCTAGAAAATTTGGCTCCACATACAGTTTGCCCTATTGCTGCAATCAGATTCCTGGGGGCAGATCTTTCCCCCCTCCCCATCTCTGTTGAGTCAGGGGCACTATTTGAATCCAAGGGGGTCTGAATGGAGAACCAGGCTCTTTGTACTTTGGATCAATTTCTCATTGTATTGATTCATTGCCAAATTCCTTAATTAAGAGGAATCATTATTGTGACTCATTTGTGTATTGTGAAAGTCTCTAATTATGGGTGTTTGTTGATTTGTTTGGATGGCAATTGGCCTTTATTTGAAAAAAAATGCATAGTTAAACACTTCCCTTAAAGCGTTCGTCTGATATTTGGCAATGAAATAGAGAATTTAAAAAAAAAAAAAGATTAAGGTACAGCTTAATTTTCTCTTATCACTGATATTATTTCATCTGCCTCGAAATGAGAAAGCTAAGTACTTACATAAATAAATAGAAACAATACTTTGTGTCATTTGACATTTGATAATCATTATTTCCTTTCTGTTGAAGTGTTATTTTGTAACCCAGAGCATTGGTCAATGAATCAAGCTATGTTCCTGCCCCTGTGGAAGCAGCCATTCTCTGGGAGATCTTTTGTGCTATTTCTTTAACAGGATGAACCCCAGTTCTGTGAAACACTGAGTGCCCTCTAATCTGATTAAATTTAGAAAGAAATGATATGCAACATCTCTCAGAATAAGACTTACACAAATACTATCATCAAAAATATTGTTAAACTTACCATGGACTCCCTAACCTCAAGCGCTAAACTTCACGCTGGCAGGCCAGCACTCAGCCTGAGTAGCAAGTTAGCTGGAATGCTTAGTAGGTGAATTAGGGGGAAAGGAGGATAAATCATAGAATCCTAGGGCAGGAAGAGACCTTGGGAGATCATTGAGTCCAATCCTCTGCCCAAACCAGGACCAATATCAACTACATCATCTCAGCCAGAGCTTTGTCAAGCCAGACTTAAAAACCTCTAGGCATGGAGATTCCCCCACCTCCTACATAATCCATTCCCGTACTTCACCACCCTCCTAGTGAAATAGTTTTTCCTAATATCCAACCTAGATCTCCCCCACTGTAACTTGAGACCATTGTTCCTTGTTCAGCCATCTGTCACTACTGAGAACAGCCTCTCTCCATTCTCTTTGGAACCTCCCTTCAGGAAGTTGAAGGCTGCTATCAAATCCCTCCTCACTCTTCTCTTCTGCGAACTAAATAAGCCTAAATCCCTCAACCTCTCCTCGTAGGTCATGTGCTCCAGCCCCCTAATCATTTTGGTTGCCCTCCTCTGGACCTTCTCCAATGCATCCACATCCTTTTTGTAGCGGGGGGCCCAGAACTGGACGCAATACTGGGTTCAGGGCAGAATCATCTCCCTGCTCTAGTCATAATGCAGCTGCAACAGTTCCTCAGAGGTTACTCTAATCCAATGGTTCTGAGCTGACCATGGGGTAAAATCTATGCACCAATAGATGCAAAGCCCCAATAAAGTCTCAACTGTGGCCTATCAGGGTCCTCTATGGCCCTCCAGAACTTGGTCCTCCTGCTGCACGTCTTCCATAGATGTGGTAGCCACTCAGATAAGGGCAGCAGGGACAGGGCTTGTCTATTGTTAATAATTCACATTGTAGTAGCATTTACTGGCCACAACCATGTAGTGCTAACTAAGCTCTGTACAAATATACTGTAAATGGCAGTCCCTGCCCCAGAGAGCTAATGGTACAGGCCGTTCTACAAAGGAGGGCTGTATTTGATTTGTCTTCTAACTTTGTTATTAAAAAATGAGAAAACAAATATGACAAACTGACAAAATGAGTACTTTAGAAATCTTACATGGGCAATTATAAACAATAACATTTGATTATCAAACAATGTAGTATGTATTTTAACCAGGTTTTGTTTGTTTTGGAAAATACAAGATAGATATATAGACTTACAAATATTTAAATGTACACTTCTCAAATAGAGATTATAGTTAGGATAACATGCTTATTTATTCCTTCCAAGATTTTAAAGTTACTGTGTAACCCACACACCTGCAGGATGTGGTGTATTGTCCCATGTTGTGGCACTGAGACCACTTTCAGAGAGAACAATGAGTCTGCTCTATACCCTTCACTAAAAGCCAGCTGGCTTTTAAGCTCATGTGGTACTACACAAAGGAACATTGACCAATTCAGCAGTGTTTTGTGCTGCCTCCAATTCTGATCATTTAGAGGTTACTGAAGAAAGACTGATTTTCACATGGTGGATGCTGATTATTTTCTTGAAATTCAGGGTCCTTCAAAACATTTCCAGTTAGACACCTACAAATTACAGCACGAGTTGCTTTTTGAAAGTTTTGGCTGGAGGAATTGCCATACTGTATTACACTAATGGTTCTAATCCAGTATTCTGCTTCTTAAACTTGCTGGCACCAAAGGCTTCAAAGGAAGTGCAAGAAACCCCATAGTGGACAAGTATGGTATAAAAATTTCCTCTATTGGGAGGTTTTGTTTTGTTTTATTTTTTCTAAACCCCCATCAGTTAAGAGTTGGCTTATGCTTTCAAGCATGGAAATTTATATCCTTTCCAAAAATTTCTTTAAATCCTATCTTTATAAAAGGATAATCCTTTAAAAATCATACTAAGTTTTTTCTTTTATGATATCTAGTGGCAGAAAAATATTTCCATTTATCATTTTAAAATTTGTTGCTTTTCAGTTTCACTGAATGTTTTTTTGTCCTTGTATTCTGAGAATAGATCATTTGAAGCACTCAGTTAACCTACTCTATTCCTTGCATTATTTTGTATACTTCTACTTTACCCCCATTATTCCTCTCTAAAATAGAATTATATACTTTTAGATCTCTCTTCTTTAAGTCTCCATGCATCTAGTACTTTCTAGTACTCTTGTCATCTGAAGAACTGGGTTGTGCCCATGAGAGCTCATGATACCATCTATGGCTGTGTCTACATTGGTGTGATCTTGCGCCAAAGCGGCCGCTTTTGCGCAAAAACATGCTGCCTGTCTACACTGGTGGGGAGTTCTTGCGCAAGAACACTGACGTTCTAATGTGTGAAATCAGTGCTTCTTGTGCAAGAACTATGATGCTCCCACTCAGGAATAAGCCCTCTTGCGCAACTGTTCTTGCGCAAGAGGCCATTGTAGACAGGCAACATGAATTTCTTGCGCAAGAAAGCCCTATGGCTAAAATGGCCATCGGAGCTTTCTTGCACAGGAGAGCGTCTACACTGGCACGGATACTCTTGCGCAAAAGCACATCTTTTGTGCAAGGCACATGCCAGTGTAGACACTCTCTCACACAAATACTTTAACGCAAGAACTCTTGCGTTAAAGAGTATTTGCACAAGATCATGCCAATGTAGACACAGCCTACATGTTTTGTTAATCTTTAAGGTGCTACTAGACTTTTTGTTGTTTTTTAAGTTTTTCCTGTTACAGACTAACTTGGCTACCCCTCTGAAACTCTAGTACTTTTGTTTGCCTCTAACCCCCCTCTATTTCTCTTGTATCCTTTTTAGAAAGGACCAGAGCTAAATAATATTCCAGATGTGGTATAATGTTTTAATTATTTTTCATCGCATTGTTTTCAAATTCTAGATTTCTTTTAGGGTTTTTTTTTAATTAATTGCCACTGCACATAAAGTAAACTTCTGCTTAGAGTAACCTGCAATAATGTTCAACTATTTTTTTCCTGAATGGCTGGTTACTTTAGGACACAGCTATGTGTATGAGTTGTTCAGAATATTTATTCCTGTACATCTTACCTTGTATTTGCCAATACTGAATTTCACTTGGGAAAAGTCAACATTACAGCAATACACTGAAGAAGCTGTACTGCTGTAGTTTTCCCGGTGAAGACATGCTATACTGATGGGAGAATGATCTTCCATTGGCATAATTACTTCACCCAGCAAGAAGTGGAAGCTATACTAATGGGAGATGCTTTCACAGTGTCAAACTTTCATGAACAGCATGAAACTTTCATCGCAGATGGAGAGGGGTCACACCCTTGAGCGATGTAATTTAGGTCAACTTAATTAACAGTGTAGGCATGCCCTTAGGCTCAGGCCAGCTCTACACTAGACATGGCAGGTCAGCTTATACACAATTCCAGCTACATAGAATACATAGCTGGAGTCAGCTTTCCTTAAGCCAAGCTTGGAAGCATCCCCACAGTGAGAGGCAGATGGGAACAAATGCTCCTGTCAGCTTCCCTTACTCCTCACAACTGCAATGAGCATAGGCTCCAGCCAGAGCTGCCCTCAGTATTTGATTTATGGGTCTATACTAGACCCACTAAATCAAACACCAGAATGTCGATCTCCAGCATAGCCAGTGAAGATGTGCCCTCTGGCTGCCTGTACATCCGACACTATTAAGTACTTCTGGAATACTTCAGTATATTTTAGTCATGGCTAACCTAACTGTGCCATTGAAAATTCTGTTCACTTCCTTTTCCAGATCATTGATCAATACTTTGAACAGCACCAGTCCCACCTGTCTCCCTATTGCATCCTCTTATCCCATTGTCATGACAATAAATGACTATTTATTTCTCTACTTTGTCTCTTAGCCAGTTTTATGCATGACAGTTTTGCCTCTTCAGTATCTTTATGTAAGGGACATGATCAAAGACTTTTGAAAGTTAAAATAAATTGTGTCTACCATTAAATTATTTTGTTGACACTCAAAAATTGCTAAAAGATTAGAGAGGCACGATTTTCCTTAAGGAAAGCGGTAATGGTTTGTTCCTATTGTTTTATGTTCATCAAGATAATTCCTATTTTAAATTACCAATTCATACAATTTTCCTAGTACTAGAGTGAGGTTTACTGGCCTGCAATGGCTAAGATTACCCCAAATAGACCATTTATGAGCCAAATCCTGAGCTCCATCTTTGGATAATGTCACTACTGAAGGCAATGGAAGTTCAGCTTTATGACTGAAACAGTCCCCTTTATATTCTTTCATCATTCAGCCATAAAACTCTTGGATCTGTTAAGATTTCTCAGATAAAGATGGATTTGTGCTTTTTTTTTTTTTTTTTGAGGGGGAAGCAGAATTTGCCGTAGTTTAGCTCAAAAATTCTTTGAGATCAATTAAAAGACTCCAAATGACTTCAATGGACTTATTATCAAACCTTTATTGCCTTAAAATGAACAACAGATTTCTGCTTTCTTACAGATAGCAAGAAACTGTTGTGGCTTTAGAAATGTCAAGGATGAGCTCTTTTAGCTGAGCCTCAGGACTAGCCAGCCCAGGCTCCAAGCACATTAACATACTAGCTGGCTTGCAGTAGGACCATCTAATTGACAGAAGGGAGTTAGCAGACCTGCTTTTAAATTCAGCAGAGGAAGGTCACTAGGGGTGCGTCTAGACTACATTCCTCTTTCGAAAGAGGAATGCAAATGAGGGAAATCAAAAATGCAAATGAAGCGCTGATTTACAAATCTTGTGCTTCATTTGCATAATCTCTTCCAATCGCTTTTTCGGAAGAGATATTTTCAGAAAAAAAGCAGTCTAGGCGGGGTTCTTTCGAAGAAAAAAAATCCTTTTGGAAAGAACCCTGTAAACCTCATTTTTTTTCTAAAGAACCCCATCTAGACTGCTTTATTTTTTCAAAAAAATCTCTTCCGAAAAAGCGATTGGAAGAGATTATGCAAATGAAGCACGAGATTTGTAAATCAGCGCTTCATTTGCATTTTCAATTTCCCCCATTTGCATTCCTCTTTGGAAAGAGGAATGTAATCTAGACACATCCTGGTTGTTCAGCACATATGACTGCAGCTGTAATCACTCCTGTTCCCAGCTTCGTTACTATCCTGATCTAAGCCACTAGACCTAGCCACCCACACTTCAGTAATGACAAAAATAAAAACGTATGTTAGGCAGTGAAACCAAGGGAAAGAGGGGCTATCCCACCACTATGTAAACTTCCCCACATAAGGAGGGGGACAAATATAAGAGTGGGACTCAGAGGGGCTGGAGCAGTCACCAGAGGGCCTGGGAACACGTTGTATCCAGCAGGACCCCTCTCTTCCTACCCATGGTTAGTTCCCTTCCCCTGTCAGCAAGGTTGAAAGTCTTTTGTATGCCTGGAATGGAATCACAGATTACATTTTTTCCAAACATTTGAGGTACATCACACAAGAGTCATGGTTCTCATCAAACTCACCTATATTGATGATAAAAGTTGCCATTTCATTTTTCTTGTAAACTTGATACCCTCCTGGATGGCTTCCTTTCCACAGGGAAATTTTAAATTTAAACTTTTTAATTTTTTTCCTTTTTAGGATGCACTCTCTGAACTTCATCTCCCTCTGCTGGCTGTGTGCTAACACTACAGATTGATTCCTTGGGTTTCCTCTTCTGGCTGAAGAATCAGTGCTCCAATTATCACCCCTAATATCATTACCTCACAGACACTATTTCTGCCACAAATTGATCTGAGGAAGTGGATCTGGCCCACGAAAGCTCATCACCTAATAAACCATCTTGTTAGTCTTTAAAGTGCTACATAGTTCTGTCTTTTGTTTCAGCTAGACCAGACTAACATGGCTGCATCTCTATCACTATTCTGCTGGTGGACTGTCTCTCTCACTAGCTTGCATGAGAACGAAATTAGCTGCTCTCCTCTTAAAAATGGCTGCTCTCCTGTTTTTTCTCCAGCAGTTTAGCCTCCTGCTTTGTCCTACTCTTTTTTGCCTAATTCTTCTCTCTTGCTAGTTGTCCCTTGCAGCAAACTAGCAATTTGCCATCTCGTACCTCTAGGAAACCTTTTCCCCTATTGCTTATATTATTATTTGCTTAATCTTCTCGTTCAGGCAAAGAGATAGTCATGGGATAGAAGCTCCTCTTCACAATGTTATTTTTGGACCCATCAGAAACATTGATAGTGATGAAGGGGGAGTTGATTTAAAGTACAGCAGTCTGTTTCAGTAACTCTATTTTTTTGGCAGCAAAATAGAAACCAAAGTGAAGCTTTTCACTAGAAAGGAGGAATACAGAGTGCTTAAACATTTAAAGGGACAGTACGTCACAGTATGTATGTTCTTGAAAAGGAACTTGTAAGAGACTGTCAGAGGAAAAACTTTGTCTTTGGCACAGGAAGTATCCTAAAACAAGATATTAGTGATTGCCAATCAGTACGGGCACAGGAATAATATATTGATCTTCTGGAGTAGCAGGATTAGGGAAACCAATGTTCATAACACCCTAGTTGTGATATATACTTTATAATCAGTGAAGACCATGCTGAGCCTAACAAAACTCAGGGAAATGTGCATATGGATGGGCGGAGAGGAAGAGTAGTGTCTATATATTATATTTGTGACATTTGCCATTTATCATTGTAAGGAGAGGATCTAATAAATTGTCATCTGCCAACATCCCCAATAGGCCTCTGCACCAGGTAAATACAGCTTGATGTTAGCTTCTCTGATCGCATTTCCTATCCTCCATCCATACCTCTGAAATGTCTCTCTACTGATGGAAAAATCCTCCTGATGCCATCATGTGGTTCTAGATTTATATTCCCTTTGTGCAGTCAAAGCTTCTGTTTTCTGTTTAACTAAATATATACACATACACAAAGCTATGCTAAAAGAACATTGTAAAGGTTTCAGAGTCAAGCCAGAAATACCAGAATTAAGGTTGCTGTGCAAGGCTACTCCCTCTCCTGTGTTTATGCATTATGATACTGTCTAATTACATGATCATAGACTATTGTTTCCACAAGACCTCTGTTCCATTCAGTTCACGGTCAATGGGCAATGCTCAGTTAACAAGCAGCTATTCAATATTTAATTTTTTCCTTATTGTTCAATGTGTGGTCCATGCCTTATTTACTGCATGCTAATCAAGCCCCGCTGTGAATACAGAATTTGTTATTTCCTCATGAGCTTTTGTATGGTGCTTAGCACCATAGTATAGTATGTAAGTGCTTCACAGATATGGATGCATTTGTTTTCACAATACTATATGAAAGTAGGAGGTATCATCCCATTTTATAGATGGAGAACTGAGGCACAGCAGTGATCAAGGTGAAAAGTATCCACTAGCTTTGGGTACCCAATTTGAGACATCTGGGACTTGATTTTTCAGAATATTTGCCGGCATATAGCACTTCACAGCTCCCCTTGACTTTGATCACAGCTGTGACTTCTCAGCATGTCTATAAATCAGATCACTGGGTCTCCATCAGAGAAGTACTGGGGATAAAGCAGTGCTGGGCAGACTTCAGCCTGATACCTTCCAGGCTGCAGACCTTGATATAAGGACCAGGAGGATGTGAGGGTCATGAGGAAGTGGCCCAGGGAGCAGAAGACAGTAGAGAGGGTGAGGAGAGCAGGATAAGACTGCCACAGAAGGGTGCATGGGCTGGGACTGCCCCTTACATGCACCTTGCCATCAGGGAGAGTGGTCTATATAGAATGTGGCTTGCCTCTGAGCTGAGGGTCTAGACTTCAGGGCTGCAGTTAGCCTTGGTGGCATGCATGGGATTAAAGACTGCTAATGACCCCCGGAAGGGGAGTGAGAAACCAGTATGTTGGGCACTGCCAGGGGCAGTGTCCTGAAGTGGATGCTGTGATCTGGGGAGTGATGTGAATCCAGAACAGAGTGTGGAGTGACAACGAGTGAGACATTGGCCTGAAGGAGTGCCAAGCTAAGGGCAGAGCTAATTCCCTTCCAGTAGGAGGTACAACAGTGGTGAGTCTTGACCTGTTCCAGCCCCCAATTCTATTATTCTCCTTCTGGGGGACTGACAGTTCCCACTCCTGGCACCTGCTTTAGCAGTCAACTGAAGCCCAAAATCAAACCCCTCACTTCAGGAGCAAACTGCAGTTTGGATCAGCCATGCCCATCAGCAGCAAGTGTGGGACAAAGGGGAAGAACACCTGGACCTGCCCACTATTCCAGGTCCCAACCCTGGGATCCTGTAGGTGGCAGCCATGTTGTGTCTCCTTCTATCCATTTCCCTGGACCACTTTCCCTGGGCCACTAACCCCAGCACCTTCCCAGCCTTTTGTATTAAGTGCCCCAGTCAAGTAGCCAGTCAGACTGAAGTTCCCATCCCCCTCGGCCCCACCCCTGCCCAGCACTGTTCTAAGCAGCCAATCCTTCTCCCTAAGCTCCAGGGAGAGACTGAGCTCTTCTATGCTTTGCAGCCCTTCTGATAGGGTCCAGCCTTGCCCTGACTTGCTGCTTTTAAACCTTTACTTGATGGGCTTCTAATAAGCCTTTTCCCCTTTGGCTGGTCTCTGTTCTGCCTCTCTAATCCCAGGTCTATACTACAGGAGAAGGTGATCTTAAGGTATGCAATACCAACTACATAAATGTAGCTGGAGTTAGGGTTACCAGATACTTTCACAAAAAAATCCTGAACATGGTGGGGAATTAGTTGAGCAAAAAAATAAATAAAATAAATAAAGGAACAAACTTGTTGCCAAAAAAAAAAAAGTCGCTGCATTTTTAATTTCCCATGCTCACCGCTCCTCTCACCCCCGCCAGACACCGCAGGGGGAAAATGTCCCCGCCGGCCTTCCATCTGAGAAACACATTTTACATGTCTGGTATTTTCTGTTTTTTTCCTACTGGACAGAAGACGCAATTACCAGATACCTGGCAACCCTAGCCAGTCAATGTACCTTAAGCTGAATTTTGGTGCCATTCCCAAAGCAGGAGGTTGATAGAAGTTAATGGGAGAATTTCTTCCTTTACCCCTTCTGACGGGGGTACCCTTTAGTGTTCGATTTAGTGGGTCTTTACTAGATCTACTAAACTGAATGTCAGAAGATGAATCTTCCCACTAGTCTGGATGTGGCCTAAGGCTGCTTTAGCCCCTTCCATGCCAGTATGGAGCAGCTGCCCCACTTCAGAGGAACCCACAATTAGTGACAATCTGTGAAAAGTTTGTTTGAAGAGATTTCTCCAGCATCACATAGGAGCTCTATGCCACTAGTAGGCTTTTGTCCTTTCTGTCTCAGCACCGGAAGGGTGCTGTGGATTTAGTTGCGGTTGGCCTTGCTTTGAGTAGGGGCTTGGATTAGATGGCCTCCTGAGATCTCTTCCAGCACTAAATTGCTATGATTCTAAGGGGATGCTGCCTGTGGGATTCACAGCTATGTGCTGACATAAGGAATCTGGGATTCCATTCCAGGCTTTGGGGAGGGGAGAATCTCTAGTGAGCATGGACTCTTCTTCCCATTCACCCCATGCTTGATCCGTTCTAACTGCTGTTTCTTCTCACAGTTCTCTTACCCAAGGTTGACTCCCCATCCCAATCTCAGTCTCTGTTTACCAGTCTACTCATCCCACTTCCAATTTCCTTACTGAGGAAAGACCTGGTCTCATCCCTGTGGATGCTCCACTACAGTCCAAGCCTCCCAGCTCCATCCTAATCCCAGTCCTGTCACTCAGATAGAACCAGAACCTGCAGGGTTTTACTCATGACTAGTCCCATCGTATCTATTCTTGTGTAAGGCACACAAGATTTGACCATGCTTTAGTTTAGCATGTATCTGTGCAATTCATTTTATAAATAATTTTAGCAAATGACTCATGAATGAATGCTTAACTCCATTATAAACACTGCAAAAAAACCCCAGAAAACCTTCCAATCCATCATTCTGTAGGAAAGAAATAAGACATTGCCCAATGATGCATTCCATGGGCTCTAACTGTATTGTTTACAGTACATTTTAATACATTTTAATTTCTGAAAATAGAAAAGAACATAATTTTTAATTCCATATCTGGTCATATGGAAATATGTTTTAGTAAAGTATTATAATAGTTTTGCAGGATAAGCATAATTCAGTGGTCATGCACCACATTTTTGTTGTTCTCTTGACAGTTCCCTCAATAATGTTGCAAGAATGAACTTCTATTCTTGGTCCTCCCTAAATTTTCTATGCTCACTTTATCTTTGTTCTGAAAGCTACAAAGATATAGTTGTTCTGAAGAGGAACTGACACCTACTGTGTTAATCCTGTTTAGTACTCTCCATGAAAACTTGGCTTAGGGGATGGGGCATTAGCCTGAGGAGTACAGAGTGGTGGGTTTGCGTCCCCCCTCACTCTCAAAAGCCTAAGTCCCACCTCTCTTCACCTCCCCTGGAAGTGAGCAGCTAACAGAGAATAAGGGATTCTCTGAAGTGCTTGCTTAAAATCAAGCTCACTTTGAAGTTTCATATGCTTCCAGAAGGTGGGATCTTACAAAAGCCAGAACATTTCAGTGACTAATTATTGTAATAAAGTCACAGTCCAGTAACTGATGATATAGAAGACCATATCCTACTGTAATCAGTGGAAATTTTATCTGGGTAAGGACAGCAGGAGTCCACCAATAGTATTTAGATCAGTTCTAACCCATAGTAAATCCTTCAGTGACATTGCTGATTATTTACATTAGTGTGAGAATTAGCTGATAAAATGCCAGCTTTTATAGCAAATGCTGAATAATTATCACAGATTCATGGTCATTCTAATTTCTTCTGCAAGTTAGCTCTACAGTAATTGGTCACTACTTGTTTGCCCGGATCTATTAGTTTCCCTATTAAGGAAGATGAGTGTGTGTGACTAGGCAGTTCAAATAAACCATTAGTATTTCTACATCCTTTCCAAATAAATGGAAAACAGTTATTGAGGAAAGAGGGCAAGTATTTTATACAACCCACACAAAATCATCTGTGTTGGAGGTACAGAGAGCATCGCATTGCAGATATACTTTTAACTTGTGCAAATTTGAGCTCAGATGCAATCCATCTAAATGTTATATAGTGCCTTAAATAACCTAGAGATGATTGTTAATTGAATGGATAAGGAAAGCATTACTCACTGCATGGACTAATTCACAACTGCTAATACAATAATCAGATCTGGGAATTTTGCCCAATCTGAAAGTCTTTGCTGTATCAGTTAATTCCACTGAGCTCACAAAAGAATTATAAATAGTTGCTTCATCCTGTAACAGTGGAAAGTTTGATATGCGTTCGCAAATCTCCAATCCTTATGGTAAGGTAGTTCATTCTGATTTATAACTCCATCTCATGCCAAGCTGCAACAGTCACTGAAGGCAAAAATGCAGCTAAGCATCTTTCCAACGATATCCCCTTTCCCATAGTCACATCCTCTTGTCTCTGACACACAAGCAACTGGAGGTGGAGAGAGTGTGGTATAGGAGCTCCTATGTCAACTGTCACCAGAGGTTCAGATGAAGTAATTGTCTCTGGCTGGTTAACCCCAGTTTAAGAACCAGCTCACAGTAGCAGTTAGATATAAAGTGCCTACACTGCACCACAGAACCTGGCCCATTATCTCAGTGACAATTTCTGATCTCATAAACATAAAAGTATATTTTTATCACTATCAAGAACTGACACAATTCCAAGTTGTTTTTGTCATTATGCTGTTTCTAATCTAGCTCACTAAATTCTCCACATAATCAAATTTTTAACCATAAATAGTTCTGTTCTGGGTTTTTTTGGGGGGGGAGGGGAGGCAGGAATTGATGATGTACTCAGATCACATGATAACATCCTTCTTATTAACTATTGGAATGGAAAGTAACTGAAATTGAACATATTTAAATCAGCAGGTTTGGATAACCTACATCCAATAATTTTAAAAGGTGTTGTGGCTGGACCATTACTGTTGATATTTATTAGATGTTGTAACATTGGGAAAGTTCCAATGGATCCGAAGAAAGCTAATGGTGTGCCAATATTATAATTAAGCAGGATGACCCAAGTTATGATGGGTTCATCAGCCTGAATTTAGCTCTATATAAAATAAAGGAACAGCTGATATGGGACTTCTGTAAGGTATTTGATCTGCAACCGTATGACATTTTGATTAGGAAAATATAACAATATGAAATTATTGTGGTATGGAAGGTAGAGCTGCGAAGAGCCATGAAGGTAAGGACAAAGGCAAGACTGGCAGGCTCAAAATCTCAGCTGGTGTAATCCAGCACAGTTCCACTGACTACAGTGGAGCAATTTTATATTACATCAGCTGACTTTCTGACCCTTTAACAAGATATGGTAGGTAAAGAGGAATGGTGGGCCAAACTCTGCTTTCAGTTACAGGGCTGTAAATCTGGAATAATTTAATGTACTTCAGTGAAATGAAAGCATTCCCCATGGAGGATTTCAAATGGGGCGTGGAGTCCAAATACCATGCAAGTTTCTTAGTTAATTGGAATCACATTGGTCCTCAAAACAAAGGCTAGATTAAAATGTAATTCCCAGTAAAATTAGGAAGAGAGCCTCTTCCTAACAATAAAATGGCTGGGCAGACGACAGTTCCAGGAGTGAATAAAGTACTCTTATCCTGAAACATCCTTAAGGTGCTTTGTGCCCCCAAGAGTAGAATTAATGGTATTGGATGGTGATCAGAACACGGTATTTAATACTTTGCAGGGTTGGGTCATAAGCGTGGATGGAGTGACAAAGTACTAGTGAAGAATAATGCCATTCAGGTTGAAAAATAAATACAAACATCAACCATAGGTAGGAAGGAATACTTTCTTCCTAATGATCAGTTTTCAATGCTGTCACAATGTGACCATGCATATCAGGCATTTTATACTTAGTACAGCTGGCACCTTAAAAGAGTTGGGGTTTTTTAAATCTTTACTGGCAGAGAATTTCTCAATCACTTTAATCTTTAGTGGCATTTTGAGTCAAAAAGACACTCGTTTGACTTGAGAATTTCTTAAGAGGGCATGTCTTGTAAGTCTGCAAAGTCATAGTTCTGACCTTGCCATTTAATCAGGAGAGGTTTATCCTATAATACTTTTCACCTGGGGATTTCAAAGTTCTTTAAAAGGTAGGTAAGTAGTATTATCCCTATTTTACAGATGGGGAACTGACGCATAGAGAGATTACTTTGATTTACTTGAGGTCAAGCTACAAGCCACACATGGTTTGAAATAAAATACAAGTCTCCTTGTTTCCAGTCCCTAGCTGTAATCATGAAACCAAATTGATTTTACTATTTCTTTAGATTACAGAGAATAAAAAATTGTGAGTTGTCTGAAAGTATGTTACAATGTGGCTGGCCTCTTTAGGAAGAAGTGGGGTCTAGTGCACTGATTCCTGACCTTCCCTATAGCTTCCCTTTACACCAGCAGCAGATAGTGGGACCCCTACTGAATGGGGAAAGCAACTTGGTGACAGATGATGTGGAAAAAGCAGAAGTACTCAATGCTTTTTTTGCCTCTGTCTTCACAGATAAGGTCAACTCCCAGACTCCTGCACTGGGCAGCACAGCATGGGGAGGAGGTGAGAAGCCCTGAGTGGTGAAAGAACGGATTAAGGACTACTTAGAAAAGTGAGACAAATCCATGAGGCTGGATGCAATGCATCCGAGGATGCTGAGAGACTTGGCTGATTTGTCTGCAGAGCCATTGGCTATTAGCTTTGAAAACTCATAGCACTCGATGGAGATCCTGAATGATTGGAAAAAAGCAAACATAGTTCCTATCTTTGAAAAAGGGAAGAAGAAAAATCCAGGGAAATACAGACCAGTGAGCCTCACCTCAGTCCCTGGAAAAATTATGGAGCAGGTCCTCAAGGAATCCATTCTGAAGGCAGGTTCCAAAGAGGATGGAGCCAAACTATTTTCAGTGGTGGCAGATGACAGAACAAGGAGCAATGGTCTCAAGTTGCAGTTGCGGAGATTAGGTTGGATATTAGGAAAACACTATTTCACTAAGGCTGCATCTACACTGCATCATAGGTAGAAGAGAGATATGCAATGTGAGCTATGCAAATTGCATATCTTATTTCAATCTTATTTTAAATTAATTTATTTCATAATTTGGTGCTGTCTACACAGCACCAAATTTTGAAATAATCCGCTATTCCAAAACGTCCCTTGCACATGAGGTTTAGAGGGACACTGGAATAGCAAACCAGTTATATTTTGAAATAACGGGCTTGCTGTTAAGATGTGGGATAGCTATTTCAGGATATTCTAGTATCCCGAAATAGCGCTGCAGTGTAGATGTAGCTTAAGAGCATGGTGAAGCACTGAAATGGGTTACCTAAAGAGGTGGTGGAAACTCCATCCTTTGAGTTTTTTAATGCCAGGCTTGACAAAGCCCTGGCTGGATGACTTAGTTGGGATTGGTCCTAGATTGAGAAGGGTATTGGGCTAGATGAAACCCCAATCTTCTATTATTACAAAGGGTAAGAAAATAGCAGTGGAATGAGGGCTATCAGTTGTACCCTCTCAGTCCAGGAAGCTGAGGATAAGAGTGAGGCTTAAGTATAGGCCAGCCCACATCACATTCCTTGGTATGACACGTGCGGCTAGTAGTTTGCTGCAGTCATGCAGCAAAACCCCTTCACATTATGTCTTTAGATTGAAAAAGCAAGGAAAAAAGCAGCTAGCATGTGCAGAAATGTGCTAGCATGTGCCATCGCCTCTTCACTGCTGTTGCTTCCACACTACCTAGATGAACACTAGTACAAGAAAGCCCATCCGTGCCATACGCACACTTGAATTTGCAGTGTCAGTGTATCCGGTGAGTCAGTGAGAGCTAGATGCTTAAATTTAGGTTTCTGCTCTACTCAGTGCTGTAATCCATTCAGTTCCTAGGTCCTGTGTTTGCTACCACTGCCTAGGGAAGCCCCTCAGCCTGCCTCACTCAATTTCTACTCCTTCCTTTCCATGCTGGTCTGTGATTTGGGCAATGATAGCTTTTTGTTTTAGCTACCACTAAAAAGGGAGGAATTAGATCACTCCCTCACTTAGGCTATGTCTATACTGCAAAGCTTTTCTGGGATACCAGAGGTATCCCGGAAAAGCTCTGCCGCATTCAAGGAACGCGTCAGCTTTTTTGGAACAGTTTCCAAAAAAGCAGACACCTTCTTTCGGCATCCCTGTATTCCTCACTATATGAGGAATAAGGGATGTTCCAAAAGAGGAGGTTTTTCCAAAATTTGGCCCCATGTAGACCGGCCAAATTTCCGAAAAAAAAAGTTGAAAAAGATACACAAATTGCGGTTTGCAATTCGCGACTCTTTTTTCCAACTTTTCTTCGCAGACCAGACATAATCTCAGCTGTGCTTGGTGCATTTCATTCTCTGTCTCTCAGCTTCTGTGAGGTCAGTGATTGCTCAGAGATCCAAGATACTTCCATACAGCTGTCAATACCCTACCACATAAAAATATATTGGCATCCAAATGACACTGAAAACCCTCAAAGGGTGAAACCTGAGGTGAATATGTATGTGCTAATTTTTTTAGTAACAATCTTCAACTGATGTGCCCTCAACGAGGTTTTTATGGTGGGTTTTTTTTTTTTTCATTTTATCAACTGACTTTTCTTGTCTAGTCCATTTAGATTCCAGTCTAGGAAAGCTTCTCTCCTCACTTTTTTTGATCAACTGTAGGGCTTATACAATGTTATCTAGCTACAATTTGGACAGACAAAAGTTGATACAGTCCAGAGTAGGATTAAACATGTTTTCATAGTTTATTTGCTATTTAATTTACTAACATCAGGCTAACCATAAACCACCATCATAACCTCCAGAGTGTATGTAGAACTGTAACCTTAAAGGAATTGGATCTAGATCATAGTCCTTATTCAGGCAAACCCCTTCTATAGAATTTGCTATTGAATGTGTCTATCTGTCATAGTCATAGCATTTAAGGCAAGAAGAGACCATCAGATCCTCAAGTTAATATGAAGTAAACTTTATTGTTCATTCAACAGAATAAAAATGACAATACAGTTTTTTCAAATGTTCCCCCATGTTATCCCAGATATATCCCAAAATGTTGTATGCAGTTCAGCTAATATGGGTACATTCCTAGCTGTATGCAAAAGGGGTATTTTCAGATGAGATTTGGAGAGTGATGGATACTGTGAATTAGAGGAAAGTTATTCAGTATGCAGGCTTTGCAGAGGAGAAGGCTATCATTAACAGTGTTAAACCTCTCTGGAAAGAAAAAAGAGGAGAAAAGTAGGCATTTTTAAAAAAAATATCACAAAATGCCTTCTTATTCATTTGCTCCAGCCTTACTCATAGCTTTCTTCTTGCTTTAAACAGCAATAATTCAGAATGAGATACAACTTCATAGAACTTTTCATCCACAGCTCTGAAAGTGTTTTACAAAGGTGGTCAAGCATGATTAGGTCAGTTTTTACAGATGGAATATCTAATGAAATGAGAGGTAACATGAATTACTATAGGCCCACAGATAGTCAGTGACAGAGCTGGGAATACCATGAGCATAATGCTGAGGGTCAATCTACTAGATCACAGAAGCCAGTCAGAATTCAGTCTTAAAATAAACAGCCGGACAGTGGTGTGTGGTGAAGGCGGAGGATGATGTAACTGTGATTCTTAATGAATGTAAGAAGGTACTCTGCAGAAGTTGGATTCTGGAAAGTGGAAGCTTGAAGACAGAGAAATTTTAAGCCATTCTATGGAAAATTCCAATATTTTGATTGTTTTTCATTCCAAATCTGAACGAAAAATCGAACTTTACAGTAAAACTAAAATTCTGAAACATTTCAATCTAGAAACATTTAAATTTAAATAATTTGATGGCTATATTTTGATAATTCAAAATGTAAAACATTTCATCTTAACTTTTTTTGCAATGACGTCAAAATATTCTCAACTAGAAGACTTACCCAGTGTTGCTTGGATCCTTCCAGGCTGGGGGCTGAAGGTTTAGGGAGTGCAGGATTCAAGGTAGGGGCTTGGAGATGTGTATGGAGGGAGGTGTGGGAGTCAGGAGTGGCGGGTGGTGGAAACTTCTTGCTTTGATATGCAGGTGTTTATGTATATGCCAAGCTAGAATAATAGGAAACTAAAAAATGAGTAGCAAAGTAAACAGTATTTAGAAAACTGCATTTTGTGGGAGTGTGAGGGGGAATTGTACCTCTTTCTAAACTGGACACATCACCTCCAATGGAATATTAAATTCAATACTCTAATATTTCATTTTAATAGCCATACTGCTGTCTCTACAAAGTAGCAAAAAAATCTGTCTTCTTCTTTCCCTACATGGATTTTCTTAGGTCTATAAAAACTCCTGTTGGATGGAAGTGCTTAAGTGGTTTAAACTATAGGAACCCACCAAACTCTAGGAAGGAATTCTCCTCTGTAGTGGATCTTCCTCTGTCCTTTGAAAATCGACAACACATCTGGGAAACGTTAGATGCACATAAACAATTCAGTTCTATGTATACAAAATAAAATACTTCACTAGATTTTAGTAGTGCAGGGATTGAAATAGTGCATATTTAACTGTTTCTAATGATAAATGGAAGTGTCATCTAAACAAAAGTGCATCAGATGTTTTGTGGGCTCTTCAAAACTTGACACCATCTGTCTGAACCATTTTGGACCTACTTAGAACTTTAATTCTTCATATTATAATATACTTATACACTGAGGGTACGTCTAGGACCTTCGGTATCCCGGAAAAATTCTGCCCGCGTCCAATTTTTTTCGGAAGAGCAGACACGTTTTTTTCAGCATCCCTGTAAACCTCGTTTTATGAAGAAGAAAGGATGTTCCGAAAAAGGGTTTTTTCCGCACATTTGGCCCAGTGTAGATGGGCCAAATGTCAGAGAAGCCTCTTCTAAAAAAAGAAGCAGAAAAAGGTAAGCAAATTGCGCTTCACAATTTGCGTATCTTTTTTCCCGGAAGAACTGTGTAGTCTAAACAGTCTGACAGGTTAGTTTCAGAGGGCATGTCTATACTGGGGAATTATTTCAAAATAACTCTCCTTATTTCAAAATAACAAGGCGAGCATCCACACTACCAAGCCTGTTATTTCAAAATAATGGGCTTGTTACTTCGAAACAATAACTCCTGCTTGCGAAGAGGAATAAGCTTATTTTGAAATAGTTATTTCAGGAGTTATATCAAAATAAATAACCTGGTAGTATAGACATAGCCAAAATGAGGTTCCATGTCAATGGTTTCCATATTAACTTTTTTGACAAGTAAAAGTGTTTGGTTTTGTTTTTTCTCCCCATGAACCCTCTAAATTCAATCTGTGTCTGTTGTCTTTCTGTATCACACATCAGCTGTGTGCTATGTAAGAGTAATGTCACAATAGTCACAATGCCAGTAACAAAGCTAAATGTAACTGAAAATTAAGTCTGTTGATGGTATAGAAACCAGAAAAAAATCAATTGTCTCCAACTGTTCATAAAATGTAGTCAGAAAAGTAAAAATATATTTCTGAATACACGCAGACTGTGATTTTTTTAAGAGATGGTCACTTTTGTGACCATACATGTTATGGATGGTCAAACTGGTTCCAAATCATTGCCTGATTTTTAAAACTAAACTCTGTTTTACTCTTGGGACATGTCTACACATCAGGGCTAAAGCCAAAATAAGCTACGCAACTTGAGCTACGTCAAGTCTGATTTAGAGCATTCTTCCTCCAACTTCCCTTACTCCTCGTGAAATGAGGGTTACAGAAGTCAGAGTAAGATGTCCTCCAGCTTGACATTATTTTGCATTATGTCAAAATGGGTACACCTACACTGCAAAGCTATTTTGGGGTACTGGCGTATCCCGAAATAGCTATCCCATGTCTTCACAGCAAGCCCATTATTTCAGGCTCGCTATTCCAATGCCCCTGTAAACCTCATTCTATGAGGAGTAAGGGACATTTCAGAATAGCACTTTATTTCGAAATTTGGCATAGTGTAGACAGCACCAAATGACAAAATAAGCTATTCTGAAATAGCATCTAAATAAGATATGCAATAACTGTCTGCAGTGTAGCCGCAGACTATGTTATATCAAAATAACATCATAACCGACATTATTCTGAAATAACACGTCTGTGTAGACATACCCTAGCTGTCTGACTGAGACAGTAACTGATTGCCGGCTCTCACAAACTTCCAATCCTGTTTTGCATATATACGTCTTGGCTAATTCAGGTAATGTCAAATAAGTGGCTTATCCAAACTGAACACAGACTTCGAACCTTTTTGGAGTTTCAGAACAATAAATAGGCTTCCAGAAAGCTTAGTACCACTTGGTGGCCATCTTAATACTTTAGCATTACTAACACTAGCCAGGAAAGTGATGAACCCCTTTATTCCCGAATCAAACCACAGTATTGCAATTATAACACAGGTGAAATACATACCCACAAAAACTGCAAGTTGGAATGAAATGTTAAGCATTAGTAAGCTTTCTTCACTCCCACCATTATGGAATTGGTTTGAAATTTTCAAATCCAATCAGAATGGAAGTTACTTTGCCAGAAGAAATTGATTAGCAGGCAGTGTCGTAGCTGGGAAAACTGTAAAATATAATGACACTGTGTGCTCAATTCTAGGTTAAAGAATGAGGTAATATAGAATATGCTAATGAAATCAAGACTCACTAAACAATAGAGGACTATAAAGAAACAGGGAAGGAATTAAGAAATGCACTTTTCCTTGCAGAGGCAGGATATACAAATGATTGGAAACACTCACTCCTCTCAGGAAGATCCTAAACTCTATCTGACAATGCTTTGAGTTGCGAGAGACTCATATTTCAAATCTTCAGGTAATTTGGCCAATACTCAGAGCAATTAAGTTCACAGCTGAACTCCCTGATCTCATAATATTTAGCGTATTTGTTTTAGATAATTGGGATCACCTGTGTGGAATGTTCCTGGGGATAATCACAGCTGGGTACTACCAAGAGAAGTAAATTGACTTCTGAATTTAGTGATAGAAACAGCAGTGGAGTAATGGATTTCAACCCTCAGGCATAGAAAACAAAATACAGGACTATGTAGCACTTTAAAGACTAACAAGATGGTTTATTAGATGATGAGCTTTCGTGGGCCAGACCCACTTCCTCAGATCAAATAGTGGAAGAAAATAGTTACAACCATATATACCAAAGGATACAATTAAAAAAAATGAACACATATGAAAAGGACAAATCACATTTCAGAACAGAAGGGGATGCGGGGAGGTAAATGTCTGTGAGCTAATGGTATTAGAGGTGGGGAAAGGTAAATGTCTGTGAGCTAATGGTATTAGAGGTGATAATTGGGGAAGCTATCTTTGTAATGGGTAAGATAGTTAGCGTCTTTGTTGAGACCGATCGTAGAGTGTCGAATTTTAGCATGAATGACAGTTCAGAGGATTCCCTTTCAAGTGCAGATTTAAAAGACTTCTGAAGCAGGATGCAGGTAATTAAGTCGTTGAGACAGTGTCCTTTCTGGTTGAAATGGCAAGAAACTGTTTTTTCTTTGTGATCCTGTCTAATATCTGTTTTGTGGGCATTGATCCTTTGGCGAAGTGTCTGAGACGTTTGTCCAATGTACAAGGCAGACGAACACTTTCGGCACATGATAGCATAAATTATATTTCTGGATGCGCAGGAATATGTATTCTTGATCTTATAACTCACTTGGTTAGGTCCAATAATGGTATCAGCAGAGTGGATATGTGGACAAAGCTGGCAACGGGGTTTGTTGCAAGGGAAGGTACCAGGGTTGGTATTAGTGTGGTATGTCCTGTGGTTGTTGGTAAGAATCATCTTGAGGTTAGGTGGTTGTCTATAGGAGACTATGGGTCTGTCTCCCAGAGCCTCTTGGAGTTTAGTATCCTGTTCCAGTATAGGCTGTAGTTTATTGATAATGTGTTGGACAGGTTTAAGTTGGGGGCTGTAGGTGATGACAAGTGGTGTTCTATTGTTGGTTTTCTTGGGTCTGTCTTGAAGTAGATGGTTTCTAGGTATTCGTCTGGCTCTTTCAATTTGCTTTTTTATTTCTCCGGGTGGGTAGTTGAGGTTTATAAATGCTTGGTAGAGATCCTGAAGTTTCTGGTCTCTGTCGGTGGGATTAGAGTAGATGCGGTTGTATCGAAGGGCTTGGCTATAGATGATGGATCGTATGGTGTGTGCTGGATGGGAGCTGGAAGCATGTAGGTAACTGTATGAGTCAGTGGGTTTTCTGTAGAGGGTGGTGTCTAATTTTCAATTGTTAATTTGTACTGTGGTGTCCAGGAAATGGATCTCTCGTGTAGAATGGTCCAGGCTGAGGTTGATGGTGGGGTGTAGGTTGTTGAAATCTCTGTGGAATGTCTCCAGTGTTTCTTGGCCATGCGTCCAGATCATAAAGATGTCATCGATGTAGCGTAAGTAGAGAAGGGGTAAAAGGGGACGGGAGTTGAGGAAACGTTGTTCTAGGTCAGCCATAAAGATATTAGCATACTGTGGGGTGTACATCTCAGGACAGTGCCCTAACCACTGATTCATGTGCTATTCTGGTGTGGGGCTCCCAAATTCTCCTGTTGAAGCAATTTCAGTTTGGGTAAGTAACTAGTCATTACAGTAGGCCAAAGAGTCATCCCTTCTGTATGTATGACTATTGGCTAGTTTAAGTGCCTCCCCAACTAGCACGCTGGCTTTTTGTAGAGCTCATTCTTGTGCCTGTCTCTCTCTCTCTATTCAATGTATAGTGAGACTGGGCACCTAACTCAGGCTTTGCAGATTCTAGTGACTTTCTAGATCCCTAAAATTAGGTGTTGCAACACTGAGCATCTTAATGTCAAAGTCACTTTGTGGAGCTGGGCCATAAAGAATTCAGTAACTGGAAGGACGTTACACTGTTTAAATGCAATTTATTTGTAATGGTTTTAATTGCCCTAACTTTAGGATCCTCTCCCAGTAGCAGGCCCTCCATGGCCCCACCCCACCTCTCTTCCTCTCTCCCTGAGATCCTGCCCCCCAGCCACACTGAAAGCCAGAGTCATATCAAGGAATTGCAGACCCTGCACCTGCCTGGGACTTGTGTCCTTGTCCCCCAGACTCCGTGCCCAGGGCAGATGCCCATTTGGCTCTTATACCAGGGACAGAAGAGCCACAGTGGGGCCATGGTAAGAGCTGTCTAAGCAGCTGTGGGGAGCCATGGATCCTCCACCTGCCCTGGACAAGGAGCCTGGTGGATGGGAACATGGGTGGTGGTTGCTCTTGGGCTCCTCCACCTGTGGTCTGGTAGAAGGTCCACAGCTCCCCGCAGCTGCCCACATGGTTCTTATCCAGGCCAGGCTCCAGATTTTGCTCTGGCAAAAGGATGGATCATTGGGGAGGGGGAAGAGGCACTTGGCTGGGCCATAGGCCCTTGCTCTGCCACACCCCCAATTGATCTTCTGCTCCAGGCCTAATTCCATTTCTCCATTAGGCCTCATTTCCCATGCCTTTACCCAGGGACCATACACTCTGCTGAGTGCAAACTGGCCTGTCTACACAGATGTCAGTGAGAAATACCTTTTTATGTCCTTGGTGTAGCCATTTACAACTCTGAAAGAGACTTAGTAGGGAATGGTGCCACACAGTCCCTTGCCATGACCTATACCTGAATGTTTCAGTCAAACCCATAATTATGTAACACAACTGTGCTGTTTTTTTCAGTCATTGTACAAATCTAAGCACCTCATCAGTTTCTTTTAACCATATCCTCTAAGGTTAGAGATGCCTTAACATTACCAATTAACTGGCATTCTTTTTATTGTTTAAAAATTACAAATGATTGGCATACACTTCAAGACAGGGCAAAATAACTATGCTACTCAGGGAGCAAAAATCAGCCTCTGCCATAACTAAACCAGCCTAACCCCTGTGTAGCCACAGCTATGTTGATGGACGAATGCTTCTATTGATGTTGCTAACTTTGTTTTGGGGAGGTATATTCCTACAGACTGGGAAAGGGAGAAACTCGTTAAGCATAAACTACTGGATTATACTAACATAGCAAGTTAGTATAGTCTCTGGGTATGTCTAGACTGCATCCCTCTGTCGGCAGAGGGATGAAGATTAGGCAGGTCGACATTGAAAATGAAGCGGGGATTTAACTATCCCGTGCTTAATTTGCATAAAAATGGCTGCCGTTCTTGCCGACTCAGCACTTTGTCAGCAAAAAGAGGCAGTCTAGAGGGGGATCTGTGGAGAAAGAAAGCCTTTTTCGACAGATCCTGTAAACCTCCTTGCAGGAGGCATAAGGGATCTGTCGAAAAAGGCTTTCTTTCTTGACAGATCCCTCTCTTGACTGCCTCTTTTTGCCCACAAAGTGCTGTCGGCAAAACGTGGTGGCCATTTTTATGCAAATTAGGCACGGGATATTTAAACCTCTGTCTCATTTGCAATGTCGACCTGACTAATCTGCATCCCTCTGCCGACAGAGGGATGCAGTCTAGACATACCCTTACAGAGTAGATACTGTCAAAACAATCCTGGAGATAAAGAAGATGGAGGAAGAGTTAGGCTAGGTCTACACTATAGGTTTTTTTCAGAAAAAGCTACGCAAATTGCGCTCCACAATTTGCGTAGCTTTTACCTATTGCTTTTCCGGAAGAGACTTTTCCACCATTTGGCCCCATCAAGACTGGAACAGCACTTTAGGCAGGTGTCCTTAATTCAGCTCACTTTATGTTACTCAAATTCCTGTCAACTAGCATTTAGTAACCATTGAGTTATAAAAACACATTAAAAGTTAGAAATTCAAATTAGGTTAACAATTAATCAGTTGTTTAAACATCAATTCAAAACGCAATTTCCCTAGTTTAATAAAAAAAAAATCCAGTCAGACTTTTGCACATATGTGCATGCACGCATACAAAACAGGACAAACCCTCATAGACACACTAAAGATTTTATAATGGCCTATAATTTCTTCTGAAATGCATCCCTTAGTTATAACTACAGATAATTTAACATTTTTCTTCAGGTTTACCAAACTGTTATATTTTAAGTCATGAGCTAAGGTAAATTAGTAAATAGTAAAAATTAGTTAAATAGTAAATTTTACTATTCTAATTCCCTAATGTATCAAGCCAAGCTATGACATTTTTCTCTGATTATCAGACACTTTTAAAGATATTTAATAGTTAGCTCTTTGTTGCATGTTGTCCTGAACATACTTTCTTAACTTTGCCGCTACATGTTCGCCACCAGTCCCTGTTTATGCTGTGACGGGCTGGTCTCAGTTAACATAGTGAAGGCTTTTCCACTGTACATTGCACAGAACAAATGCCAAGATCTCTGCACTCTTAACAATCACATAGAAGAAGAACTAGTGCTAGGTATGAGCAGACTCGGCAACTTCTTAGTACCCAGAGCTGCTCAAGGGGATCCCCTATTAATTATTAGTATGTATTGTGTGTGTGTGTGGGAAGTGGGGGTATTCCTCCTTAGGGCCCCCCATGGTCTAGCACAGGGCTACTCAACTTTGGAAGCCCTGGGGGCCACAATGATACTCACAGCACATGCTGAGGGCTGCATGTTTCATAACAGGTCTCAGATGTTATCACAGAAAAGATCTACTTCACTGGTCAGCTTTCCTGCTTCCTCATTCATTCAGTGTGCAGTTGTTCTTCAGTAAGGAAAGGAAGCAAAGGTTTTGAGGTCATGTAAGCTTTTTATTCATAACTGAGGGAGCACTTACTTTAATTTCTATTAAAAAATCCTTATCATCATAGAAGGCAATCTTCGTTAGTATTCACACCCAGACAGACAAAGACAAATAACACAAATGCATAGAATCAACCAGTGAAGGTAAGTTTACAGGCTTGCAGAAACTATTGTACATTGAGGCACAATGGGAGGCAATATGCATTTATCCATCCAACCTCCAGAAGCGGATCAAGTCCACAATCAGAACACAATATTTTCAAGTGTGTTAATCAAATTTATTTCAGGAAATAAAATAAAATAAAATACTGCCTGGATTGATTGGGACCAAGTTGTTGCTTCTACAATCACTTTCTGCATCTTCAGGAATAATGCTACCAGTGTCGTCACCACTCTGTAATGTGGATATGATTCAAAGCCACAGTTTAGTTCTAAAAAGTACTAAAGACAGATGATATTTAAAATTCTGGCTAGGTCTTCATCCAAATCCCAGTGAAGTAAGTGGAAGTACTCAATATGATTTCAGACAGCTTTGGATCAGGCCTTTCTTGTTCAAAGACAAATGCATTACTATATGTCTCAAAAAACACCAGTGGTCAGCATGTGATTAAAAAAACTTCACAAGATACAGCAAGATAAATTTGTTGTTGTAATAATAAGAAACCCTAGACATTTTTTGGAAAGGCTTAGCTATGTAGACTAACTAAAGGAACTTTTTTGCAACCTTGGTTAAATCTTACTTTTGGGGCCTATATTAAGCTAAGCCTTATAGTTCCTTTTCTTGAAAGGCTACTAAAAGATTAAAATTAAATATAGAAATATGACAAAATACAAGTGAGTTTCCAAGTGTTAGATTCACTTTCTACATATCTCTTACTGTAAGTGAACAATGTGAGGTGAGCATTTCTTTATGAAGGCAGTAATTTTTATTTCCTCACAAAACATCCCATGTATCACCATTCCCTTCTGACTGTGTGCCTGAAGATGCAATATTGATATTTCATCTGTTTCATGCTGTGAGGAATTCAGAACAATTGTACTTAAGTGTATGTATAAAGTACTTACAATGATTCATAGGATGGCCTGTTTTATTAACATTAGCATTTGTGCAGTTACTGTTGTACATTACAAATCTACGCAAAATGTATCATTGAGAAAAAATAGCAATGTGAGGTACTGATGTCTTAAGAGTTATTTCAACAAAGGTTGGGTTAATTAGAAAATAAAGAATTCCAAGCCTAGAATGTTTCATAAGGGTATGAAGCTATGAAGCTAGCTGTGAAGACCTGCCCTTGTGCCAGTGCTGTGGAATGCATGCTGCCAGCACCGGTACCCTTCAGCATGATGATGGGTAGAAATTGACTTTATTGCAGGAGAGAGGGGTGTTTGAGTGATGGAAGAATGGGTGAATGCCAACTGTGGGAAATGGTGCTGAGAGTCAGCCATGTTTCCCAAAATCTTTAGGCTGACTCTCCTAAATGCAGCTTGAAAGATGTTTCAGGGCAGAGATCTGTCCCCTTTCACCAAGGAAAGGGATGAAAAAGAGATTGCTTATGATTCCACAAAGCTGGGAACACCAGCCTGTGGAGACCGGTCTGACCTTTTTCTCTCCAAGACAGATCTTAGCTTTAGAGCTTTTCTTGTGCTGGGGGAGTGAGGAGGGAAGAGATGTAGGATGCATGGAGAGAAATGTGGAGATTAAGGAAATCATGAGCTCCTAGCACAAGGCTCAACAATTGGAAGATGCCAGCCTGGTGTAGGGTTGTTTTACATAGGGAGGCATAATCCCTTTACCTCTATTTCCTGTGTATCTGCAGACTAGGATTTGACCCTTAACATTTAAAGATTCGTCCATTTCACAATGACAGGTAAGCATGCACATTTATTATGTCTTCCTTCATTTTTTGCCTCTATTCCTACTTTTTATTCCATTTTAGATTCAAGCAGGCAAAACTTATGAACCTGGCAAACCTAGGCACTATACTGTGTAGTTCCAGATACCTACCTGTGGAAGTAATTTATTTTAACTTTAATCCCTAAACTCGTTTAAAAGGTATTTTTTAGGTCAGTAGCTGAGAATCATCGGGATAGATGAAATTAACTCCTATCCATCTGTGTTTGCTGGCCAATGAGAATTTTTACAACATCATTTCATACATATTCAGTAGATGGCACTTACATTCTAAGGTATGCAGTTGAATTCTGTCTGAAGTAAGGACTCAGTACTGCACTGAGTGAATGGGAGTTTTCGAAATCAGTGAATGGGAGTTTTCAAAATCAGTCTGTATAGGGATGAAGCAAGCACTCACACATATCTTCATTATTTCTTATTCTCTTAGAAGTTGCTTTTAAACCAATAGCTATAAAAGAAGTTTGTAAACAATTCCCAGGACAAAATAAAGTATAAAATTCAGTAACATTGTTAGGTAGGCTCACAGATTAAATCTCTTGTGATTGTCAGACAGCATATGCTGACAATCATACAGCACTTAATATATAACTTTTTGTTTTCTCCTGTTCATTCCCATTATGTTTAGTCTGTAAGGAGAGCCTTTCCTGGCTCTTGGGGTTTTGTGATGGCCCATCAATTTAAAAAAAATTATTTAGAAGCCCTTTGCTCACAATAAAATCCAATAGCACTGACATACAATAGAAAGGAATAAGAATGTTGATGACAGAAGAGGCACCAGAGGGATCTATGTTATTCTTAGCTACAGACACTTCCAATCTGAACAATAGCTTGTTTTCTTCCTTGATTTCACCACCATCATTTTCAGGGCAGGAATCTCATGATACCTTAGATGTGTGGAAAAACTACAATCAGATGTGACAGGTAGGCAGGAAGTTTGCAATAGATTATCAAAGCTGAAGAGTCAATAAGAAACCTTTAAGGTCAAAAGACAAATGGTTTCTGAGTTTTTTCAACATGCAGGATTCTATTCTGACTCAATCTGCACTTTATCTACTGCTTGCCAACTTCATATCTATAGCAGTGTATGGAGGGAAAGGAAGGAAAGTTAGAAAAAAATAGGAGTATCTGTAGTTCTAAAATGCCATATGATATTAACAGCATGGTTTTCATTTTGTGTTCTAATTTAATTCCATAAATTAGACACAAGTTGTTTCTAAGTAAGAGGTAAGACCCTATCTTGTTCCAACCAGAATCAATTGTAAAAATTCAAATTATTTCCATGGGAGTGTGATTGGGGCCTTAATGATAATGTTGTTGGTAACTTTGCATCAGAATTTTTTCCCCCTCACAAAACTTACTTGCCACATCTAGAATTGGTATGTTACAACAAACTATTAAACACCCAACAGTCCAGATCAAGCCATTGATTTCTTTCTAACAAAATAGTGCCAATTGATTTCATGCTGCTTCAAAGTTGACACTTTTCTGTTTCAATAGCAATACTCAAGCTTGAAAATATTTTTGGAGAAGTATTGGAGGTTGAAAAATGGAATCCAGACAAAGAAAAGATCAGTTCAGCAGCAAACAATTGAAAACAAATGTTTCTGTGTGCCTGGTGTACTGGGTCATGGATGCTGTAGATCAAGTGTTTGGTAAGTCGGGGTTCCTTCTTTTTACTCCATCTGTTTAGCTTTGCCAACCAGATTTTTTTTTCTATTTAGTTTGGATATTTGCAAGTTAATTTGGCAGATGATAGAAATGTTGCAAAATAACTATACCTTAATGATTTCATGTTAAAGGCAATCTGAAGATAATAATTTTTCTTGCTTATTGTCCATACACTATACTTTCCATTTGCTAAATTTCAAAGTAGTAGGAAATAAATTGTTGATACATATTTAGGATCAAATAATGTTTCTAATGAATTTCAGGGTCATTAATTGAGGTTTTCAAAGCAGTCTAGGGAATAAAAACACATATCTTCCAACCAAATTTAATTAAATTCCATTTAGAATTAAATTATTCTTCATTTTAATAGTTATTATGACATCAGTATGCCATCAGCCTTTCACTGGTTGAATTATTCTCTCTAAGGGAGTAAACACCCCAGTGGAAGGACTTGCTATGTACTATCTGGAATTAGCAGATGAAAATATTGGAGGAACTAACAAAAAATGTACTGGAGGCACTAGAATTTAGGAATGAAGTTAGCTTAGACCAACCTATGTTGAAAATGTCAAAGTTTTATTCCAATTACATCATAAAACACTCTTGAAAAGTTTACCCATAGTCATTATTGGGCCACTTGACCTTTGTAAACTTTTCTCTGACTTAGTTCTTTCCAGTAGTAGTGACAAGGAAGAGTGCTTCACTGCCTTTCTGGAGCATCTCAATATTACTCCTCTATGTCTACTGGAGTCAAAATATGGAGCTTACATTATTCAAAGATAGACTCCAAAGTTTCCCCCTGCACTATTTTTGAGATTCTAGTGTGCAGACGGTGTCTCCTATTTTAAATTAATAGGACATAATGTGCCATGATGAGTTTGGGATGAAATCCTGTAGAATAGTATGAATAATTTAGGACCAAATTATGCCCTGTTGCCATGTGTTTATGGAGGGTACAGGACACAAGAAACCACATCAAGCTCATTTGCTTCTCCGTCCATGCAGTAGACAAGCATAATTATCATTCAGGGAGGCACCCTAGCTCTTGCAACACTATCATCCTGTAAAGGGACAAGAAGGAATATGGATTGACAAAGGACCTCCTGCCCCCACTTTCCACACTGGTTTGGTGTGTTGCACAGGGATCTCTGCAACGGATCAATTTAGAATGATTTGGAATATTTTAGGCTCTCTTTTCAATAAAGATGTTAAGCATCCCTGAAATCAGAAGCTAGGTCCGCTGACGACCTACTGTATCTCTATCACCAGTGATTTTTCCCTTAAACAAATAACGGTGCGACTCCAATTTAGGGCCAAACCATATATTGTAAATTTTGAAACAGCAGCGCATGAAACTTACAACAACCAATACCCCAATCCAACCCTAACCCGAAGAAAAAGAAGATAGGAGAGCCCCTAAAACAAGGTAGGAATATACATTACACACTCCTAGTAAGTGGAGGTGATTGTGGAACGATGACGTTGCTCGTGACCTTCAACCCATCAGCTAATTGAAAGCCTCCGAGGAGGAACAACGAGGAGATCCCTTGAAGCACAATTCCAGGCCTTCAGCACAGGACAGTGAGGGAACCCAAAGTAAGTAAGTCCACAATGGGTGGTGGCTTCTCCTTGGTATGGAGGTGATTAACCCTTCGGTATAATCATGCAAACCAGAGGGCAGTCCAGATGGTGTTATATGAAAGGAAGGCTACGGTTAGTCCAAGTGCCAAGTCCTTATCCTGAGCCTTCGCTACAGGCAGGTGGCAGCAATGAAGACAGCAATGCACCCTTGGTCCAGATCCAAAGAGCCAACATAAACTCTCTTCACAGGAAGCTTTTACTACCTTCAAGGTGGGAAAACTAGTTGTGAACTGGGTGCATCAATTTAGTGCCGTGCGCATAGATCTAGTGTGATGAATGCATAGATCTAGCAGGTCATGTGCATAGATTTTGGGCTGGGTGCACAAATTAGAAATGAGTGCAACTCCATGTATACTGAGTGCAAAGCACTTTGAGTGGGAAAATCTGGATTTGACTGGATTTTATCCCTTCCCTTCAGCTTCATGGAGGCCCTCAGACTCCATTTTGAATCACTGATTGTGCACATTAAGTATTCAAGCACACCCCTTATCTATTATACATCCTTGATCACTCATATAATTTCCATATCACTAATTACATGCAACAGGTGAGCTGGCCAGATACAGGGGTAGAACATTCTGCACTCTGCACCTGGGTAGTGCAGCAGCCATACTACTCTGAATCCGGCCTGAAGCACAATACATTCCAAAGACCATGCTGATATGGCACTCTTCAACACTACTGCCAAAGCAGTGAACAACTTCAAAAGCACTGTCAACTCGAAATAGAATGTAAGCTCGTTAGGGCAGGAACTGTCTCCTCTTATGTTTTACACTGCCCCCTAGAAAAATGAGGTCAGGTCTATGACTGGGCTATTGCAATATAAATAATAATATTGAAAAATAACAGTAATTCGTTTAAAAAAACTGTCTAAAAATTCAATGAAAAATGACCATTTTAAAAAACGACGTCACTTCTATGATAAGCTGAAAAGCAATTCAAGTGGTGGTAGAAATAAGTTTTTGTTTTTCTGTTTATTTTTTAAAAATAAATTTCCACACATTTTTAAAAAATGAAGAATGTTCCTTTCAAAGCTTTTAATGGAAAACAGTTATTTTATAAGCAGCTATAGATTTAAGGCTTGTCTTATTTCTCTTTGTCTTTGCTCATGTTTTTTAAGGCCTAACATATGTCTAGTTCTGAAAGTACTATTTGCTGTGTGCCTAAAAAGTCCAATAACAATGGGGGCCCAATTGTGCTAGGTGCTATGCAAATAGAAGATGAGACAAACCTGGACAGGAAGAATTGCTAATGATCTTTATGGCTTTCATTGCCAAACCAATAGCACTAGAAGTAAAAGAATGGCCCCATCCAATCCCTAATACCCTGCAGATGCTTGTTTGTTAAATTCAGTGTTTCCTTCATTCATTAGCTGTGACTATAATGGAGCCAAGATTGGACCCTGATTGTTGCAAACTGACAGCTTGATACTGCAAACACCAATACATGGTTAAACTTACTCACATAAATAGTCCCACTGGTGTCAGGATTAGGGTTTTATTTGTTCTAATACATGACTAATTTATTGTCTAATATTTTCTATGAACACTAACTTGATTGCAAACAGTATTTTGAAATGTAATGCCACAGCTGCACAGAATGTATCATTTTCCAACATTTTTATTCTGTTACTCTTATATTCAAAAATTGCTGGTTTGGTTTTTCCTGAGTAGCTTAGGTAGATTAATTACAAGAATTCATAATAAGACACTAACTTTATGGATCAAATTCATATTTTAATTAGAGGATAAATTACCATGTTTCATATTTCAGTGAATGATTTTATATTCTTTTTCCCTAGAAAACCTTTTTCATATCTCTATGCCATTGAGATAGTGTGGAAGCAAATTTTTATTAAACAGAATATCTGAATACCATTTTAATCCTTTTAGAAAGAGGAAGATACACTAAGTTTTTGTGGTTTTCTAACTTCATTTCAAGATATTGGACAAAAGAAGCCAGTGTAGCCTGACCTTCTCACCCAGGATAAGGTGGCTAACCTTTGAAACTTTCACAAATCTGTATTCTGAGTTCTATTTTAAAATTGACTGAGTTTTGAGGAAAAGAATCATTACATCCAATGGAAGGGGTTTATTTTGTCACAAACCCGTCAAAAAGCTTTGTTTATCAGGATACAGCTAGAGGGTTGGGAAGGTTATAAAGTGAGTTGCCTAAAGAAGAAACTGATGCTGGCAATTGTGGGCATATTGAGCAATTGGTATTTTTGAGCAATCCTTGTTTGTTTTTAGCTTTTATGGTGATCTTTTGTGAGGATTCTATGGGCTCTGTGTTTGTTGCCTCTACATGAGGCAAGGGGCCTTGCCCAGTCATCTGTCTTTACAACCAGAAAGCAAAGAATGCCATGAATAGGTGTAATTATGCTGAAAAATATCTATTAATTTACACATTCAGTAACCTTAAAGAAGTAATTTTACATTCATTTACCTACATGGATTTCAAGAACATTTGTAATTTGAGTCCGTGATGGTGGAATTTTGCTGGAAGATTTTTCAAATCTTATAACCTTCTCCCTTCATAACATTTCCTAGGCATTCATGCATCTTAACCACATGGGTACAGTTCCAAAAGTCCAGCAGCACATTTCAGCTCATACCAACAGTTACTTTTGGCACTGTATCAAAGATTAGTAAATAATGACCCCTAGGACAGACTCCTCACTATAATGTCACTGTTAAAAAAAGGTCACAGAACTGACTTCCAATTTAATAAAATTCCAAGAGTTTGTATTTTCTTCTTGCTAATTGTTTCTTCACTTTAAAGATGACTGATAATGAATATCTCTACAGCACTTGTGTCTGAAGTTTTTCCCTGGTTCATTCTCTAACAAATGAAAAATACCAATAGAATTTTAAGTCTTGAATAACACTGCTCTACAGCCAAAATGCTTCTGAAATAAATGTAGTCAAACTTTACTAATTCTGGGTCACTGAGAACGAAAATGATGCTTAAAATTGTTGATTGGCTCTAGTTTTCAAGATATGCTATTGGGTCAGTATATACGACCCTTGACTTGGGAATGGCGGAGGATAAGTGAGTTATAAAGGAAGGGATCTCAATTTAAACCAGAAATGACTAAAATACATCTTTGACTGGATCTATGAATAAATCTATGACTGAGTTTGGACAGTACTTGCTTTTAGGCAAAACAATGAATGATGCAATCTGAAGCTGGTATTCGTCATACATGATATGAATTGCATCATGTTATTCCTAGAAGTCATGGATGATGCAATCATAACGAAGCTTACATCACTCTGCTGAACAAATTGCCCTATATCAGCTCTAGAAATCATACAGTGTCATGCTCTCTTATTTGTCAGTGTTTGATTTTGCAAAGGACACATTTCTATTTAGCCAAAGTGAGCAGAGATGCCTCGTACTTGTGTGAACAGTGCAGATAACTTCTGCTATGTTTGTGGTGAAGTGACTTTTGCATCACAAAAGCGCAGTATAACCACTATGGTTAAGAAAGCCTATCACCTTTATTTTGGCTGCAAGGTGGAGATCAGGACAAGAGGTGGGCCCCACACATATGCTGCAACACTTGTGCAACAAATCTTCGCCAGTGGTTGAACAGGAAAAGGAAATCTATGCCTTTTGCAGTGCCAATGATTTGGAGAGAGCCAACACATCATACCAGCAATTGTTACTTCTGCATGGTGCCTCCAGTTGGGAAAGGTGTGTCAAAGAAGAAAAAGTGGACTGTGCATTATCCAAACATTCCATCAGCTATACGCCCAGTTGTTCTCTTGCTTGGTCTGCAGACTGGATACACAAAGTACTGCTGTTTTCTCTGCGAATGGGATAGTCGTGCAAGAGATTCCCACTACATCAAGATAGTTTGGCCACTCCGACAGTCATTGGAGCCTGGGAGGAAAAGTGTTCAGCATCCACCACTTGTTGAATCAAGGAAGATTTTGTTACCACCCTTACACATCAAGCTGGGTCTGATGAAGAACTTTGTCAAGGCCATGGACAAAACACAAGCAGCTTTCAAGTACCTCCGTGGAAAATTTCCAAGGTTAAATGAAGCTAAGATAAAGGAAGGTGTCTTTGTTGGTCCTCAGATTCGTGAACTTCTTGAGATGATGCATTTGACCATGCACTGCGTGGCAAGGAAAAACGGCATGGAAAGCCTTCCAGTTAGTGGCAATAAATTTCTCGAAACAAGAAGGCAGACAACTACAGGTTGTTGGTGGAAAACCTCCTCAAGGCATACAAAAGCCTCGGTTGCAACATGTCACTAAAGATACATTTTTTGCACTCTCATCTAGATTTTTTCCACCAAACTGCGGAGCAGTGAGCGACGAGCACGGCGAGCGATTTCACCAGGACATTGCAACAATGGAGAAACGCTATCAGGGCAACTGGAGCCCATCAATGCTTGCAGACTATTGCTGGACAGTGACAAGAGATGCTCCATTTAATGAATACAAGAGACAAGCCAAAAAGCGCCGAGTAGACACTTAATAGGACTAAACTATGTACATAATAGTTTTTTGCCTTTTGTTTCATAATAAATTTTATTTATATAACCCTTTTGCTGATTTTTAAAGTGTTACATAAACAGGACAGGTGAAATATTATCATGTAAAGCAACCATAAACACATGAAAAGACCTAGGTTTACAATTTATTATTAAAACTCTACTATCTACACAATATACATAGACGTAAAATGTAAAAACTTAAATATCTTGGAAACAGTAGCCAATTAGTTGTTTTAATTGTCATATTTGAATTCAACACATCAAAATACATAATAAATAGCACATTTTATCTCTGAAGCAGACGACTTCTAAAAAATTGTAGACCAGTGTAACCAATGACATGATGATGTGATCCTTGATCCATAAACCTATCTGGGAACATATGAACAAAACAACTTTGAAAAGAGTACTATCTCAGAAGAAGGTACTCTCCAGAAGTTGTGGGCCTCCAAAGAGAGGAAAATAAAATATATTGTCTGAAAGGATGAGACTTCATATTCTACTAGGGAATAACCATGCATACTGAATGGAAAAAACTATTTTAAGGGAAGAAATGTGGCTAATGCCTTCTCTTATATTCCCCCACAATTCACTACTTTGCCAGCATAGGCTTCTGAAGTTGGATGGACAAGGCTCCATTAGCAATGGTTTGTATTGACATTAAGGGTATGTCTAGACTACATCTGTTTGTCAGAAAAAGCTATGCAAAATGCGCTCTGCATTTTGTGTAGCTTTTTCTGATACTTTTGTCAGAAGAGGCTTTTCCGACATTTGGCCCATCTAGACTGGGCCAAATGACGGAAAAAAACCCTCTTTGGAAAGCCCCCTTCTTCCTCATAGAATGAATACAGGGGCTTCCAAATGAGCACGTTTGCTCTTCTGCAAAAGAAAGTGGAAGAGCAAACGCGTTCCCTGGATGCAGCGGAGTTTTTTCGGGATACCTCTGGTATCCCCAAACCCCCCCACAGTCTAGCCGTACCCTAATGGACATTGCATCACAAGATTTCTCACAGATGATTTCAGGGAACTCATAAGTATGCTGAAGAAGAATGTCCAAACAGTCTTATTCAATAATTGCTATCTAGGTGGAGGGCTATGGTTTTGTGGAACATCTGCCCATGTTTTATAATGAATAGAGACTGTGTTGCTTAGATAGTCCAGCTCAGCAACTCACCAACTTCACTAGTGACAGACTGGCTAGAAGTGTCCAGAAAGCATTAAACTAATAATGGAAGAGGAGGGTATAAAAAGAAGAATGATAGGAACATTAATTTACCTCAAAATTGAGATGTTGAGCAAAGCATTAATCATGGAACAATATGACACAAAGAGAAGAAATTATTTAATTGTCTATTCAATGGTAGGAATCTAGGTAACAAATAGAAAAGTTAGAAGTGCTTATTTTTTAGCATAAATTTGATCTAGTTTGGTTTTACTGAAGCCAGGTGGAATGATTCTTATGATTAGCATGTTAAAACCAACATTTATAACCTATTTATAAAGGACTGATGGCTAAAAGGAGAGGGGGAGAGGCACTCTATCAAAAATGGCATTGTCTGTTTTGGAGTCACTGTCAACCCAGAAGCAGATGCTCTTGAATAATTGTAGATCAGTATCATAAAAGATAAATGCACAAGCTGGGGGATTAGTTGGTGTCTGTACGAGGGAACAGAATGACCAGCTCCTTAGACTGCTGTGTATATGTAGGGGAACAAAAGCTGCATGATAATGGGAGACATGAATCTGAGGGTATGTCTACACTAGCCCCCTAGTTCGAACTAGGGAGGCTAATATAGGCATTCGAAGTTGCAAATCAAGCCCGGGATTTAAATATCCCGGCTTGAGGTTTTTCATCTTCCCGGCTGGTTGCCATTTTTGAAATTTACAAGTCTGGACTAACCGCTCGCGTCTACACGCAACAGGGACCCGGTAGTTCAAATTAAAGCGCTAGTTTGAACTACCTGTTAAACCTCATTCCAGGAGGAATAACAGGTAGTTTGAACTAGGGCTTTAATTCGAACTACTGGGTCCCTGCCGCGTGTACACGCGGGCAGTTAGTCCGGACTTGTAAATTTCAAAAATGGCGACCGGCCTGGAAGATGCAAATCAAGCACGGGATATTTAAATCCCGGGCTTGATTTGCAACTTCAAATGCCTATATTAGCCTCCCTAGTTCGAACTAGGGGGCTAGTGTAGACATACCCTGAGTGTCATGCTGACTAATGTGATTGTTCAATACCTCAACTGGGGAATCTCTAGTAGAGAGGCTATTTTTTAGCTCTCTATCTGGGACTTGTGTGACTGCTTCTGGAATTTCCTGGGTCAACAATTCAAAAATCCTGTTGAAAAATTGGAGAGGATTCAGAGAAGGGCAATGAGAATGATTAAAGCATGGGAAAACATGAATTACTGAGGTATATGCAAGGAGCCCAATCTATTTAGCTTAACAAAGATACAATTAAAGAATGACTTGCTACCTGGCAACAAATACTTAATAAGGGGGCTTTTCAATTTAGGAGAGAAAGATGCAATGTGATTCTGCGGCTAAAAGTTGAAACTAGACAAATTCTGTCTAGAAATAAAATACAGGTTGTACCTCCCTTAACTGGGATTCCCCGGTCCAGGAACATCCATGGTCCAGGACTGATCATGGATGTTCCTGGACCACAGAGCCCAGGAACAGGAAGGTGTGGGTGCAGGGCAGGAGTGCCATAGGGGGCACCAGCAACTCAGCTGGGAGCCCAGTGTGTGTGTGGTGTGGGGTCAGGTGGCACAACATGGAGTTTTGGTCCCAGCTGCAGCCAGAGAGCTTTGGCCCTGGCTGCAGAGTTCCAGCCCCAGCTGCAGAGCCAGGCAGCTGCAGAGCTCTGGCCCCAGAAGCAACAGGACCAGTAGCATCTAAAGAGCCTGGGGAGTCTGGGGCAGCAGCAGACTGGAGCCCTAATCCAGTGGCAGCCCAGATCAAGAGAGGAGGGACCTTTCCTGGTCTGGCAAATCCCCTCATTTGGGACCAGTCAGATTCCGAGGGCACTGAAACAGCAAGGTCCAACCTGTATATGGGTGGGGGCTTTTTAATAGTAAGTAATTAACTATTGGAAAAGCTTACTGAGAGTCATGGTGGATTCTCCAAAATAACAGCAGTTTACACACCAAAATTGGATGTTTTTCTAAAAGATTAATGCTGCAGTAATTACTTTGGGAGGTCCTATGTCCTACATGATCACAGTGGTCCTTTGTGGCTTTGAAATATATGAAAAATGTCAACCTTCATGACTTAGAAAGCATTGAAGTGAGATGTAATCTCCATATGGAAATTATTTATCACCTGTTGGAGCCTCTTGTATCATTTATTCTTGGTCTGACCCTTGACAGAAATGAGAAACTGACAAGAAGAGATGATCTTTCTGGATCAAAGCTAAGAATATAGTAAGTGCCTCATGGAAATGTAAAATTGGTGGAGCACATACATATGGCATAATATAAAGTCCATCTTAAATATATCCATCTAGAACTATTCCTATCAAAGTAAAAATGCCTAGTAAATAATCTAAAGCAGAATAATCATGTAGGAGTTGAGAAATCAAGGAACAATGGCTACTGAAGCAAAAGAAACAATAAAAACTACTCAATGTCATTGAAAGAACAAAAACTAACTATTGTTAAAGTATAATTCTCATGTTTTTCCTCTATGCACTGTCTCCAATAAGACTGATTTCTATGACATGAGATTCAGCAGTGCAGCCAGAAGAATCAGGTTACGTGTGCAATTTTAAATTCCCATGTTGTAGGCTGATGACATACCTTATCAGTATGATGACAACTGTCTAAAGACGTGTTAGTTTAATTGGAATGATGCACACGAGTATCTTGACAAGAATTAGGAAACTGTTGTTGCTAAATTTTCTTGTTGGGAAAAATTTTAGTTACTCTGCATTCTCATGTCCCTTTGGATTTACCAAGCTACTAAACAAGGTCTTGAGCAAAATCAAATAAGATACTGATATTCCATTTATTTTATTAAATCATTATGGGGCTTTGAAAAATAACTAGAAAGAGCCCCCCTTGAGACATTTTAAATGATCTGTGACCCATATAAATACCTGTATTACATGCCTGCAAAACCCATTAGTCAGATCCTACATTTCCATTTATCTAAAATTTGGCAACGTAAGCCTCTGAAATTCCATATCTTGCCCCTGTGGAGCTGAGAATGCTCAGAAGCTGAACTTTTCCTTACCCAGCTCAGAGTTCATGGCCTGTATGATGGACACAAGATCATATTTTATGTTGTCAGAATTGACTGTGAGAACAGAGAGCACATTGCTTTACCAATTGTGAAGAAAAACACCACATGGACAACTGCCATGCAACTTCTACTTTGTTGTCTTAGAAGTCCAACATGCAAAGAGAGAAAGAGAGTGAGTGTCTTGGACAGACTGAATGAAAGATGATGAAAAAGAACATGTCCTCTAAGACAGGGTGGGCAATAACGTGGTGGCAGTTTGCCAGGGTTAGCCCCTGATGGGCTGCCACTGCTATATTTACCTGCATGGCCACAGGTACCAGCTATTGCAGCTCCCATTCACTGTTCCCTGCTAATGGGAGTGGGACACCACTTCCCGCAGCAGCCATTGGCCAGGAATGGCGATCTGTGGCCAATGCGAGCTGCAATTGCTGGTACCTGCAGCCGTGCAGGTAAATATAGCAGTGGGGTACCATCAGGAGCTAACCCTGGCAGACTGAATCTGGCCCGTGGGCTGGTATTTGTCCTTCCCTCCCTCCCCCTGCTCTAAGATGTTCTAGTTATGATTGTCCCTCCAATGACTACATATAATTCCCACTGAATTCATGTCCCTATGAATACTTAAATCCTGCTTCAGAATGGGGAACTGACTAGAACACTTCCTGTGGTCCCTTCCAGCCCTACACTTCCAAAATTCTTTACAGCCATTGGGAATTGCCTGCATTCTGTGGGTGGAGAATAAGGTACCAGAACAAGTTACAATTTATTTCTTATAATACAGGTTGGTCCTCTCTGTTCCAGCTCCTTCGGGACCTGACCCATCCCAGACAAGGGAGTTTTCAGGACCAGGGAGGTCTGTGATGGGGGGGCGCCAGCCTCTAGCTGGACTTCTCTCCCCAGCCACCAGGGCTCTTCTCCTCAGCCTTCTTTCCCCTACCTCCTGGTCCTGCAAGCTGCAGCAGCCCTGCTGGAGCTCCTGGCAGCCCCACTGCCTTTGCGAAAGCCCTTGTGAAGCTCCTGGTGGCCCCGCCGACCTTGTGGCAGGCTCCGGAGTTCCTGGCGGCCCCACTGGCTGCAGGATCCACTGCTCCATGAGCTCCAATCTCGCCCTCCAGCTTCTGTACCCCACCAGCTGCAGGCTCTGATGTTCCTTGGGCTCCGCTGCTCTGCTGGTCTCCACCAGCCAACTCTGCTCCAAGCCGCCAGCAACCTCTGCTGTTGGGGTTCTATAGTCCCACAACCTCCATGGCCCTTCCAGACCATGGATGTTACTGGAGCAGAGAGTCCCGAATCACAGAGGCTTAACCTGTATTGAAGATTTTCTACTTAAGAACAGACACTTGAGCAGATAATTTAAGTTCTTGAAAGCCATTTATCTTTATTGGAACAGGTTTCACATTATTATAGGAAATCTTGCAATTTCAACAGTAACTGAAAGAACTAATTCATGATACCATACTGTGTAAAAAAAGCATTGCATCACTCAGTAGCTTTGCTTTGTTCAGTTAAAGGATTCATAGATTCTGAGGCCTGTAGGGACCTTTCTCACATCTAGTCTGACCTCCTATATACCGCAGGGCCATAAAACTTCCCCAAAATAACTCTTTTTAGAAAATTCCATACTTGATTTAAAATTGTCAGTGAGGATGACTCTTGTCAGTGAGGAATCCAGGATGACTCTTGATAAACTATTCTAATGGTAAATTACTGTCATTGTTGAAAATGTATATTTTATTTCCAGTCCTAGCTTCAATTTAAAGATATTGGATTACAGGACTCGTGAATTAATTCTTTCTATAACCCTTGACATTGCAAGTCTTCCTATAACAATATGACTTCTTTAAAATCAGAGACTCTGGTTTAATTACCACTAAAAACAATGGAAAATAAACTTTCCTTGACTTCAGTGGAGCTGACCTGAACTCATAATAAAGACTGAACTTGCTGCCAAGTGAGTAAGGGTTGTCTTACAAATTGTGAGGGACATAACCATTCATAGGCCAGGTGAGCAATAAACTTTAATGCTAATTTAGTGGAGCTAAAAGTAAAACAAAGTTGTGCAGTAAATTTTGTTTGGAACTACACTTTTCACTATATAATTTCAGGTTCTTCTCAGTGGGAAAGATTGCTGGTAGAGAATATAAGGTTCCCCACCCCTTTCTCGATAGTCTTTATCATAAGTCAGGGAAAAGCAGACTGTGCAGAGCTGCTACTCCCTTTGCATAGACAGACAGATGAGAAATAGTCAAAGCCTTGACTACCTCCTACCCCCAATAGATTGAAGAAACTAGCTGAGTTAACATGAAGTGGGGGAATAATCTGTTGTTCATGCGGTCAAAAAACGTGGAGGGAAACCCAAAAGAATAATTACAAGCATTACTTTCTTCCTTGGTTTGCTCCTGTAGTAATGCTGCTACATGGCTCTCACTCACACTCCATCAAAGCAACACATTTTGAGTCAGATCTTCAGCTACTATAACTTGCTATCAGTGGAATGTTACCAACCAGCCAAAGATCCACCCCAAAGTCTCAGTCTTGCCTGTTATAATTAATGAAAACCGATGCTTTTACTAAGAGTAAGGGGAATGCTTTAGTTCCTCCCAGGAAGAGACTGAATTATTGCACAAATGCTAAAGGAATGGTCATTTAAATTCCTCTCTTATCACACCAGCAACATAATGTTCTCATGAAAGGCCCAAGTTTAATAGCTCCCAGAGAATTCTAGCTCATTGAGCTAGTGAAAGCTTTGTGAGTCCCACCGGTGTCAGGGTTAGTTTCTAGAAGCACAGGTGCTAATAGTAATTGCTTTAATCTGAAGAATTGATGCTTAGCTAATTCAAGAAACAATGTAAGTGTAAGACATTTGTGTCAGGAGCTGATTCTTTTGACTCCCTTTATTAGAGCTGCATACCAGAGGAATATATAGAGGAAAAAGGCAAGTATAAGATGACCAATTTTGGGGAATTGCCATTATCTTCAAATAAAGATTCTGTCTAAACTACTTTATATATTTTTGTTTGTTTACCTCTAAGTAGAATAACCCAATTGCTGCTCTTTTAACAGTTAAAATACAAACAATTAAAGCTACTTTGTTTTAAAAGACAAAAAAACAAAAAAAAATCCCTTTGTACTGCTGGTAAGGACTTGGAGCTTTACAAAGCTCAAGGGGCCAAACAAAGAGTTCTTAAATGAAAATGTATCAGTTTAATTGTATGATCTTACTACAATAAACAGCTGAAATAAAAATCTTGTCTTAATTTCTAGATGCAACTCACAGGTGCATGTAGTGGAAAAGAGGTGGAAAAGAAAGGTGGCAGACTTTTTTTATTTTCTAGGTGATTCATCTAGCAACTGACTTGAAAATACTTGCAGTTCCCTTGACCTGCACCAGTAATTACCATTAAAGTTAATGAAAGTTACCCTTACATGTAGGACAGAATAGGCCCTTAAATGCATGATTGCACTGCATATAGTGTAAAATGGTAGTTTTACAGAACATCTTCACTACTCTCTTATTGGGACGACTATATATTTTCCCATAGACTTTCACCAGGGTATAAAAATAAAATCTTTAAGTGCTATACTTCATTTTCTCTTTAGCTAAGCAAGATTGTTAGTATATTTATGATAACAAAAATAAATGTAATTAAACATGATTGGTTTATTTATATAAAACACAATGCACTAATTTGATAGTCTTCAGCAAATACTTAATTGACTGGTGCATCATGTATATACTATTTCAGCTGTATATGCTACAGAAAAGCCAATTATGATACCTCCTAACTTCAGTTATGAACAGACCGGTCAACCACACACATAATTTGAAACTAGAAGTACACAGTCAGGCAGAGCAGAGACTGAAGAATGACAAAAGCAAGTACAGTACTATGTTAAATGCAAACTTTCTCTCTCTCTCTCTCGTTTTTTTTAGTAGTTTAAAAGAAAAAAATTGATAAGGTAATGAAACTGTTTCTGTGCTTGTTTCATTTAAATTAAGATGATTGAAAACAGCCTTTTTCTTCTGTATTGTCAAATTTCAAAACTACATTAAGTGATGTTCACTTGTAAACTTTAGAGAGAATTATAATGTTTTGTTCAGAGATGCCAGAACTTCAGAATTACCAGCAACCTCTGTTCCTGAAGTGTTTGGAACAACAAGGTTCTAGTTCTTTGGCACAGCATGTTGTTAGAGAAACAGGCTGGGAGAGGTAATGTCTTTAATTGGACCAACTTATACTAAAATCATGGACTGAACAGAGACACGACATTTATGATTTATTACAATTATCTGGCACTCACTAACCCTCTCTTTTTGGCCTATGGCTGTGGAGATGTTAGCAGGCCACTCTACCTTGAATGGTCCTTTATGGTATGTGCTAATTACTTTATGCTAAAATATCTATTCCACTGTGCATTTTGCTGTGACTTTGGGGATACATTCCTAAAGCTGACAAAGAGATCTGTGTGGCTTTAAAGCTTCTCTCTCGGCAACAGAAGTGGTCTAATAAAAATACTATCTCATATCCTGAGTTGAACTCAGCTACAGATACACTGCACATACCACACAGTTGGTTTGGCTAAGCAAACGAAAGTCCCAGTCCAGCAGCTGCCTAGAAAACTCCCTTTGACTTCTACATACCAAACCATATTTAATCTGTAAGCAATGAGATAAAACCTAATCCAACAAAGCATTTAAATATACACTTAATTTTAAGCACATAAAATCATAGAAATATAAGATTAGAAGAGATTTTGACAGCCATATAGTCTTGTCACCTGCACTGGGGCAGAGCTAAGTATTATTTAAACTATTCCTGACCAGTATTTATCTAACCTATTTCTAAAAACCTCTGAAGAATGAGATTCCGCAACCTCCCTAGGTAATTTGTTCCACTGCTTAATCACCCTGACAGTAAAATTTTTTTCTTAACGTCTAAACTCAATCTCCCTTGTCATAATTTAAGTCTATTACTTCTTGTCCTGATCTCAGTGGATAAGGAGAAGAATTGATCCTCCTCTTTATAGCAACCTATTAAGTACTTGAAGATGGTATGTGTGCGCACCCCTTCTCTCGGTGTGTCTTAGTAGGTTTTATGCCCCCTTTCAGATCTTTTATTTTATTTTTGTGTATATTGTGTTTTAAAATTGTGTAAACTGTCTTGAATATTTTAAATAGAGAAGTAGGGCAAAACATTTTTAAATAAAAAAATTAAATTTAGCCAATTATATTAACTAAACTAAAAATTATTAAAATGAAAACAGAGACCATTGGTTAAAAGATCAGTATACATACAGACGTAAGCACAGTTCCGATATTAGATTTATAGTACAGATGGTGAACTTTGTAGTTTCAAAGAGTTCTTTCAGAATTAGTCCATAGGTTATAGTCCACTGTTCATATTTAGGGTGAATCTACTTTAAGACTATAGATCTCCGCCTTATGGCTTTATCTTCCAGTGAATGAAGTATCAAGCAGTTCTGAGGGTGTGTCTAGACTACATCCCTCTTTCGACAGAGGGATGTAAATTAGACACTTGGAAATTGCAAATGAAACTGGGATTTGAATTTCCCACACTTCATTTGCATATTGGTGTCATGGTGCTCTTTCGAAAAAGCGCTATTTCAAAAGTGAAACTGCAGTCTAGATGTGGTTCTTTTGAAAATAGAAGCCTTTTTCAAAAGATCCTGTAAACCTCAAAAAATGAGATTTCACTTTCAAAATAGCACTTTTCAAAAGAGTGCCATGACGCGAATATGCAAATGAAGCACGGGAAATTCAAATCCCGGCTTCATTTGCAATTTTGAAGTGTCTAATTTACACCCCTCTGTCAAAAGAGGGATGTAGTCTAGATATACCCTGAGATAAAAAGGATCAAGAACCCAGACATTCTTACACAGTTCCAGGTCTTCTTTGACAGATCGGATTCTTTAGGTGAATAATAGGCAATCATGGAGATTTTGAATTGGAAGCTTTCTGAAGCATCATCGGTAATTAGCTACATAGATTAAGATGAAACAATTGTCTGGTTTTCACCATTTGCAGGTGATTTGCTCTACATTTCAAAGAGAGATGAATACAATATATAGAAAGGAACCATTTGGTTACATTGTTAACCTCTAACAATATACAGGTTGGACGTCCCTGGTCTGGCATCCTTGGGACCTGACCAGTCCTGTATGAGGGATTTTTCCAGACAATAGGAGATCATATCTGGCCCCCCTGCCACTGGCTCCCCCAGCCCCGGCCCAGCTGCCAGCCCCCATGGCCTGCTGGTCCCTCTTCTGCTGCCAGACAGCCTGCCTTGCAGGTCCCCCCGCCTTCCCTGCCACACCATGCAGCCCAGCTCCAGCCTAGCTGTGGCACAATGGGCTCTTGCAGTGAGCCAGACACTAGGGCTCCCAGCCATCAGCCCTCCACCGGAACTCTCTGGTCCTGCAACATCTGTAGTCTGGTTTCTGGACCAGAGAATCCTGGTTAAGAGAGGATCAACTTATATATGTAAACACACAAAAGCACAAACATTATCCACCAATATGTCCCTAAAGGTTGAATTTGAGTCATTTAAGCATTCTGCAGGATAACACTTTTCTAGCCATGCATTCACATTTTGTATAAGATTTGTTACAATTATAGAACTGTGGTGGCAACGATGGTTTGCATGGTCATATGCAAATGAAATAACATCATATTCCTTTCTTGGCAATCATTTCCCATCTTGTTTTTATGTGCTCGATCACTTAGGATGGACTGTTGTACTTTGCATTCGTCCTTATTGAATTTCTACCTATGCATTGCAGAGCACTTCTCCAGTATGTCAATATTATTGTGAATTCTAATCCTGTTTTACAGAATGCTTCCAATCTCTCAAAGATAGGTATTGTCTGCAAACTTTATAAGTGTATTCTCTATGCCATTATCCAAATCATTTATGAAGATATTAGGTGGACTGACAATGGGCAAACATTTTAGCCTGAGGGCCACATCAGGGCATGGAAATTTTATAGAGGGCCATGAATGCTCAAAAAATTAGGGTTGGAATATAGATTGTGGTAGGCTCTGGCTGAGGGTGCAAGCTACAGGGTGGGGCTAGGCATGAGAAGCTCAGGGTGAAGTAGAGGGCTCTAAGATGGGATTGAGGAGTTCAGAAGGAGGGAGGGGGACTCTGGGTGGGGAGTTGGAGTGTGGGGGTGTTGAGGGTCTGGCTGGGAGTGTGGGCTCTGGGGTGAGCCTGAGTTTGAGAGATTTGGGGTTCAGGAGGGTGCTCCAGATTAGAACTAAAGCATTCAGTGAGTGGGAGGTGGTTATGGGCTGAGGCAGGGCTGGTTGGGGTTCTGGATTAGGTTGCAGGCTCTGGGGTGGGGCTGGGGGTGATTGGTTTGGGATACAGCAGGGTGCTCTGAGCTGGGATTGGAGAGTTTGGAGGATAGGAGGGGGATAAAGGCTAAGGAAGGGGGTTGGGGTCAGGAGGGACTCAGGGGTACAGGCTCCAGGTGGCACTTACCTCCTAGAAGTGAAATGCACTGCCCCTGCAGTTCCTATTGGCCATGTTTCCTAGCCCATGGGAGTTGTGGGGGTGGTGCCTGTGGTGGGGGAAGCATGCAAAGCCCTTTGGCTGCTCCTATGTATAGGAGTCAGAGGGGGGACATGCCACTACTTAGCGGAGCTGTGTGATGCAGAGCAGGGCAATTCCCCAACCCTGCTTCCTAGCAGAAGCTTGAGGGCTGGTTAAAAGAACCAGGACAAATCTCTGTGGGACCTCACTTGATATGCCTTTCAGTTTAATGATGAACCATTGAGAAATATTCAGAGGGTGCGTCTATACAGCAGCGTTATTTCGGAATAACCGCCTTATTCCGAAATAACAATGTGAGCATCTACACAACAATTCCTTTATTTCAAAATTATTTTGAAGTAATGGAAGGCTTATTCCATGAGGAATAACTCCTATTCCGAAATAGCTATTTTGAAATAGCTGTAGTATGGATGCTCCACAGCTATTTTGAAATAGCTCCTTCCCAGGGCCATTCAGACTAATTACTCCCCAGTGTCTCCTGGGGTTCTAAGTCAAGGTAGTGTGTCCACATTAGGGAAGCTTGTCTCAGACTAATTTTGAGGCTTCCCTGTAGTGTAGATGTGCTATTTCAAAAGAAGCTGTTTTGGAGTATTTCTTCCAGAATAGCTTATTTTGAAATAAGCATGCAGTGTAGACGTACCCTGAGTATGGTTTCCCAAACATTATGCACCCACTTTATAGTTGGTTCCTCTAGTCTATATTTCTTAGTATGTTCATGAGATGAGCATGTGAGATAGCATAAAAGGTATTTCTAAATTTGAGATATCTCACATAATCTGTTTCCCACAAGGCTTTTCACCCTGTCAAAGAAGCATGTAAGATCGGTTTGACATATTTTGTTCTGGATAAATATGTTGACTGTTACTTATCACCTCGTCTTCCAGGTGCTTACAAATTGATTGTTTGTTTGCTCTGTTACCTTTCTGGGTACCAAAATTAAGCTTCACTGGTCTGATTCCTTTGTCTATAGTTCCTATTAGCAGTCCTGTTGAAGTCAGTAAGATTACTCATGTGCTTAAACATTTGGACCTAAATTTCGTTACATACCAAAATATACTAAAACGCTTATATGCCTTGCAAAGACTAAAGCATATCTTCAATAATAAGACTGTTTTCAAGGGTAAAAATGAGTCTCCCTCTTTCTAGAGCACTGATGTCAGATCCATTAGCACATGCATTTGACAACTATTCTGAAAGAAAAGGAAAATCTGTTAGCATGAAAAAACGTTATTCTAAGCACAAAGGGAAAGGACAGTGTGTTCTTTAATGCTGAATGACAAAAAAAAAAAAACAAAAAAAACCCCCCTATATTATACATGATTAGACATGGAAATAATAAAATTAAAACTGAGTACTTAGTGTGTCACAACTCTTGCCAGGACTCCTTGAACTTTCACTGTTAGATTTGTTTTAGTCTATATGTTAGGTTGTTTGGATTATGAAAAAAAGCTTAAAGAAATGGTTGTTGTGGAATTAGGTCATCCTTATTATGAGATGTTTTGCAAAAATTGTTAGGTGAAATAATATAAATGTTCATGAATTTCATACCATGCAGAATGTAGGCTTTGTTATTTTCATGGGAGTCATTAGCTCACTCCCAACCCCCTACCAGAAGGTCAGTGGCCTGCCTTATGTCTGGTTCTTATACTAAGACCTGTAAGGCATGGGTGACTTACCAGGAGTTGTGCTATCAACAGAATAGCTATCAGAATCACAGGGGTAAACAAGTCTTCCCACCTCATCAAAACAAAGTAATTATGGAAACCTACACTACTGCTATGGTTCTGTAAATTAACAAGTTGATAGGAAATTCTGATGTACTGTAATGTGATCTTTGTTTTTCTTTGTGAAAACGTTTTCACAGATTATGAAAACTAACTGAGGGGAAGCTTGGAGGAACTGCTTCTCCAACTTCTGTGTATGACAAGGAAGAAAATGATCATAGAATTATAAAAATGGAAGGGACCTCAAGGGATCAGCTAGTCCAATCCCCTGCATGATAAACTGCATTTCCATTAACATTTACAGTAACATTAAAGACTACAGCATTCACTATATACTTCTGGCACTCAAATACGAAAAATGTCTTGAATGCTAAAAAAAAAAAGGCATTTCCTCCCAACATATAAGTGGTTGGACAAAATTCACCTGAGTGGGTTTTTGTCTTGTTTTGGGAGCACTTGTTTTTTATGAAAACACCTATAATAAAAGGGCCCTAAGATTCTGATTATGTGAAAATACTTTGCTTATTCGTAAAATTAAGAGTGTTCTTGAGTGCTTTGTGGAATCAAGAAGGTTGTTTTTAATTTAGTTTAGTTGCTTGACATGAAAAATTCTTCAGATATCTCCCATGTACCTTAGTAACTGGTTGATAGATTTATTTCCAGATCCAGTTCACAAGCCAAAATGATAATTGGTAATAAATCAAATGAAACTGGTTCTGTTGCTATGCCTGTAGTCACTATAATAAAGAGAACCAGGCAATGCACAGTTACTTCTCACAGTTTCTTGATTTTTGGTTCTTATTAGATGAAAAGGACATGTTTAAGAGCCAAATTCTACTCTTTGCTTACATAGCTCCCTCTCAGGATTTGGTCCTATATAAATGAAGCTCATATAGTAACTGGCTCTACATATTTATGATAGCTAATACCGTCACAAACTGGAACAAATAAAATTGATGTTTCCATTTCACAGCAAAAAATAAGATCTTTTTATCCATAAATTGAGTTTATGTTAATGGTAATGATAGCACTTTTTTGTGGAATGGGATTTCTGGGGTTGGCTGAGGAAACATTTTCTAAAATAGCACAGATACCCAGAGTTGTTCATATTTTTTATCCTAAGGACTGAAATAATTTCTTAACTATTGTGCCAAAATTCTACCATAATAGTGGATGTCTTTGAAAAAAAAAAAAACTAGCCCTTTGGTTAGGATTACTTAGCTAGCAGATACATGATAAATTTTAGGGATCCAGTATTACAGAGCAGGTTGGCATGCTCATTGGATCTAGATAGAGTCTATTAATTCTATGTATGGTGACAGTGCCCTCCGAAAGTTCCAGCATCCAGAAATGAGCATCTTGTGGATTTTAAGATGTTTCACCCTAAGGGCCTATGGCTCCATATGTCTAGCAGGTAACTGACAGCTGTGTATGAATCAAGAAGCATTTAAGAAAAGAGCAGTTAAAGGAAGATACTTTGGTAGTGTAACTAGAACAAATGCATACATAATGGTGGGCAAAGGGAGCCATCTGAGCTTTGATTTTCAGTGGGCTCAATTCTGCACTCTCAAACAACCATATAACTTCAAATGATGTCAGCTAGAGTTATATATTTATAGTTTCTGAAAGCAAGAATATGCCCAAATGTATTTTCCATGGTTATTAATAGTATATATTCCTGGAAATGAGTTGCTTTCTGAAAGGGTTTGGTTTTGGACACAAGGGGTGAGTCTCTTCTATTTACACTTTCAGAAAAGAAAATGAGGACAGGTGCCTATATATCTTGTTCAATGCATGAACACAATACAGTAAAACCTGTGTTATCCGGCATGCTTGGGGATTAGGGCATTCTAGTTATCTAAAAATTCCGGTTATCTGAGGGTCCCATCAACTAGGAAAAACCAGTGGACAATAATAGTATAACTCAAGTTTTTAATATTGGTAGTTTTTTAGTGCGAGGCAGTTGGTCTCACATTTCTATTTTGAGTTAAAGATGATTAGTATTTCTTAAATAAAAATTGTTGTGCCAATCATGGTAAACCAAGCCAGGCCTGTGCACCTGAAGATGTGACCAAGAATGGTATCATTCTTGCAGATGATACCAAACTGTTTAGGATAGTCAAGACAGAAGCAGACTGTAAGGGACTCCAAGAAGATCTCACCAAACTGAGTGAGTGGGCAACAAAATGGCAAATGAAATTTAATGTGGATAAGTGTAAAGTAATGCACATTGGGAAAAATAACCCCAACTATATGTACAGTATGATGGGGGCTAATTTGGCTACGACAAATCAGGAAAGAGATCTTGGAGTTATCGTGGACAGTTCTCTGAAAACTTCCACACAGTGTGTGGCGGTCAAAAGGCAAATAGGATGCTAGGAATTATTAAGAAAGGGATAGAAAATAAGACCCAGAATATCTTACTGCCCCTGTATAAAACTATGGTACGCCCACATCTTGAATACTGTGTACAGATGTGGTCTCCTCACCTCAAAAAGATATTTTGGCCTTGGAAAGGGTTCAGAAAGGGCAACTAAAATGATTAGGGGTTTGGAACGGGTCCCATATGAGGAGAGGTTAAAGCGACTGTGACTTTTCAGTTTAGAAAAGAGGAGACTGAGGGGGGATATGATAGAGGTGTATAAAATCATGAGTGGTGTGGAGAGGGCCGATAAAGAAAAGTTATTTATTAGTTCCCTAAATAGAAGAACTAGAGGACACCAAATGAAATTAATGGGTAGCAGGTTTAAAACTAATAAAAGAAAGTTCTTCTTCACACAGTGTGTAGTTAGCCTGTGGAACTGCTTGCCAGAGGAGGCTGTGAAGGCTGGGACTATAACAGAGTTTAAAGAGAAGCTAGATAATTTCATGGAGGTTAGGTCCATAAAAGGCTATTAGCCAGGGGATAAAATGGTGTCCTTGGCCTCTGTTTGTCAGAGGCTGGAGAGGGATGGCAGGAGACAAATCGCTTGATCATTGTCTTCGGTCCACCCCCTCTGGGGCACCTGGTGCTGGCCACTGTCGGCAGACAGGATACTGGGCTAGATGGACCTTTGGTCTGACCCGGTACGGCCGTTCTTATGTTCTTATGTTCTTATGTGACAGTATTGTGGCTGGGGGCAATGCCGGTTAACAAAGGTTTCTGGTTAACAGAGTGCCAGATAACAAAGGTTTCACTGTATATGGCTTTTGAAAATTACATGTGTGTAACATTTTCTTGGATGATACTACAGTAATAACATTCTTTCTTCCTGTTCATAAGGCCTGGCTTAGTTTACCATGATTGGCTCAACAATTTTTTATTTAAGAAATACTTATAATCTTTAACTCAAAATAGAAATATGAGACCAACTGCCTCACACTAAAAAACTACCAATATTAAAAAGAAGGGGTTAAAAGGCCCCGTTAGTCATATTCACTTCACCTGGACTGTATTTAGGGCGTTACTTGGCAGCCAGAGAAGGTGAGATGAAGAATGGATCAGGTGATAACTCAGCAGACAACAGTTCTTTGGGAAGGAAGCAACAGGGGGTAGACGGTAAAGCTGGCACTTGTGAAGTGCTGAAGTGCCACAGACTACATTTAAACACTTGGTTACCCTGAGAGGAGTTTGGCCTAGCCACTTTTCAGCCAGAAAGCAGAGTGGTGCACAAAGACTGATGGTGACAAGAGGACATCAGAGATGAAATCTTCTGCAACATTGAATCCTAAACCACGGGGGTGCACTAGTGTTGAAAATACTTCCTTACTTACCTATAATAACAATAACAACTTCGCCTGATGTACTTCAAACTATCCATAACATACTACTCAGGTCTGTAACATGTTCAAAATAGTCTTAATTTATTAATCCTGTGTAAGCCATTTATAAAATGAGACCTCTAGTCTGGCACTCTCTGGTCCAGCAACATCCATGGTTCAGCATTATTTTAGTTAGTCGAATGTCCACTTATCATGGGTGTGGCCAAGTTTCCCATGGCCCCATAAAGTTTGTTTACAGCCACTAGTCCTGGCTGTCAGTGTTCTATGCTGTATTTAGCTCTAATTTACCCCCTAAATGTCTGCTAAGAGCCTAGTAAACAGTGGAAATGTTAGTAAAGATGCTAGACAATATTGACCTCCCTCTGGTTTGGCACTGGTCAGGTCTCGAGGGCACTGGATTAAAGAGGTTCAACCTGTAAAGCATATGCATGAATAACTATCTGACACTCTTAACTTTAAAACTGCTCCGTTGATTTCCTTCAAACTTGACTTTGTCATCAGTACTTATATGTCAATAAAATCTATAAAGTAAAGCTGGGACAAAATCTCTTTACCCAGTGAGCTTTACATTTATAATGTTTCTATGAGACAAGTTTTCATGTAGATACATGTACACATGTTACATGTATTTACTTTGGTTTTGCTTGTATTTTTTGTGAGTTTTAGCCAAAGAATGGTGTGATGGATTTTGCTGGGAAACTTTCCAAAAGAATTTTCCTTTAAGTAGAAAATAAGCAAGAACAACCAAAAAAAGGGATTTTTAAGGATATTGCCTTTCAAACATAATTATATCGGTGAATTCCATTATAATATGGTAGTGTGCAATCTGTTACATTTTTTAATTGGGTGATGTTGATCCTGGATGCTATGTTTATACACAGAGTTTAAAGCCAGTTCAGTGTCACTAGTAAAATCTTCCAACATAAAGACAAGAGTTTTGGGCAAGCAAATGCTTTTTGGTCCTGAATAAGTTTCTCATGCTGGATAAATCATTTAAGGAATTTATAAAGCTGCACTTTGGCAACCTACTTAAGAGCACATTCTATACTTACTCATATAATGAAATAAACAATTAACTTAACATTTATGTAGACTGACATAAGTCAGAACCGCTGTAAGGCCTTGCTCCTACTGAAGTCAGTGAAACAGAGGTGCAGGTTTAGATTCCAAATCTCTGAGACTGACCTCATAGCCCTCTGGATGCAAACATTCACATGTGTTTAGTTGTTCTGGCATATGGATATTTAAGGATAATTCATCTTTACTTCCCATACTGAATGATCCTTACATGAAGATCTCATGTACTGTGATCTGCTTTTCACAGCTTTTAAAGGAACATTGCTTACTTCCGTGGCAATTCTGCACCCCTCCCCCCCCAAAAAAAAACCCTCCCTCCAAATTATGGCCACAATATTTTAAAATTCTGCAGTATTTCTGCAAATTATATTTGTCAATAAATAAATGTGGCTCCAACATTGCAGTGGGGAGCACAGGCCACTGGCTACATTGAGGTAGGAGATCACCTAAAGCCCCCACCTCCCCTCATGCAGGAACTTGGCAGTGAGGCTACATCCAGTCTTGACACAGTGCAAAGCACCTGGAGCCCCGCCTCTCTGCATCAGGTGCACCAGCTGTGGGTGGACAAGCTCAGCAGGAGCAAGAACCAAGTGTGGAAGGAGAGAGCCAGGTGTGGGGTGAGAGGTTTCTGTGTGGGGCAATCTGGGTGCAGTCAGCTCAGTGGGAGATCTGGAAACACAGGAGCTTATTGGGGAGTTCCAGGTATAGGAAGAAGGGCTTGTCAGGGTTCGATGGGCTTGCTTAATGGGAAAGCCCAGCTGCTGCTGCAGGGATATGACATGGTAGGCTCCCACTTCCCCTGTGATTTCCCTATCCCCTTTTCCTCCTCCCATCTCATCCCACTGCCCCATGCACCATCCCCTCTGCCAGGGGTGCTGGAACAATTTGTATAACATGGATGCTGAGAGCTATAGAACCAAACTATGAACCCTGTACATAATGAATACCACTTCAAGCCAATGGGGGCAGCAGCACTGCTAGCACCTGTACTTCCAACACCTATGCCTCACTCCCACATTTCCTTCCTCTTGCCTAATTGTACTTCCGCTCCTTCCCCACTGCCTCTTTACCCCACTGCTAGCACTTACTGTAGCACAGAAAACAGGAAGGCTTCCAGCACACAGAAGGGAAACCCAATTAGCAGTAGGACTCAGTTGGGGGTGTTCAGCTGCAAGGTCAGTGGAGCCCAGATGCAACTTCTTTCAGCTTGCAGAAATGAGGCAGGGAGCACTGGCTCATAACTCCATGTGCCCATCATACCTTGCCTCTGTTTGGGGTGATAGTATGCCCCCCAAAAAACTGCATTCATGGTCATCCCTCCACCACCCTTCCCCCTGCATGTCTTCCCTTTGCTTCTCTGCCAATTCCTGCAGGAAAGCACAGGAATTGTGCAGGCACGCTGTCCCACAGAATTACTATGGGAGTAAATGCTTCAGTAGATTTTTATTGCTACAAATCTGAGGGGGATGGGGTGAAAATCTTCAAGGAAGAGTTCTACCAATTTTCCTCGGTACAACAACAATCTGAATTTGGACATCTGTCAACAAAGACAACTCCCAGAAAGAGAAAACGCAAAAATGTATGTAAAAATATTTGAAGAGTTTTCCAACCATAAAACCAATACAATTGGGAAGAACCGACGGGAGGCCATATCATCTGATGTCCTTAGAACAGAATAATGGCCATACTGGCTCAGTCTGATGAATACACTGTTTTCTTACAATGGCCAATGTCAGGTGCTTTGGAGGGAATGAACAGAACAGGTGATCATCAAATGATCCATCCTGTGTCCCTCATTTCCAGCTTCTAGTAAACTAAGGTTAGGGACTTTTCTTTTATATTTAAAAGCTAAAGATCACTATAGGTGCCCTCAAATATTCCAAGACTTCTGAGAAGACACATGACTTAACCCCAGCAAACAAAAAGGGAAAGCCTTAATAATATTAATATGTTTGCTATATAACCATGGCATACTCTTAGTTTTGACAACAGTAAAAATTATTTAACTAATTGTCATCAAGAATGTGGAACTATAAAGTCTCAAACATGCATGGTCTACTGCAGACAATTGTGCCAGCTACATTGACCATGACTGATGGCATTGCATCAAGTATTGTGTAGGGCAGTTTCCACACCTGGCTCAATTCTGTGAATCAACAGATCTCCAAAGATTCAGTCAGGCCATTCACTCCTTCATGTGTTTGAGAGCACAGTGTGCTAAGGTGTTTTTGTTCATCTTGGCAACATGGCTGAAAAGCAAGCAACTCTGCTTCTGAATATAATAAGTGATTGAAAGAAGGCCACATCTCTGAGTCACACAACATCAAATCATTTTATGCTCAGCGTTTAGTGCCAACAGCGCATATGAAATGTCTCTAGATCATTGTTTCTTAAAGAGAGCCATGGGCCCACTTTGGGAAAGCTGCTAATGGGCTGTTCCACTTTGTGTATCTAAAGGCTCCACAGACACAGAGCCTTGCAGTTCCCATTGGCTTGGGTTCACTGTTTTCAGTCAAGGGGAGCTGCGGGAAGCTACAGCTGGATTCCATGGAGGAGGTGAGATTTATTCACTGAAGAACATAAGGTTTGCTGTGAGTGTCTGAATGCTGCTTGCCCCAGGTAGGCTCCTTCTCTTGTATTATGCACAATGCTTCAGTTCAGTTATAAAATAAAGACACAATAATTTCAGAAAGCTTAGAGATTCAAATAAAAAGTACTGTGAGAGCTCAGAACTTCGGCTCCATGGTGCAATGGGGTTGGGGCTTTCTGTCCTGGATTCTAGCCAGTCTAATGCCAGTTCATTGCAGCCCCTCTGAAACCAGCCCTCAGCCTGCCAGGGGGCAGCAGACCTCCAGATAGGTATTATCTAGAGGTCTTATGTGACACAGGCTTTCAATAGAGACCTTATATGATATTCTTATAGTTACTCCAGGGACCCCTCTACCCCAGTACCCTCTGTCAGTTGGCATCCAGAGGTTCTTGGGTAATAAAGGGTCATCTGTTTTCTTGGGTGTTTGAGAAAGACAGAGATATGGAGGAACTGGGGTTTGTAGAAGTGGTGGGTTATCTTTTTCTGCATTTGGTTGTCCAGCTGGTTGATTAATTCTGTTAGTTTGTTACATGTTATTTTACGTTGAGTGTGCCATTTTGATTTCATTTTAAAATATACAATTCATACACAAAACATAAAGTGCCTAGACTTCTAGAAAACAAATAAATCAGGCTCCTTTTACATGTTGGCCATTGGAATCCAAAAGTACTGACACTTTCTGCAAGGTTCCAGGCTGGTAGGTGTAACCTATTCTTAGAGATGGTACAGAGCCATATTGCCAATTGGGGAGGGGAAAACCCTCTTATGGTTGCTTGGTAGTGCTGGGAGAGAAAGATTGAGTAACTTGCTACACCTTTGTGACAGAGGCAATCAAAATGTCTGACACACAACCAAAATGAGGAGCACCTGTGTTTTGCTGCATATCACATCACAACTGACAAATTGTTTTTTACCAGAATAAAGTATTTTAAAGGTGTGTGTGATGGGGTGCCTTGGCCCGGCACTGTAGAACAGAGTGTGGGCTGGGCCCAGCTGTCTGAAAGCGCCCCTGCCCCACAGCCTTGCCAGGCATGCTCACAGGTGAGCTTGAGTATAAAAGGCCCTAAAGCAGCTCACCGCCTAAAGGGAGGAACCTGCTGACCGAGCTCCAGAGCTGGAGGAGCAGATGAAGCCCGACCTGATGTAGCCGCCACTGCAGCCCTAGCAGCAGCCGCAGCCACAGCCACAGTGACCACCAGGACCCTGGAGACAGTCTGGAGGTACAGCGACAGGGAGATGTCCGGGGTGGTAGGAAGTAGCCCAGGGTGGGGAATTGCAATCCCGAGTGCTAAGAGCATTGTGGAGGGATCCCCTGTTGTGCAGGCAGTGGCCCAAGCCACTGCCAATAGAGCCCTAGGCTGGGACCTGGTGGAGTGGGAGGGCCTGGGTCTCCCTATCCCTCCCTCTGCAGCGCTCCTAGACAGAGGTAGTCTCCTGAAGCCTGTGGACTAGGCTTCAGGGCCGTATTTACCCCCAATAGAGGGGAGTGCTACTAAGACTGGGTCTCAGGGCTGTAGAGACCCCCGACAGTGGAAGTGTGCTATAGGGACTTAGGCTGCTGAGCCGCACTGACCCCCATAGAGTGGGATCTGGGACTCAGGCTCTGGCCATTGGGCCGTTCTGACACTGGTAAGAGGACCCATGGGGGGATTTTGACCGTGAGAGTCTGTTCGAGGGGAGCGCACCCCTTGATAGTGAGTTAAGTAAATAAACTAGATTTATAAAAAAATGGAAAACCACATTTCATCAATTGTAAGAACAGTCCATGTGAGTTGGCAGTAGGATTTTGGTGCTGAACTCTCAGAGTCACAGCATGAACCCTTACAATCTGAGTTAAAGAAACAATTGGTGCCCCCAGTTTGGAGGAATCCTTAGAAGGTAATTTGATATTTATTGCCAGTGGGTTATAGAACTACTAGTAGTAGAATATTGGAGATCAGGAATCCTGTGATCTCTTCCTGAATCTACAAGGTGAACATGGTCAAATGTTTAGAGACAGTGAAGCCCACAGGTTTGGCACATTATATTGGGAGGCATAGTGGATAAGATGTGGGTTTGCCATGTTACAGAACTCTGTTCTTTTTCTAGCTTCTGTAACTTCCCAGTTAACTTATTTTTAAAAGAAGAGGTGGCTGGTGACAGGGTGGATATTGACTTTCTTCAAGGTTGGGTATGAGGCTTTGCTCATTAATTAGCACTCCAAAATGTGCAGAAATATGGTTTTAGCTCTGCTGGTGATTATAACTCATGGTCTCTTGGCTTCCTGCTACAGAGCATGTGTGGAGAAATTCCTGTTCATCTCTTTGATCCACAGATACAGTTGCCCCGACTGGGCAATGTAGTGAACCAAGCAGCAGATTTGGACAATGTGAAATATCCTGCAAAATCCTGTACATATGAAAGCCCTGGATTTTTCCAGAAAAGACAGCGTAGAAAGTGACTATTTCCTCGTGCCTTATTTGCCTCAGGGTTCCAGGGATGTGATCTTGTCCAGCTGTTACACCGGCTCTTCAGTGGCCGAAGGGGAGACATTAACAACATAAGAACGGCCATACTGTGTCAGACCAATGGTCCATCCAGCCCAGTATCCTGTCTACCAACAGTGGCCAAAACCAGATGCCCCAGAGGGAGGGAACACAACAGGTAACTCTCATGTGATCTCTCCCTGTCACCCATTTCCAGACAAACCCGAATCCTAACCTCCATTAATCTATCTAGCTCTTTTCTGAACTCTGTTAAAGTCCTAGTCTTTACCACATCCTCTGGCAAGGAGTTCAAGAGGTTGACTGTGCACTGAGTGAAGAAAAATTTCCTTTTGTATTAAACCTGCTGCCTATTAATTTCATTTGGGACCCCTAGTTCTTATATTGTGGGAACAAGTAAATAACATTTCCTTATTCACTTTTTCCATACCAGTCATGATTTTACAGGCCTCTCTCATATCCCCCTTAGTCTCCTATTTTCTAAGATGAAAAGTCAAGTCTTTTTAATCTCTCTTCATGAGGGACCCGTTCCAAACCCCTAATCATTTTTGTTGCACTTTTCTGAACCTTTTCCAATGCTAATATATATTTTTTGAGATGAGGTGACCACATCTGTATGCAGTATTCAAGATGTGGGTGTACCATGGTTTTAAATAGAGACAATAGAATATTTTCTGTCTTATTCTCTATTCTTTTTTAATGACTCCTAACATTCTATTTGCTTTTTTCACTGCCGCCATACACTGAGTGGATTTTTTTCAGAGAATTATCCACAATGACTCCAAGATCTCTCTGAGTAGTTGTAGCCAAATTAGTTCCCATCGTATTGTATGTATCGTTGGGATTATTTTTTTTCCAATGTGCATTACTTTACATTTATCAACATTAAATTTCATTTGCCATTTTATTGCCCAGTCACTTAGTTTGATGAAATCTTTTTTGAAGCTCTTCATACTCTGCTTTGGTCTTGAATATCTTGAGCAGTTTATAGTATCATCTGCAAATTTTGCCACCACACTGTTTACACTGTTTTATAAATAATTTATAAATAAGTTGAATAGGATTGGTCCCAGGACAGACCCTTGGGGGGGACCCCACTAATTACCTCTCTCTGCTCTGAAAAGTTACCATTTATTCTTATCCTTTGTTTCCTGTCTTTTAACTAGTTATCAATCCATGAAAGGACCTTCCCTTTTATCCCATGACAACTTACTTTACCTAAGAGCCTTTGGTGAGGGGACCTTGTCAAAGGCTTTCTGGAAATCTAAGTAAGCTATATCCACTGGATTTCCCCCTTGTCCACATGTTTGTTGACCCCCTCAAAGAACTCTAGCAAAGTAAGGCATGATTTCCCTTTACAGAAACCATGTTGACTTCCCCCCAAATTATATTCATTACTCCATCTATTCCTCAACTCTACATAGCTGCTTATGGGCTAGTCATCATCTGTCCAAAATTAAGTACTTTTAAAAAATTAGTTTTATGGGAATATCTGCTGCTTGTATTTGTGGGTTTTGGATCTTATTACGTGATATATGTACAGCTAGAAAGAATCTATATCTTAATCAGGCAGGTCTTCTATGCTTGCATTTGTAACATCTACATATCTCATAGCTATCATGCTATGTAAAGATATAGCCATGTTCTCTCATTTTCTTGATTCTTGGGTCGGGAGGAGTTGGCCGGGGGCGGGGGGGGAAGTCAGATGCATTACTTTCTATATACCATCTTGTTAACTATCTGGCTAGCACTAATCAATCCATTTAGCTGTGCACCCCTGTAGCATCAGGCTCTTGTAAATGCAAGTGAATTTGCAGCAAGCCATAGAAGGCAACTGCAGATTTTGCAGCATAAGAAAAGCTTAAAGACACCAGAATTGTGTGTGCTGCTATTACTGCACATGCTACAGGTACTACACTCCGCTCCTACATGTTAATGCTTCCTGAGCCAAAGGAAATTGAAACATTTAGGTGGTCAAGTCCCTATGTCACATTGTAGGGAGCCAAATGTATCCTGACACCCTATTTCTACTGCTTCTTTAACCCTTTCCTTTATCTCTAGTACAACAGTAGCCAGAACAGCAAAATATGAGATGCAATCGGTGGGGTACTCTTCCTCTTGTAATGTGCCCATCATCAGAAGGAGTCTGTTGGTCATCTTAACTTCTGGAAATGAAATCTGGGACTGCAATTCTTATGGACACAAAGAAAATATTAGAAAGTACCCACCTTCTACTAGCACCCATGTCTGAAGGATATGGCACTTTTCAGAATGTTTCCATCAATACAATCTCATCTCTCATAACGATTCTAAGGGATATACTCAGCAGAACATGCTTGCCTGCCTATTAATATCCATGGTCCCTTGCAAGGAATATTCTAAGTGGCATGAGGCAATGCGTCTTTCTGTAAACTATAGATGAAGAGTTGAGGATAGGAACACCTTGGGGGAATATTACATAACATTGAGAATATGCCCTGCCACAAGGAATGGTAGTTGAAAGTTGCCCTGCTTAGGACTACAATGTTAAAAGGAGAGAGGACGTGTTCTGTGCTAAGTCTGTTTAGATGACTAAAGTTAATCTATAACAGAGTTTAAAGAGAAGCTAGATAATTTCATGGAGGTTAGGTCCATAAAAGGCTATTAGCCAGGGGATAGAAATGGTGTCCCTGGCCTCTGTTTGTCAGAGGCTGGAAGGATGGCAGGAGACAAATCGCTTGATCATTGTCTTCGGTCCACCCTCTCTGGGGCACCTGGTGCTGGCCACTTTCGGCAGACAGGCTACTGGGCTAGATGGACCTTTGGTCTGACCCAGTATGGCCGTTCTTATGTTATGTTAGTCTTGTATGTGTTTCCATAACTTGGCCTTACTGCCCCAATTTTGCCAGTATTTATGTACTTCATTGGAACTACCTGTATTGTTAACGTACTGTACATGTGTACATTTCAGTAGGATTGGGGCCTAAATTTTTATAAGAGATATCTTTCTCTTCATTTGCAATAAAACTAATTTATATAATAATTAAGACAAATTTTATAAAGCAAAAATTGCATCTCCAAGAGATGCAAAATCACAATTATCTTTGAAACCGGAATCCGAGCATTTTTCCCCGGGGAATTGTACCACTTTAAATTACATGCTCTGTCACGTTGTCCAATGCTCAAGTTCTTGTTGGAGGAGCTTTATCATAATAATGTTTAACTTTTATGGTAGTGCCTCCAGGCCAGAACTGGAAATGGAACCATCTGTGCTAGGTACGGTACAAACAGATAGGAGGAAATTGTCTCCTTCATTTGCTCACACAAAAATTGACAAAAAGAATGGGGAAACATAAAAGCAAAAGGAACAGGGTGACTATAGGTACATATCTTGACGTTCAAGATTATTTCACCTTTATTTTTTCTTTGTCTCCCTTTGCTTGGTTTTCTGATAGTTTAAAACTATTTCATTCCTCCCTTTTCAAAATTGTATTAACTGCTGCCCATTCCTAATCCATTTTCTCTACTTTTGTGAAGCATCTATTGTCAGTGCTTGTTAATTGCTCTTTCCCATTTACTTTGAAACCTCTTTGGATACTTACTCCCACCTCAATAATATACCCTGAAAAACCGTACCCTCCTCTAGCCCTCATGTTTCACAGTGTGTACCCATGCTTCTTTATATCTGAGCACTCCAGGTGCCCACAACAGCAGATGATCTGGCTGTGAGGTCGGGGGAGCAGTCCTAGCATTTTACCCTCTTCTTGCACTGCCCCTGTAATCAAGGCCAATGGGGAGGAGGGGGGCAGAAGGGCCAAAGGAGGCCTCAAATTTAGACACTTGTTAATTTTTTGGCACTTGATAAGTTTCACAACTTTTTGTTATGCACATCCCTATATCAGACCAAAATATGACACACTCTCATGGCTTAGAGCTGCACTTTTAAGCAAATAAGAGATGTGATTTGGTAAAAGACATTTTTATTAACTAATATAGATTTTGACCAATTTCAGCAACAGTATTACAAAGAAATCTCAAAAGATCTCAGTGACAGTCATCTTCCTCAAATGAACATATTCCACAAACTTTAAACTGGATTGCAAGTCAAAGGAATTGCTTCAAGAAATACTCAAACTTGGAGTCTTTGGGGGTGTTTCCTAATATCACAATTGCACTGCATATTTTTGTCAGTTTGCCTTCATCAGTGGCTTCAGGTGAACGCACCTTCAATGTGTTAAAGAAGGCAAAGAACTATCACCATTCAACTGTGGGACAAGAGCATTTGAATGGGCTTGCATTCAACTGTGACATTGCATGAAAGCTAGATTTCTCCTCAATAAGTAGTGCAGTTGCACAGAAAAAGGCTAGAAATGCATTTGTTAAATAGAAAAAAATCAAATAACCTCTCACTCTTTTCTTCTGGTGCCTTATTTTGTTTTTGCCTGTCTAGTGTTTTTTTTGTTGTGTGTTTTTTTAGTATAGCGAGGGGGCTCAAAAACTGGAAGGGTACCAGGGCCTCTCTGGACTTCAGAGGGTCTGCCTGTAACTTTTTGTTCCTCCCAGAACTGTAGCAGTGATGCTCACAGGTAAGAGCAAATATCCATCCATATGCCTTTCCCCCACGCTCCTACCGATACTTGCAACCCATTTCCTTAGGAACGTGAGCTCCCCAGGAAAGTGAGAGCAAAGGGCAGGGGAAGGGGTACTTGGCACCAGGGCAGGCGCTATGCACATGCTCACTCGGGCCGGGCCGAGCATTTTGCACATGCTCAGTAAGGGGAAGGGCGCGTTTTGATGCAGGGCTCATTTTGCTAGCGCGGCGGCGGCTGCCAGGGGAACTGCTGGGGCCGTCGCGGCGCTGCCATGGCGCGCTGCAGGCTTCCGGGACACCCGCGGCCCTAGGAAAGGGGCGGCGTGGGGCTGCGGCTTCCTGCGCTCCTGTTGGCTGGGGCGCGCTGTGGTAGGTGCCGGGTGTTCGCAGGGTGGGCTGTGGCGCTGCGTGGCACGGGCACTGGGGAGAGGGGTTTGCAGCGGGAAGCGGTGGAGATGCCCCATCGTCCCCTTTGGCCCGGTGAGTCCTTGTCCCCGGCGGCCCCAGGCACGGCGCGCGCTGCCTCCTGGCGAAGCGCCTTCAGTACCTCGGCCAGCACTAGGCGGGCGGACAGCGGGAGCTGGGCGAGCGGGGGGACGCGGGTGCTGCCAGGGTTGATGCTGCGCTGTGTGTGTGTGGGGGGGGGCGCAGAGAGCCCCAGGGCTGGCATTGCAGAGGCCGGCGGGGCGTCGCTTGCGGATGGGGTGGGCGCTCTGGTGGCTGCTGCTGGCGAACGGAGGGGCCGGCCGGGGGCCCGGCTGTCGCTGTGTTGATGGTGCGTTCAGTGCAGATAACGTGCCGCCAGCACTGCACAAGACCAGCGGGGCTGGAGCAGTGTGTATAGTGGGGCTGCTGACAGCCATTGAACCAAACGCGGAACCCTGTGTTTAAAGGAATGCACTTCTAGCCAGCGGGTGCTGCAGCACCTGTGCACCAGACCCAGAGCTGAAGGGAGCCCAGGCCCCAGAGAGGTTCCTATTGTTGGCGAAGCAGGGGATGGGGAACCCCCTGTTACTCTCTACTCCTCCCAATGGAAGCAGAGCAACAGTTGCTGTGATTGGAGAATGATGGGGGTGTAGGGGAGGTAGTTTAGTGGGACCCCCTGCCATGGTTAGAGAGGGTGTAAGGATCCCTTATATGCATTTTGTAAAGCCTTTTGGGAGCTTCCAATGTAAGATCTCACATAGATATTATTTATGTTGTTGTTATTTATTATTATTCTTTATTATTATTGTGTATTAATGCTTCTCTTTAAGGGGATGCAGTTTTGCTGATTTTTGTAACCAGGAGAGAGGCTGGAAAGCCCTTGGATACTGTGTACGGGCAATGGTATTAAGGTATCCCTTCTCCTGCTGTAGTTGAGAGTCAAGAGACTGCTGCTGCAGTTGGGGATGGTGTTGGAGAGCTCTGCAGCTGTTGCTTGGGAAGGAGATGGAGATCCCAATATCTTGTAATTTGGCAAAGAGCTCCTGCTGTTCTTTGCTTTAGGCATAAGATGCCCCTTCTGTTGTTGCTTTTGGAGGGTGGATAGAAGCTCCTTCTGTTGTTAAAAGGAATATAAATATCCTCCTGCTTCCAAGGGAGAAAGAGATGCAACTACTATTTCTTAGAAAAAGAATCCATGAAGTGCTTTTGTTGCTCTGGGGAGAAAAGCATGGAAAAACTACTGATGGTACTGAGGACACAAAATGCAGAAGAAAGTATAGTATTATGTAAATTATTGGTCATACTTTATAATTTCCATGTTTATTCTAAATTGTAATTTCTTTAATACTTGTGGTATATTCCTTGTTGCCTAATGCATTGTATTTGACAGATGTTCAAATATACAATCCCATATAAGACTCTACTATTCACATTTAACATTTGAATGATACTACTACTTTAAAAGTTTCAGAGGGGTAGTGGTGTTAGTCTATAAGAAAAAAAATGTAAACAACTATGGCCCTGTAACACTGTAGAGACTAACAAAAATATATAAATAGGATCATGAGCTTTCAGGGCACAACCCACTTCTTCAGATGACAGATATGAATGACAAATATTTGTCATCTGAAGAAGTGAGTTGTGGCCACAAAAGCTCATGATACTATTTATATATTTCTGTTAGTCTCTCGGGTGCTACAGACCATTGTTGTATTTGAAGTGGTGTTTTTAGTTTTTGTGGTACTGCTTGTGTGAGTTAGGGTTGCAATATGTCTAGCATGGTAAATTTGTTGATCACAATGTTTTAAAATGCAATATTAAATTCTCACGATCTCAGTAATTGGCATGCTGGGAGAATATGGTCATGTTTTTGGAGTGGGGAATCCATCCATGTGAGATGAGGCTTCACAGGCCTCTTGAGTAGGCCTTTCTTTAGAGGGCTTAAATATATTTCTCCAAAACACAGCAACAAAAATGTTTGTCAGCTTATTGATGGGTGTATTTCCTAAATATCCTGAAGTCTATCCTTGTATGTAAATATTGGGAGGATACTTAGCCCAGGACCGCCTTTCTCTCCAGATAACTTGGGGTATGTCTACACAGCAGTTTTATTTCAGAATAACTGACATTATTCCATATCCACACTAGAAGCAGTTATTTTGATATAATGTAAAAATAATGTTGAGCTGGAGGACTTCTTATTCCGACTCCTGTTCCCTTACTCCTCGTAAAAAGTGGGTAAGTCAGAGGAAGAGTGCTCTTTCTCAGACTTCCTGCTGTGTAGAACACTCCAAAAGCCAAAATAAGCTATTTTGACTTAATCTTAGCAATTGACATAGCTGAAATTGCATAGCTTATTTTGGCTTTAGCCCTGCTATGTAGATGTACACTTACTGAGCTTCTGAGCTTTGTGTGTTTGTGTGAGACCACTGAGTATGAAGGAAATATATTTGTTTACTTCCTACATCTAGGAGGTCCCATTTTCCATAATTAGCCCCACTAATATAGCCCTCTTTCTTATCTGTCATAGATCAGCTGTACTTCAGAGACTTATGCCCTCAAGATGAAGTTCTTACTGGCAGTTCTCTCTTTAGTTTTGTTGTCTTTCTGGATTGAAGAAGCCTATTCCAAAGATAAATCTTCAAAGAAAGGAAAGGGGAAAAAGAAGAAGCAATATCTCTGCCCATCGTATGTTCCTTATCTCTTTTATACTTTCTGTGTGACAAGACTGATAGTGATACAGTCTTTTTAGAAATATAGTATCTGATTATAAAGTGGTGTCTGACTTTTCCTATCGAAAGAGCATAGTTGATTAATAAGATTTGTAGGTGGGAAAGAGAGAGAGAGGTCTTTTGGGCAGTGTAATGTCTTAAAACTCAGTTGCAATTCATTTTCTGTGTAGTCTTGTCTAGGTTTTCTTACAAATTTCATGAGAATTTCTTATGACAATTACTTTATATTTTTAATTGTGATTTAGAATGCTAGTTGTGATTTCAGACCAATATTCTCAGATTTTTGCAGAAATCATAGTACAGACTTATAACTGTGTGGTGTCTAACATCAGACAAAAATATACTGGTAAATAAAGAGGGTTTTAAGCGTGGTATTAAAATCCATTTTCTGGGTATGTAGGTTTTGTTCCAGCCAAAAAGTAATACAACTGTTGACATTCTTAATGCACTGGCAATTCAACTAGTGTTTGTAAGGTCCGTGTCCAGTGATAAGATATAAATATTTATTTTATATTACAGTAAATATAAGTTATGGTTGATGTGTTAGATAAATACAGTTCCTTTTTGGAACAGTTCCACTAATGAAATATAGAAATTAAGTTATTAGTTGCCCAATTGAATATAAAGCAATCAGTAGCAAAGAGCATATATGGTAAAACCCTTAGAGTACGTCTAGACTACAAGCCTCTTTCGAAAGAGGCTTCTTCGAAAGAATCTTTTGAAAGAGGCTTTTTCGAAAGAGAGCATCTAGACTACAGCCAGTACTTTTGAAAAAGCGAGCCGGTTTTTCGAAAGAGCACCCAGGCAGTCTGGATGCTCTCTTTCGAAAAAGCACAGTTCATGTTCAATAACGCCTTTTTTTTTTTTTTTTTTTTTGAAAGAGCACTTTCGAAAAAAGGTGTTATTCCTCGTAAAATGAGGTTTTTCGTGATTGAAAAAACTGCCGCATTCTTTCGATTTACTTTCAAAAGAACACGGCGGCAGTCTAGATGCAGGGAAAGATTTTTTGGAAAAAAGGCCACTTTTTTCAAAAAAACTCTGTAGTTGAGACACACCCTAATGAAAACCTAATTTCATTTTGCAAAGACTCCTGTTTTTAATTGTCAAAATTTAATTGTTCACTCCCTCTGGGGCATCTGGCAATTGGCCACTGTTGGAAGACTGGGCTAGATGGACCTTTGGTGTGATCCAGTATGACTGTTCTTATGTTCTTATCTAAAAGTTTAGATGTATTGAAATTGCAATAATATTCTATCTTTTTTAAGTAATATGTTTTAATATTTAAATACAAGACAAATTAAATACAAATATCTAGTGAAAACATGGTTAAGTATATAAAATCAAAGTGTTCATCTGTCTTTTATTATATCTAGCCACTAATAAAGGAAAAGATCTATACTTTATTATAACAATCTACTGCCTGATATTTAAATTAAAACTAAATATATTCAAGTAACTATGTAAATCACAATCTCCTGTGCACAGACTGTGCATTGGAGTCCAAAGTCATTCAGGTAATCTTTTAGGAAAAAAAATACTGTCTGATACAAATATTTAGTTACTTTGGTTGGCGAGATGGTTATTTAGTACAGGTAATTTAACACTGCAAAATGGACTAATAATGAAGGTCACCTTTAAACTTTAACTCCAGGTTTCTCTGTACTGCACAGGCAAACATGTCAGTATTTTTCTTCTTTATCTACACCAGGGATGGGCAGTCAGCTGCCAGTGGGCTGGACTCAGTTCACCAACATTAGCCCCAGTGAGCCACCGGCACATTATTTACCTTCATATCTGCAAATACAGATGCTTGCAGCTCCCATTGGTTGGGAAAGGTGATCCACGGTTAATGGGACCTGCAAGTAGCCATACCTGTGGACGCACAAGTAAATAGTGCTGGAGGCATGCCAGAGGCTAACCCTGGTGAGCCACCTCCAACTTATTGCTCATTCCTGATCTAAGCCATTCTCAGTTTACAAGCTGTCAGCCAAACACCACTCTCTCTGATGAAACTGACTAGTGTCAATTTGAAATTGACAGATAGTTGTGCAGGAAAAAAGTTTCATTGGTCATTTATTATTTGCAAATATTTACTGGAAACTAACTTTTTGCCAACAAGAAAATTTTATTTTTTATATAAGACAAAAAGCTCCTGTCAATTATTCATGATTTCTTGTCTGTGTAGTACTTCATTATACAATAGGTGAATAGCATGATGTGTGCTGCTTTCTGGTCTGTTTGGATCAGAACCAGTTAAACTCTTTTGTGTTTTGAAACAGTGCAGACTCTTGTTTTCATTAAACTGATACACAACAGGCTATTATTGTTGAGATTTAATGTTTAAATACCTATATTAAAGATTTTAGATCTTGAATTTAAATCTTCATCCCCATACCCTATGCATTCTAAATCAAACCAGGGCTGCTGTAGTATCTGACACTTGAATATTTTCTAATTTAATGAACATATAGATATACTGGGATTCAAAGGCCATAACTGAGACGTCTGGTGTATAAACCTGCAAAGAATTCCACAGATGGGGAATGTGTTGGTGAAATGATTTGACAAACTGTTGCTCAGGAAACTACATAAATCCCATTTTCTTCATTGTTTACTAAGTGGAGGTGATTGCATGCTTGTGGTGTTTGCTGCAATACCAGTTGTTCAGGTATAGATAACATGTATTTGAGAAGTAGTAATCTGATTACTACTGCAAGCTTTGTAAAGACCTTGGATGTGGGAAAGATTTCAGAGAGAGGAACATTGAACTGACAAATTTCTAAGGGTATTCCTACCCTATGCAGCTTTTAGCAACAAGTCTGTGTCAACCTCATGGTTTAACAGTTAATTCAAACTAAGGGGTTTCTCGGAATCGCGCTTCTCTGCCGTGTGTAGATGCGGGCAGTTACTTCGGGTTAGTCAATTTCCAAAATGGCGACCGGCTGGGAACATGCTAATCAAGCGCAGGATATTAAAATCCCGCGCTTCATTAGCAATTTCGGTCGCCCTCATTAGCCTTCCTAGTTCGAACTAGGGGACTAGTGTGGATGTACCCTTATTTTTAAAAGAAAATTCATATCCCTGCCTTTTAAACATTTTAAAAATGTAAGTGTAAATGTGTACTTGATTACGCACAGGTCCCCCCTTCACCCCCACATGAAAAGCATCAGCCTGGGGGGGGGGAAGGCAGGAACTGGTGCATGCAGGGATCCAGCTTCTTCACCCCCTGTGCTGCTACCTCTATCAGCTGGCTCCCTGAGCATACTGGCTCCCTCAGCGTACCGCTTACTTCCCCCACCTCTGCTGCTGCCTCCACAGGGGAAGGGAGGACAGGCGGCTCCATGGGAGCTGGTATGCATGGGTAGCCAGCTTAAACCTCACCCATGTACATTTTTCAGCGGTTACATATTTACCTAAATAAACGCATTTTAATGTCCCTATGAAAAAGTAGTGAAATTGAAGATTTTCTAGGAGGTTAAAGATGGAACTCTTTGAAAATGTATCCTAGAATTTCTCTTGGTGTACTACCAGCCCACAACATACTCCTTTAATTAAGAGAAGTACACCTTGTCTAAATTACTGAATTTTGTTGCCCAAACCTACCTTTTGGTAATGAAACAGTGTGCACACACTGCAATGTGACTTTTGTTGAGAAAAATGCCCCATTGTGGTGACAAAATATTTCTACCTCCAAAGAGACTCCTTTTTCTTTTCCCTTCCCAGTATAGACACCATGCCTGCTTTAATCACTTTATTTGGCCTCCAGGAAATGTCCCACAATGCCCATCCTGTCCTCTCTGGTTTGAAGTTTTAACTCTGCTGCCTTTCAGTCAGGTATGCAATAATCACTGTGGACATTTTCAATCCCCTACTATAATCTTGTGGTCTGAAAAAGAAGTCCCCACTTGTAGCTTTCTGTACAAACTGGTGTTCCTGAAAATGCATGGGACATGAACCTTTTTGGACCACTTCATGTTGATATTGGTAAAACACCCACAATTATCTGCAAGCCTCTGCAGCACCATGAAGAAATACCCCTTCCTATTGTTGTTTGTTAGAGGCTGGAGAGGGATGGCAGGAGACAAATCGCTTGATCATTGTCTTCAGTCCACCCTCTCTGGAGCACCTGGTGCTGGCCACTGTCGGCAGACAGGCTACTGGGCTAGATGGACCTTTGGTCTGACCCAGTACGGCCATTCTTATGTATGTACTCTGTTGCAAAGTGGTTGCTAAAATTGGAATGTGTGCTATCTATCACCCCTCTATATTCATGGGAACCTATCTCTGTAAAGCTGTTCACTATTTCATGCACATTTTCCAGATTCATGATCCTTTGTAGGAGGATGTGATTTATTCCCCTGCACACTTGCATTAATGCAGCCCCAATGGTCAGCTTCCCACTCCAGATTGATTTGTGACTGACTGGTGGCAGTCTGGGGTCACCAGCTTCCAGGCACTGATTGCCAGATGCTTCTCTGCTACTAGGGCAGCTCTCATTCTGGTGCCTGGGACCAGCTCAGCACTCGGTTCCAGAAAAGTGATTTAATGCAGATGAAAGTTCTGTAGCCACGGCTCTTCATCCCACACCTGCATGATGATGCAATCTCACCATACAGTGCTGGTTTCCCAACCCTAAGGCAATGGCCTACCCTGTGCAGTTTCTCTGTCAATGCCAAAAGCAATGTAAAGTTGCTACTACAGGTGAACCCCAACTTACGACTGCCCAACCTACAACCCCCTGCATTTACAACTGCCCTGCTCCAGCCCAGCATGGCCTCTCAAGCCCACCTGCACAGCGAGCCACAGGGTCAGCCAATCACTCGCAGCTGTGGCCAGCTCTGGGCGCAGTTCGCACTGCACCGCTGGCTCCAGGAGCGGCGGAGCTGCCTACCACTCAGCACAGCCCCCAGCTGGCTCTGGGACCGGTGCACTGGGGACTACAACTCCCAGGAGGCAAAGCGAGCCAGGAACAGAACCCCCATTTGTAACATTGCGCCTATGGGAAATAAGGGTTCGACTTACGATGGCTCAACTTACGACGGTTCTCCAAGAACCATTTAGGTCATAAGTGCGGGGGGTCGCCTGCATTCATATTATGTTGGGTGCTTGCAAGTCTTCCTTAACTATTAACTACACTGCCATGTGTGATGTCCTCATGACACTTGACAGAGTATAGGAGAGAAGTGTGGAATCCATCCGGTCTCGCTACAGATGCCGGAGTGCATAGCAAAGAATGGTAGTTGAAAAAATGGTACTAAAGAAACCTGGAAGCCAATGGAAGGCTGGGATACAAAGCAATACATAACTGGACATTTAGCATGGCCCCAAGATGTGCCCCAATCCCTTCCACCTTCCCACAACACCTAGCATCAGAAAGTGTCACCCTACATTCTGGGATATGTACCCACAGTGCATTATTCACTCTGTCAATGATAGTGCCGCCAATATGAACATTATCCATCAACAGAGGGTGCAAGTGTGAACAGTCTGTGCAATTTTTATTATGTCAACTTTAGGGAGTCAACATAACTTTGGTCACCAAAACTTGGTAGTATAGACAAAGCCATAGAGAATTCATTTTAGCTCTACACAGCCATTTTTGGACACTACAAAGTAGTAGGAAAAAATAGCCTCTTCTTTCTTTACCTGGTATTTTTCTATCTGGGATCTTTTTGGCTACATCACTGCCATATCTGAGCATCTCCCAAATATTTAAATATAGGAGTGTGGCAAGGTAGGGAGAAGAATGAGCAGTCATCTGTGTTTTTCTTCTTTCCCAGCCTGTAGGAAATAGCTTGCTAAATTTACAAAGGTTTGGGGTTGGTGGCTGGAGTTTTAAGTAAAATTAAGAGGAAAAGCTAAATTGAATAAATGAGTTGTGTATTTTCATATTTAAAGCTGTGAGGTCTTGCAGCCATTCTGAAGATAAGGAAGCTCCATTATCTAGGTCTGGCTTCTATGAAATTTTGTTATCTGCACACTCATGAACAGCCCTTCCCCTTTTGATCAATAGTTTCATTGTTCTGATGGTATATGGCTGTCATGGGAAGTTATAGTAACTAAGGGATAAATGATCTTCCAAGTAATTATTGACAGTAATATAAGGCATTCAGTATCAGGACATTCCTGTGTTCAATAGGGATAGGTGTTTTGGAGAGTAAAAGGATAGCATTTCATACAAAAAAATACAATGCATAGTTTATAATTTTACACAATTATCTGGGCCCATTTCTGCCACTCTTACTCTGAGTACTTCTTGCTCATATGTGTGGCTGTACTGCAAATATTTTGACCAGTGATGTGACTAGATACTACGCCATGTGAGTGGTAGGTATAAAATCTGTCCCTGTATTTCATCCTATAATTACTAGTTTTGGAAACACTGGTTTCCTCTGGAAAACCATGATACAATACAACAATATAAGAAAAAATTGGAAGGTCTGAATTCTGTTATCAGATCTGCAAAATAGATCTTTAAAAATTGACTAAAGTATGTGCTATGAGATCAAAAAGATTTCACCAAACTAAGTGATTGGGCAACAAAATGGCAAATGAAAATTAATATTGATAAATGTAAAGTAATGCACATTGGAAAAACTAATCCCAACTATATAAACAATGAGATGGGGACTAATTTGGCTACAACTACTTGAGAGAGATCTTGGAGTCATTGTGGATAGTTCTCTGAAAACTAGAGACCTATCGGTGTGCAGCGGCAGTGAAAAAACCAAATAGAATGTTAGGAGTCATTAAAAAAAGAAAGAGAATAAGACAGAAAATATCCTATTGCCTATATTTAAAACCATGGTACACACACATCTTGAATACTGCATACAGATGTGGTCACCTCATCTCAAAAAATATATATTGGCATTGGAAAAGGTTCCGAAAATGGCAACAAAAATGATTAGGGGTTTGGAATGGGTCCCATATGAAGAGAGATTGAAAAGACTTTTCATCTTAGAAAAGAGGAGACTTAGGGGGGATATGATAGATGCCTATAAAATCATGACTGGTGTGGAAAAAGTGAATAAGGGAAAGTTATTTGCTTATTCCTACAATATAAGAACTAGAGGTCACCAAATGAAATTAATAGGCAACAGGTTTAAAACAAACAAAAGGAAACTTTTCTTCACTCAGTGCATAGTCAACCTCTTGAACTCCTTGCCAGAGGATGTGGTGAAGGCTAGGACTTTAACAGGGTTAAAAAAGAGCTAGATTCATGGAGGTTAGGTTCATCAATGGCTATTGGCCAGGATGGGTAGGAATGATGTCCCGGCCTAGCCTGTGTTTCTCTGGAGGTGGGTGACAGGGGAGGGATCACGTGAGGATTACCTATTGTGATCCCTCCCTCTGGGGCATCTGGTATTAGCCACTGTTGGCAGACAGGATACTGGGCTGGATGGAGCTTTGGTCTGACCCAGTATGGCCATTCTTATGTTTTTATGTTATATAGCTCTGTTTGTGCTTTCTAACCAAGATAGGGGTTTTTTGTTTTGTTTTGTTTTTTGCCTAGTATCATTTGAAACGAGCAGATGCTGACCATATTTCATGCAAACATTAGACAGAATATCTGCATGTGTCTAGATGTACCATGTATTAGGGATGTTACATTTTGATTAATCAGTTAATTGAGTAGTTAACGTAAATTCCATTGACTACTCAATTAGTCGATAAGGGGGAGCCGTGCCTCAGCCTTTTAAAAATAGTAAGAGCCACCTACGGCTCTTACTACTTTTAAAAGGCAGAAGAGCATAGGGGAACTGTGGCTTCAGCTTTTGAAATGTAGTAAGAGCTCTATGGAGCTCTTGCTATATTTCAGGGCTCTTGTACATTTCAAAAGCAGAAGTGCTGCAGGGAGCACTCAAACTGTCTCCTGCTGACTTCCTGCTCCCTGGGGCCACTTCAGCCTTTGAAATATACAAGAGTCTTGCAGGGTCCCCTGCTGGCCTCATGCTCCCAGAGACGCATCTGCTTTCAAGATGTACAAGAGCCCCACAAGACTCCTGTACATTTCAAAGGCTGAAGTGGCCACAGGGAGCACGGGGCCAGCGGGGGACTGCTTGAGTTTCCCGTGTTCCCTGTGCTTCTGCTTTTGAAATGTACAAGAGCCCCATGGCACTCTTGTACATTTCAAAAGCAGAAGCGCAGCAGTTAGAACCAGCGGGAACTGGGAGTGCTTCAGTCCCCGCTTGCACTGTTTCCCCTCTGTGCCTCTGCCTCCCCTGTCCCGTGTGGAGATGGTGCTGGGGGGAACCAAAGTCGGCTCCCCACAGCACCATCTCCTGCTCCCCCCACCCTTGCTGCGTCTCTGTGATAGAGGCAGCAAAGTGGGGGGGAAGTGACTAGTCAAGTCACTACTCGACTATTCGCTAAGCTTATGCTTATCAGGTAGTCAACTAGTCGCTTACATCCCTAATGTGTATTGGGTATGTAATTAACTTAGGGGTCTAATCCTGAAATCTTTATGCATGTAAAACTCCCAGTGAACTGAGAAATTTTGAATAGGCAAGGAATGTATGACTGGATGGAAGGAGCTGCCTCTCTGCAAGAGTATGCACCTAATTATTCAAAGAGACCTAGTTCTAAGATATTACAAGAAATCACGTGAACATGTTAGAATTTCTGGAGGATTATTGTTCATGATATAATTCAGTGCTTGCTTCCCTCCCCTCCCCCCCCACCCCCATCCCCCAAAAAGATATTGTACATGGGAGAGCTATACATGCTGATATTCCTCATGTACATGTTGTAAAATTACTCTTATGATGAAGGAAGGTATATAATTGTATAGTACTACACTCTTTCTACAGTATGGTACATATCGCTCAATGCCAAATGCCCGCATCCCAAAATACTAATTCATATAAAAAGTAATAATGCTGCTGGTTTACTGTCATATGTCAGGTGTGTTGTTACATTATTCTGTGTTTCATTGCATTATGTTTCTCTTTATCATTGGTATTTGTGTATCAATCATCTGCTCTTATTCTGGTTAGATAAGCTAGAATCAAAGTCTGCATCTTGAGTTTTATACTTTTTAAAAAAAAAATCCTTGAAGTTAATATAGCAGTGTATATTTATCTCACACTTCTATCAGTCAACCAGCTCCCTTAAACTCTTCAACAGTGGGACATGATGAGAACTGTGGGTCGGGAGCCCAAAGTAGGTTAGGATTACCAAGCCTAGTATTGGTCTGGACCCCAGCAAGTCGTTGTCCTCTGCTCGGGGCTGAAGCAGAAGCCAAAACCCCACTATACAGGACTAAGGTTACATGCCCCCCTGTCTAGGGCAGCAGTTTCAGCTCTGGCTCCCTGCCTGGGGTGGTGGGGCTTGGTTGAGCTTGGCCTTTGGTTTCCCCTCCCTGGGTCATATTCATATGGTAATGTTTATTGTCAGAAGGGGGTCACAGTGCAATGAAGTTTAAAAATTGCTGTGCTAAATCATCTAACATCTAAACTATAAGCAGATTCTGGCAGCTGGTTACATATCATATGACAGACTCTAGACAACTGTGTGTTACAAAATGACTTGTGGGTTCACTTCTCTAAGACATGCCTATTTCTTCCCTGAGAGTCTTCTACATGACAATAGTTTATAACAGCCACTCATTAAAATTATAGATGCCAGAGCATAATGATATTTTAGGATAAGAGGTAATGAATATGAGAACAAGACAATAAGAAGCATCATTCACTAGCAATTGTTTTCCCAAATAATTATTCTTGCATAATATGGTCTATGGCAAGGATTCCCTGTACCTTCAGTGAATTGTGGGAGGGAAATAAATCCCATCATAGTATGTCTCAGAATCCCCAAAGAGTGAGACACAATGTATCCTGACAAGCTCAAGGAAACCTTATAGCTTCAAACTGAGAATACCCCATGTATGTCTGCTCAGACTTCCGAGCTGAACCACAATTCTAAGTGTTACCTTTGGCTAATTAATCAGTTCCTGATCCCACCACCGCCAATATAAATGTATCTCTTCCACCACATGTTTGATAATCCTTGCTTCCAAATCACATATGGGTAAGCTCTCTGAGTTCAGGTTGATGATATAAGATCCATATGGTTTGCAGTGTTATACAGGAGAGCTGAGTGGAAATCTTTCATTTAAGTCATTGTTACATTCTGTTAATGATGCTAATAGTTATTGCTGAAGTAATAATGATTAAGAAGCCCAATATATCCTACATGATAGTGATGATTGCAATGCTAACTGTATCTCCCCCCTTTCTGATCTCACTGAATGCACCTCCTTTCAGTAGTCAGGCCTGATTTCTTTCTTTTCTGAGATGGAATCCCACAATATTTTTACTCTTAGACAAGGCCTTGTTCTACTATGCCCTGTGTATGAACAACTTATCAGGTCTAACTGAATATAGGTTTATATGGCTTTTCTTTTGGGGAATCTATGACCAGCTACGTATATTGTAACTAGCGTCTTTTAAAACTAAAATATTTATTTTGTGGTAGGAACAAAGCATTTAGATAGAGGATTTTAAAATGCAGATACCTTGTATGGCTAGCTTACCTAAAGACTTACCATCTGCTGATGGCAATCTATGCAGGCCTAACTTTTCCAGACATCCCAGCAAATATTTGGGTCATAGAATCACAGGGCTGGAAGACCTAAAGCAGAACCAAACCTTACTAAACCATCCCAGCCAGGATTTTGTCAAGCTGGGACTTGAAAACCTCTAGGGATGGAGATTCTACTAGGCAACCCATTCCAGTGCTTCACCACCCTCCTAGTGAAATAGTTTTTCCTAATATCCAACCTAGACCTCCCCCACTGTCTGTCTGGTTCCCCAGAACAACTGATCGTCTATCTTGAGAAAATGGTCTTTAAAAAAAAAAAAAAAAGGTAACAAAAAACCTCTGCTATAGTTTTTTTGATCTCCTGCATTTGCTAGACTCCTCCTGTCCTGCTTTGAACTAATTTTGCAAGATGGGTGGAGACACAGAATCTTCAAAGCTAATAGTGTTAGCACTGCCTCATAACAAACATCGTGTGTTTCTAGAGAGGTGGCCCTCTTCAGTGAATCTTCTATGCTCCCCTATGCTACTGTCCCTTACTCCTAAAGGCTGCTTCTAGTAATGAAGTTAAAGCGTCTCTGATATTTGATTAAAAAATCACGAGTTAAATTTTACTTATTCAGTGTTTTTAGTTTTTTATTTAGTTTACAATCAGAAATCATTAGAGTTTTCATGGTTTTTATAACGTTATGAAGAAAATTTTGAAATGTGAGTACTATTAGAATTAGACAGGTAAAGTAAGATTGTATTAGAATTAAACAGGTAAAGTAAGATTCAATACAGTATAAGTTTCTTGAAAGGGATAACCTTGTGGGATGATGCGTTTTGTATGATGCGTTTTGAATGATGCGTTTGTATGATGCGTTTTGAATACTTACAGAATTTTAAAATTACTCAGGACTTTCAGACTTGCAGTGCTGTGTATCTTAACAATAACCAATCAACTATTTTACAGCCAGCAATCAGCTGAAGATCTTGCAAGAGTACCTGTTAATTCTACCAGCAATATCTTGAATAGGCTGTTGGTCAGTTATGATCCCAGGATAAGACCAAATTTCAAAGGTTTGTCACGTATAAAAGACATTTTCTACCTTTCAAGTTAATAACATTTCATTTTTAAAATCCACATGCACAGAATCTGTGCTAACTAGATTTTTGCAAGGATTTAGGATTAAATTTCTGGAAAGGGGGTGAAACTGTTGAAAGATATTTACTCTTTTTAGCTGATAGATAACTCCATGGAGTGGTTTTAGGGATTTTTTCAATCTAAGGCTTTTACAAATTAAATTATATGGTTTTAAAGTGGTATTTGAATGCTATTTTCGAAGCAGTATGTTTAAAGCATTGAACTGTTTTACTTAATTTCTTTTAAGTGGGCTTTTTAAGCTGATCATGAAAATACTACGGAATTTAGGTCTTACGGTATAGTTTTCCTAAAGCACACAAAAATTGTAATTCCCATTCATCTTATTGCTGCACGTGGGAAATTAATATGGCTCATATGCTTAAGTACATGCCTTTAACAGCTATCACTTCCGTATTGTTACAATAATGACAGGTATATATTCTCTTTAAAAAAATCTCATAACTCTTACAGCTGCATTTTAAGCTTTCCAGGAATGAGATTTTCTCCTTTCAGAAAGCACAAAATTTTTATAACACTTGCACTGCAGATTGGGAGTGTGGCTTCTACCACATTAAAAATCACATGTAACTATCTGTGTGTGTACTATATAATTGTATCATACATATATAATATGAAGAAAATTACTCTGGAAAAGTATAATCTTGATTGTGCTTCTGAAGAGAGTGCTACAGATATCCCTTTATCAACTTGTCCTCAACATAAAGACTTTTCCTCTTTCCAAGGGAAAATGGTTCTTCAGCTATCTCTAGTCAGCTAACTTTATAAAAGTATTAAACTTCCCTCCCAACCTCAAAATGTCATCTTCTACCTCAAAAAAGCCCACTTAATAGGCTGTGATATTCAGTTATAGGTAGGCATATAGCCCCAAATCTTACTACTGATATTTGATTCCTTTTCTCCCACCCAAATGAATCAGGACTGAAATGTTGCATCAATTCAGAGGGAGATAAGGGAAGAATAATATTTTCTGACAAGTGATTTGTCCAAGTTAAAATATTTCTCAAGCATGACTGGTTTACTTGGCTCACACAGAGCTGGCCTAAATCTTCAAGGTACTGAGCACCCTCAACATCACTGAAGGCATTAGGAGTTGAGGGCACTCAGCCACTTACAGGAGGAGCTAGCATGGCATACTATCAACGTTGTGCATAAGGCAAAATCTACATTTTCACTAGTAATCTTAGCAGAATGAATTGGAATAATATTAATTAAATGTGTATTAGATTCTGAATTTGAATGTTTCCCTTGTTTATGCCCTAAATAAGGTAAAAAAGCAACACATTGCCATCCCTGTCCATCATGATGGAACGGCTATCTTGTAGCGTTGGCCTATTGCTCAATCCCCATCCTGGAGGACCAGAGAATTGCTTTTTTTCCCTGTCCCTTTCTACCCATTGTCCATCTATCTTGGGTGCCCCTCACCAGGAATTACGGTTCCAACATACCTCTCAGGATCTTTGGGACATCCCAGATGCCCCACCATGTAAAGTTGTAGTCACCAAGGAAGAGTATGCAAGAGCAACCCTCAGGTTCATTAATCTATATTGTACTGAGAATGAAGAGGCTTCAAAGGGCCATTTTTATATCCCACCACAACCCGCAATCCTTTACAAACTCACATCAGACTTATACCAAGAATAAATGTCACAAATGGATTAGGAGAGCCCAAAGTGTGTGTCTTTCCTGCATACATATGTTGTCTCTATCAGTCCATCCCAAATGACTCAGAGCCACCCCCTCACTCCTTCGAGCCCCACACTACCAGCCACCCCAGTGCCAGCCTCCTGTTTCCAGAGCCCCACTGCACCCAACCTCCCAGAACCTCCCTGTGCCGGCCCCCAGTATTAGCCCTGTCCCCAAAACCCTCCCAGTGCCAGCCCTGGCCCTGTAGCACCCCCAGTACCAGCTCCACATCCTGGATGCCCCAGTGTCAGCCCTCTGCCTCTGAGACCCCCATCCCTTAGAGCTCCTCAGTATTAGTCCTGCTCCCAAAGCTCCCCAATATTAGCTTCACTCCCAGAGCCCCACAGTGCCTCAAAGTCCCCCACCTCCAGAGCCTGCCCCCAGCACTAGTCTCACCCCCGGAGCCCTGAGTCCCTGCCCTGCTCCCTTCACCTAGCCCAGAGCTGCCTCCCAAACACCTGCTCTAAGGCTGGTGTGCCGGACTCCTAGTGGCTCTCCCGCCATGCAGCGAACTGTTCTTCCACATTCAGGAGGAGACCCCGCCCCTGCCCAACACTAGTTGGCTGAGAGGCAGGACAGGACACCAGCCCCAGGGCCCCAGAGCTGCCATGGCCTACCAGCCAATGGTTTGCAGCCCAGCACCAGTCTGCAAACCGGCGGTTGGGAACCTCTGGTCTATATCACTATACTGTGATAACACAGAAACATGATATTTACAGAAGATTCCAGTCTACTGCACACGTAGTATTTTAAGCCAAGAGAATTGGGCTAAGGGATTTTTCTAGTTTCACTGGAATTTTCATAATTTTCAATGTAAAGGGGGCAAGCCAGCAAACGTGCCAGAGCACTGCTATGTGAATTTAAAAGGGACCCTAAAATATGTATAATTAGTTTGAGCTCCCTTTACATTACCATTGTCACTAGTTCACAAGAGAATCAGGACCTAAATCTTACATTGTATAACTTATTGTGCATTTTCTATTCTTTGTTTTTCTTTAGGAATTCCAGTTGATGTAACAGTCAACATTTTCATTAACAGCTTTGGATCAATTCAAGAGACAACGATGGTAAGTGTGAAATTTCAATATTCACATGCAAAATTTATTACATTAAACAGAATTAAATTTACTGATTCACAAAGAGGATTGTGTCTCTTGTTCATAAATTGAGAGAATTTAAAATCTGATGGACTAAAGGCCTAAAAAATTAAATGAACTCTAGTGGCTTCTGAGAGGTGTGCAGTGTGGTTCTTCCTTGCTTACTCAGCAGGGGAATGTGTATTAATGTGAGGTCAATTACTTCCTTGTGAACCAGTTTTGTCATGTAGTATAATCTTAAAGTGAATGTGTGGTCTATAAATGAGATGCATGGAAAGATTACTATGCCAAGAGCAGGAGGATGTGTAGTGTTCAGATTCTTAATTTTCCAGGCATCTGAGGATATGAATAAGCAGAGTTGAACGTAAAGAAACGGAATATCAATGCACAGTAGATCACACTCATGCCCATGTTTGTTGCCCAGGATGAGAGAAGATAATTGAGTATTGATAAAAGACAGATGGTAATGATTGGGAACTCCCTACTGCATTAAGTCATTTTGTGACTATTACCATTTTTCTGAGTGCCAGGGTGAGAAGCATTCTCTTATGGGTATAAAAAACTTCTGCTTGAGGAATATTCATCAGCTTAGTCCTTGCTGAACCCAGTGATATTAGCAGTACTGCGAAAGACTTGCATTTAAGTTTGGAAAATGTGGAGTTTTGTTTAAGAATGAGGAGTCTAAATATAAAGCTTTTTTTCCATTTGTCCCAGTGTGTTCCCTGCTTCTGCTTGTTGCCCCTAGCTCCAGCCTGCTATTTAGATCCCTATTCAGTAGTCAGTAAACGTCCAGGCCAACTACTTGGTATCAGGTCAAATACCAGTAACTTACATTCATCCTTGTGTGTGCATCCTACATTGTATTGGCCTCTTTTGTTGCCATATTGCATTATGAACTCTGATTTGATGTCCATTCCCTCTGCATTACTGCTTTCCAGGTTTTTTTTCCTCACACTGAATATCTATTTTGAGGTTCAGAGGGGTAGCCGTGTTAGTCTGGATCTGCAAAAGCGACAAGGAGTCCTGTGGCACCTTATAGTCTATAAGGTGCCACAGGACTCCTTGTCGTTTTTAGATTACTTCCCCTCCAAATATATTATCTTTTTTCCATGATTAATCTAATTTGTGAGGTTCTGCTCACTCTTTAAATCCCCTTTAAGTCTCTTGAGTATTATATCTCTGTCTTCACTGATGTTTGAAACTGTTTCCAATTTCCTATAGGTTTTCAATTCCATCTGTGAATTTCATTAGTATGACATTATTTCCTCTCCTGTATCACTCAGGAAGTTTCATTTAAATAAATTGTATGAACTCACATACCTGTGGTAATTCACTGGGTTCCTTCATCAACTCAGTCCTGTTATTTTCCGTTATCATTAGCTTAGTTGTTCAGCAGGAATTGATCAGTCCATTTACTTCAAACTAATTTAGGAAAACTTCCCTGTTAAGGACAGTATGTAAACAAATAGATTACAATATACATGTTAAATAGTAATAATAAAAGCCCCTTTTGGTGTCAGTGCACCTTACATATGTCCTTAATTTTAAGCACATCCTTCAGTGGTGTCCTCGGACAACTTCAATGGAATTGCTCAACTGCTTAAAGTTAAGCATGTGTTTAAGTGTTTATGGTGATAAGGCCTGACTTTAGGTCTTACCTTTATATTTGAAAATTTTGGAAACAAACTTTTTAAAGTTTAATCAGGAGCAAATAGGGAATTTGGATGTATTTTATTGCAAAGGATAATAAATATATGCATTGTGTTATAGGAGATTGTCATTGACACAAAGAATGTAAGTGTGCTCAAAACAGCCTTGGATTTATTTCTGGGGAAAAAAGGAGATTGAGGGATAAATGTGGGAAAAAAAGCAGGAAGGTAGAAGGGAGATAAATGTTTAACATGTCAGGTATATTAGGCCAGATGGCCCTTTCATGTTTCTAAAATGTATTGCACACTTTAAAAAGTGACTTTTACAGAGGTTTCTTTATGATTCGCCAAGAGCCAAATGGTAAAAAAAAAAACAAAAAAGTGATGTAATGAATGTGCCTGGAAAAAAAAAAACCCCACCCCAAAAACCTATTGCAACTACTTTGAGCACAAAACCATGTACAGTAAAACTCCAATAGTCTGGCATCCAACTGTACAGCACTCCCGATAGTCCGGCATCAAAATGGCAAGAGCCTAGTGAGTGAGCTTCGTCAAAAAATGAGTCACAAGGCAGCAGCGGCAGCAGCTGAACTGAGCGAAAAGGGTAAAAAGGTTAAAAAAACCTAAAACATTACAGTATACAGTATGTACAATAAAAAGGGTTAAAAACACTTTATATACAGTATATACTGTATACAGCGTATATGTATAACCAGTTTATAGTACCTCCTGATGGTGCTGGATTATCGGATATACCGAACTACCTAGGTCCCATAGGTTCCGGATTATCGGAAGTCTACTATATCATTGTATGCAAATTGCTTGGCTTGAAGTATATTTATCTAATTTGATTATTCGAGTGAGGGATTTTTTTGTGGGTCCACCTTTTACAGGTACATAAGGCCATGTCTATATTTACCACACTGGAGGTGGATTTTCTGGCATTTGATTTAGCAGGTCTGGAAAGCGGCGAGGAGTCCTGTGGCACCTTATAGACTAACCGAAGTATGGCTGATCTGGTTAGGTCCTGTGATGGTGTTGCTGCCAAGCACTGAGGTACAACCGCATATGCTCCAACCCCTCAGACAGAGACCTACACCTAAAAGATCTTCAACATGCATTCTGTAAACTACGATATTCACATGAGGAAGTGAGGAGACAGATTGACAGAGCCAGACGTGTACCCAGAAGCTTCCTGCTACGGGACAAGCCCAAGAAAGAAACCAACAGAACACCACTGGCCATCACCTACAGTCCTCAGCTAAAACCTCTCCAACGCATCATTAGGGATCTACAACCCATCCTGGACAATGATCCCTCGCTTTCACAGGCCTTGGGAGGCAGGCCAATCCTTGCCCACAGACAACCCGCCAACCTGAAGCATTCTCACCAGCAACTACACACCGCACCATAATAACTCTAACTCAGGAACCAATCCATGCAACAAACCTCGGTGCCAACTCTGCCCACAAATATACACCAGCAACACCATCACAGGACCTAACCAGATCAGCCATACTGTCACTGGTTCATTCTCCTGCACATCTACTAACGTAATATGCCATCATGTGCCAACAATGCCCCACTGCTATATACATCGGCCAAACTGGACAGTCCCTACGTAAAAGAATCAATGGACACAAATCAGATATTAGGAATGGCAACATACAAAAACCTGTAGGGGAACACTTCAATCTCCTGGACACACAATTGCAGATCTAAAGGTAGCCATCCTGCAGCAAAAAACTTCAGGACCAGACTTCAAAGAGAAACTGCTGAGCTACAGTTCATCTTCAAGTTTGACACAATCAACTCAGGATTAAACAAAGACTGTGAATGGCTAGCTAACTACAAAAGCAGCTTCTCCTCTCTTGGAATTCACACCTCCAGATCAGCTACTAGAAGTGGGCCTCATCCTCCCTGATTGGATCCACCTCGTCATCTCCAGTCTGATTCTGGCCTACATATTTATACCTGCCTCTGGAAATTTCCACTACATGCATCTGACGAAGTGGGTCTTTGCCCACGAAAGCTTATGCTCCAACACTTCGGTTAGTCTATAAGGTGCCACAGGACTCCTTGCCACTTTTGCATATTCAGACTAACACGGCTACCCCTCTGATACAGGTCTAGAAAGGGCCTGTTAAATCGAACACTGTGGGTGCCCCTGTTCAGTGGTGGTACTCTGAGTCGCAAGGAGTAAGGGAAGCCAACAGGATCAAATGGAGAAGGTGCCCAGCTCAGCTTAAGATATGTCGACTCCCACTACATTATTTACATAGCTGGAGTTATCTTAAGCCAACCTTCTGGGTCTAGTATAGACCTGGCCTAAGAGAGTTTCTGGATTTTGTTTGGAATGTCATGACCATGGTGAAATCACCAGCCAGCAGCCCATTCCACCAGAAACAGAACGAAAAGCTGGAATTGGGGCATATACTGTGAATGTCAACACAGACTCCCACATAAAGCTATCAAGTAGAAACTAACTGATATGAAGACAAGTGGATGCCCAAGAGAAATCTTAAGAAGAACCCTCATCAGGGAAGGGTAAATAGTCTATCAACAACATCTCATTTAGGCTATGCCTACATTGCACATTTAATCCAAGTGATTGGCACCTGAGTTTGTTCACCTGCAAACTTCAAAACATTGTGAAGAATGGAAGAGACTGGTTTCCACCTTGATATCAGCATTGGCTGAAGGAGGATATAATAATAATAAACACCACACCTGTCATCTGGGCATCCAGTATAAATGGATGTGATCTGGGTCATTCCATAGCTCCTACCTTGTATCACAATATAATTCAAAGAGGCAGAGGTGGCAATAAGAAGAAAGGGAAACCAAAAGCTATCTGGGTTTAGTGCAGACATATGCTAGACCCAAGGAGAGGCAGAGGAAATGGTAGAAACTTAGGTAGCACCGGCCCAGCAGAGATAGTTGAACTAAGACCCTAAAGCCATGAGAATTGGTGAGGGCAGAGCTAGATTAAGGCACAAGGAGTATATTGGCTCATGCCCAGGGCCCCTATTTTGCAGTCATCTGTTGACATCACTTTCTGCATCCATTTAAAAGAAGAAAGAAAGTTTCTAGTCATCAAATTACAAATAAAAGTTTTTAAAATGTCCTAAGTATAAGCAACGTGGCAATGTTTTCCTGAGTCTGCAGATTGCCCCAAACAGTTGTTTGGAATGGGAGAAACTGCCCTTTCCATTTCAGTGGTATGTCAGTTATAACATACTCTCTCCAAGGTTCAGGGGGACCCACCTAGCAACCTTCCAGAAGAGGACTCTTTTTTGAATAGTAGGAAGACAGTGCAGTGGGCCTAGCTCAGCTCACCAATTCCAACAGCCCTGGATTTTCTTCTAGTGACCTGAAGGACTATTATACAATGTTCAGAATCTGTTGTATATTTGCCCCTAGAATTTCAGAGTGCCTATTCAAGGCCTCTCATTAGGGTGAAAAACTGGCCTCACTGAAGTCAAGGGAAAACCTCCTTCTTCTCTTCCTCCCATTCAAAATATTGAACACAAAAGGTGTTCTTTGAATTTTCACTTGCTTCAAGGAAAGCTTAATTCTGCATTACGTATGTATGAAATAAAGATAGTCTTTTTCTCTAATTCAAGGGTGGGGAACTGGATCCGCCCCCCCCCCCCCGGGCTGGAGCATACAAAATCTACTATTCTGGCCCTCCCCCCCGGGCTCTGGGGTGTGGAGAATGTGGGAAATCTCTGCTTCACAGGGTGGCTGTTTGTTTGGGGGGTTTTTTTGCTTCTCACTGGTGTGCGGTCCCCGACTGATATTTTTCAGTGGGTCAGTGGCCCCTGACTCAAAAACAGTTACCCATTCCTGCTCTAAGTAGTATTGTAGATCATTTATAAAAAATCCCAAACTTTCCTAGTACTGTATCTGGTAGATGTTATAGCAAGGAAAGCAAAATTGTCTTATCTGTCACATCCTATGAAATGGTCTAGGCACATGTCCGCTGTTCAGCAGGTTACATTTCAGATATTTCATAGAAGTGGATTCTCTTTCACTCAGACTGTAAAAACTCTCCGGCTGTGTCTAGACTGGCAAGTTTTTCCGGAAAATCAGCTGCTTTTCCGGAAAAAGTGGCCAGCTGTCTACACTGGTCGCTGAATTTCTCTCGCAAAGCACTGACTTCCTACTGTAAGAAATCAGTGCTTTATGGAAATACTATGCTGCTCCTGCTCGGCAAAGTCCCTTTTGGCGCAAAAGTTTTGCGCAAAAGGGCCAGTGTAGACAGCTGAGATTTGTTTTTCGCAAAAAGCCCCGATCGCGAAAATGGCGATCGGGCTTTTTTATGAAAGCGTTTAGATTGGCACGGACGCTTTTCTGCAAAAAGTGCTTTTGTGGAAAAGCGTCCGTGCCAATCTAGACGCTCTTTTCCGAAAATGCTTTTAACGGAAAAGTTTTCCGTTAAAAGCATTTCCGGAAAATCATGCCAGTGTAGACACAGCCTCCTCTTGTTTAATTTTCATAGGGGTTCAAAATCCCAAGGAAAAAAATGGAGAACATTTCCATTGTTTTGACAATTTCAGCTGTAATGTAAAAATTATTTTCCATTATAAGGAAGACAGGGCTAAATAATAAAATAAATACATTAATAACAAACTAGAAAAAGATAAGATTTTTACCCTAACCTAGCTTAGCTTAGTTTGAAGATGGCAAAATGTGTCTTGTGCAGCCCCTTTACTTTCATTTATATCAGATAAATATAGTATGAATACCTCAGGGTTAAACTTCACCCCAAATTAATGATTGGCTGTAAACTCCTTGCAAAAATAAATTTATAATAGAAATGCTGTCGGATGCTAATTAGTGTTCTACTAAAATGAAAACACTACATCAGATCTTAAATTGGGTCTGATTTTGTACCATGAACAACTCTGTTGCTCCTCCAACCTCTGCATCCATGTATTTTTAGGTCATGCCAATACAATCCACTCCCTTAGGTTTTGTTCCTGCCCTGTTAAAGTGACAGGATCATTAACTTGAAAGGGAACAGTATCAAGCCCTTAATATCCCTAAATTCCTTTTTTTTTCTCCTTTGATGCCCATAAGAAATGAGTTATGATAAATGAGGAAAACAACCCTTCTGATATTCATAACTCTGATTTTGCCAGTACAGCCTGTCTTCTACGTATATAACTGTTCAGCCCTGATACTGTAGTGACTTACATGTGCCTCAGTTTCTGAACTGTGAATAATCCCATTGACTTTACATGTATGTCTGCACTTCAGTAAAAAAACCCGTGACTGGCCTATGTCAACTGACTCAAGCTCCTGGGAGAGGATAGGGCAACAGAGCCCAAGTCCAAATGTCTATGCTGCAGTTTTATAACTCTCTACATCCAAAGCCCTGTGAGCCTGCTGACCCGGGAAGCTATGGGTGTTTTATTGCAGTGTAGGCATACTCTAGGGGGCTGTTCACAGAGCACAACATTCAACATTGGTGCCTTAGACTGCTAACTCAGAGCAAATAAATGCCTTTATCTGTGTGCTTTGTGACATACCTAAAAATAAAATACTAATTCCATATATGGCTCCTGTTGTCTCAGTTGGGCCAAAATCTGCAACCAGTTCTGTTATGAATGCATTTTGCATGCCCACAGTAAAGCTGTACCCACATTACAACGTCCCACTGTTTCTGCACTCTTCTGTGTATGTCTGGGTTGTATCACAATTTCTTTTGTGCTGAAAGGCATTAAGACTTTTAATTTAATTATGTCAATTGTGGGAGAACTTGATTGTATTTTGGGGGGAGTTTTGAAAAGGGAAATGGAAGACTCAGCATTTGGGTGATTTTTTTTTTTTTTTATTGCCTACATCCTCACTGCAAGTGGCCAGACTACAGCCCAAGTTAAAACAGAGTCTGGGCTCTAACGTATATCCACTGCCAGGGTGAGTAAGCTCACACTTAAGGAACCTTCAAATGTAGGTGTCAGGTTTTTCTGTGTGGACAACAGTGGTGGTTGACTATGCAGTATAGACAAACATACTCTTAGGCTTCGTCTACACTACTGGTTTTGCCTGCAGTGAGTATGCAAATGAGGTGGAGTAGAATATCTTTGCCTCATTTGCATAATTTATGCATGCCGTTTGTGAGGGAAAAAGTAGTGTGGATGGGTTTTTCCCCACAAAAACCCCATTTTCTGCAAGAGCCTTATGCCTCGCACAAACGGTTTGTATACATTATGCAAATGAGGCACGGCAATATTCTAATCTGCCCCTCATTTGCATACTCACTGCCTGCAAAACCGGCAGTGTAGATGAAGCCTCAGGCTACATCTACACTGCGAGTTTTCTTGGCAAAAAGTATGCTAATGAGGGATTCATTTGCATGAGTCGCGCTCTCATTTGCATATTTTCTGTCAATCCATTTTTGCGCTGGGTTTTTGCGCAAAAACAAGCAGTGTGGACATTTTCTTTGAGCAAAAACCCCTTTTTCCACAAGATCCTTATGCCCCAAAAAAGGAGGTTTACCGATATTGCGAAAAAAAGGGGGTTTTGCACAAAAAAACCCGTCCACGCTGCTTGTTTTTGTGCAAAATAAACTCCAGCGCAAAAACGGATCAGCAGAAAATATGCAAATGAGATCATGACTTGTGCAAATGAGTCCCTCATTAGCATATTTTGACAAGAACTCATAGTGTAGACGTAGCCTCAAAGATCAAGACCATGGTGTTTTGTGTGTTGAGACAGAAGGCTCCAGATTAAAGGGTTAGCAAGGAAACTTATTTATCATTCAGTGAAAGAGATGCTGAATTTAAACACTTTGTCTTTATCAATTTGGAGAAGCAGCTTCTTTGGTTGTAACAGGGAGAGCAGATTTTTGGAGGAACTCTATATTCAGTATAATGAATAATGGCACGCTAGAGAGAATAAACAATGAATTGTATTTATCACAAATGGTTTGAACACAACTAATTTCCATACAGGATGAGAGTTTCAGCAATACAAAAAGCAAACAGCCATAATTATACATGCAATTGAAAAGTTACATTTGGAGATGAAGAGAATAGCCTGAGTTTTCATGTATATTAAGCTTTCTTTACATCATGCTGGTAGTACAAAGGGCCCTTACATTTATTCTACTTTTACACTTCTAAAGTGGTATAAAATGGGCTGTAATTAGGATGGAAAATCCTGGTTACCCTGCTACGGGCTGCTCTGGCCTGGTTGGGCTGAGCTCGCTGTGGGCCGGGGTGGGCTGCTTGTGCCAGGCACACTGTGCCTTTGGTGAGGGGCGCTCCAGCCAAGCCACTGGTTAAGCAATTACTGGTAAGCATCACCCGCTAAGTGTGATGTTTATCATTTAAAAGTTACATCCCTAGCTTTAATGTAAATGAAAATCAGGTCATGTTGTTTTTTCACCAAGAACAGACTGAGAAAGCTATACATCTCTATTATTAACTATAGCTTTTCCAGAAGTATGCTTATTTATTTTATATTATCGTATAAAATAATAATTTATATCAATGTATTTAATGTATTTTCCAGTTAATTATTTTTGTTATTTACAATTATATTTAGTCATAAAGACAATATTTTGGAAGACTGCCCAGAATATATTGTGTGAAAGAGACTAACTTGTACAAGAAATGATCTTTTATAATTGGTGTGGCATAATGACACATCCAAATGTACTAAAATCTCCACCACATGTTATTTCATCCATAACAATTATCATTGTAAAGCACTGGAAGAGAGTTATCTATTATGCAAGGTATGCATTTCATGACAGACTATATCCCAGAATATTTACCCTTTAATAGACATACATAAAACACAAGAAGTATTAGGAGGTCTAAAGCAAGGACTTACGTTGCATAAAGGTTTTTAGCTTTAAAAAAAAATTAAGATAACTCTTTCCCTCCATTTTTGGTTCACAGCATGCATCTATCTTAAACCTTAATGAACAGGCAATAAGAGTGAAAATCCTAGTTGATATTCTGGGTCAGATAGTTCCCTGGATGCACACAGCTCTCACTGAGGATGAAATGCATGTGGCTACCATTCTGCCGTCATATAAGCTGCTTCATTTACTGAAGGCAAAATGTGGTTCTCTTTAGATCTGATTGTACTATCATCCATGTGTTCTCAGAATTCAGGAAGAATTTTGCTTGATTTTTGCATGAGTAAGGTCTACAATACTGCTCTGTCAATGTCAAATTCTACTTTTAATTGTGCCTGTGCTATCTCAGTGAGGTTCAGCGGCATGCATGGTGGAATGAATGAGCTGTAGCTACCGTTGGGGGAGGTTATTTCAAGTTACTCCAGGGGCATAACCATGACACATCTCCAGTACAGCAATGGACTGACACCAAAATTTAGAAAACGGTTTCATTTTTCTTTGGTTTCTTAGTTTATTCTATGGCTCCTTAGCATTACTTCTCTGCCCTGTTTTCTACTTTCATAATGTGGTGCCACATTAACGTACTGTATAACCAGCTGAAGCATGTGCTGCAATTTATATTTACCGGGTCAGAGAACTGATGTAAGTGTGAAATACATATGGGCCCTGCCTGATATCTTGCAGCCTGAAATACGTATATTTTGTAGAACTATAAGACTATACCCTATCTTCATGTATACACAGAAGGTATCTTTGCTGTCTTTGGGGCTGCACAGATGTAAGCGAGGGCAGAATTTGGCCCACATTCTCTTAGTTTAAGATAGTTAATCTAGAGAAAGCTAAAGTTAGGTTACATTAATGCTATCTTTGAGCTAATTCTTAAAAAAAAAAAAAAATATCAAGAAAATTGTGACAGTATATTGTACTGAAGAATGATCAGTTGTATCCATTATAGGAAAATCACTAACTCAAAATCTTTCATTTTTGAGCCTGCATGATTTTTGGATGTTTTTATTAATTTTGTTGTGTTTGTGGCTACACACTTACAAGTTCTTCTCATCAGGATTACAGAGTTAACATCTTCCTAAGACAGAAGTGGAATGACCCCAGACTTAAATTGCCCAATGACTGGAGGGGTTCAGATACATTGACTGTGGATCCAACAATGTTTAAATGCCTGTGGAAGCCAGATTTGTTCTTTGCAAATGAAAAGAATGCCAATTTCCATGATGTCACTCAAGAAAATATTCTTCTATTTATATTTCGGGATGGAGATGTTCTAGTCAGCATGAGGTATTGTATTACTTTAGTTGTAAATATTTACTGTTGGTTTTGTTTGAATAATCTTCAATAAGTTATTTGGTGTAGGACATACTTCTCAGTTTGCAGCTTAGTAATATGTATAATTTACAAAGATAATAATCAATAGTACTTTCAGCTGGTATTGATATTAAATAAAATATATACAAATAAATCAGACAAAATTCTCAACTACAGATTCTAAATAATATTGATTGATACTTTGTCTATTATGAATCATAATAATCTGACAACAATTAGGGTCTTTCAGAGTAAGTGATACAGTTTTCAGACCACATTAGATACACCCTATGTTAATAAGAATCTGATTTATAGCTACTAACAATTGCTGCATCTGGAGGCAGAAAATTAAAAAACAAACCCCAGTTGATAAGGGATTATCCTATGGTCTGTAATGTTGTAGGAAAATACTGATTAGGGTCAGTGTAATACTGGAGATAAGTTTTTCAATGGATCCAAATCTTTTTTATTAGACTGTTACAAATACAGTGAAATTTGTTTTTGTTGAGGATTGAGTTAATGGCTAAAATGGAAACAATGTGCCATTGTATATTTAAATACAGATTTACAATCTTACTAAAGCTATTGCTGAATGGGGGACCACTACCCCAAACTACCTGGCAGGGCTCTTCGAATGTGGATTTCACTTGGTATCAATGGACTTGGGTTCTGCACACCTGAGGATGGATATGGGAGCAGTGCCCCCTCTATACTCTCAGGCTTGGCTGGAAGTTAGAATGCCAATCCATTCCTTTCCTCCACACAAGAGAGAGATGAGAAGAGCTATATACTGAATGAAACATGGTGGTAACCCCATCACCATGAACAGTGTGTATGAGGCCCATTCCCAAGCAACCCTCTGGTTGAATGTAATTTAAATCCCCAAAGTAGACCTTTAAGGTGCTGGATAGAAGGTTTAAAAAAAATCCACAGAGCAGTTTGACAGTTGTCATGTGGAAAACCAGAAATCTCTTCCAGACCCCAAACAAAATTTGGCAATCAGCTTCATCCCTGGCATTGTGAGATCCAGCTCTATACACAAAAGGTGGGGCTTGAAAAGTCCCTATCCTGGCTACTTGCCAACAGTAAGCAGAAACAATCCTCCCTCAGCCCAGGTGGTGAGAGACTATCAGTTGGCCTCTCCTAACCACTTACTATACTGTTCAGTGGCAGCAAGAGCAGAAAGGACGTGGTCCTCCCTCATTCCCCCCACAGGATGGGGTGAGGGGAAAATGAGAAAGCAGCAGCCTTCCCATAGTGTAATATTGCCCCAGCTGCTCTCACTTGAGTTTCCCCCTCCCACTACCCAGACCCATCAAAGACACACCCTGACTAACAAGGTGAGCATTTTTCCTATAAAAGTTTATGCATGAAAAGCCTTATTGCTGTACAAGTTGAACTCTCTTGTCCAGCACCCTCAGGACCTTACCAGTTCTGATCGAAGAATTTGTCAGATCTCAGGAGATTAATATTGTCTAGCAGCATTACCAACGCTTCCCCTGCTTACTGGGCTCTTGGAAGACATTTAGTTAGTGGTAAATTAAAGCTAAATAGTGGCAGAGAACATTGAGAGCCTGAATTGGTGGCTATAAACAAAAACTTTATGGGACTGTGGGAAACCTGGCCTCACCCATGGTAAATCTGGCCAACTAAAATCATGCCAGACCATGGATGTTGCCAGACTAAAGAGGTTCATCCTGTATTTCTAAACCATACAGAATTTTGCTGACAAAATACATGAATACAGCTAGAATGATGCTTGTTCAATACCCCATTACTTTGGAATCAGACTGTGACAACAGAAAATTGAGTCACTATACTATACTATATATTCTTATTATTTTTGTACTTTTAAAAAATGTCATGTTTTATTATATTATATATATATGACACACACACGCACAGAGACAGTCTTACTCTAGTTTGTTACTTACAAAGCAGTGCAAATTATGTCTATTTTTCTGTTTTCAGATTATCCGTTACTCTGTCATGCCCTTTGGACTTGACCTTGTTTCCTATGGATACACAGCGTTGCAAGATGCAATTGGAGAGCTGTATGTAAATAAGTCTATGCATAAAAATAGTTACCTTCTAGGCAGGCCTGAAAATCAAACAAGAAATATACTATTTATGTTTAGTGTAAAGACTTCTTAATTTTAAAATTAATATTCTGTGATTACTACAAATTTAAATGTACGGTTCTTTCCTACAAAAAAATTCTATTTTTTTAATCTGTGTTCTATTTTTAATTTTCTGCCAGCAAACACATAATAATGATGTTTAGTGTTTTTGAAGATGTTTAAAATGCATTGAGTAAAACCAAGGCATATATATCACTTGGAAAAATGAATTAGTTGTTCCCTCAGGTAGTTGTATCTTCTATGACAAACATTTCTTCTGCAGAATATTGTGGGATAAATTATCCATTGTATCATTCAGAGTAAATCTGCTAAATTAAATAGGCCTGCATCTGCCTAATTATACTAGGTTTGAATTAGGTTTTAAAAGTTTAATACTGGGCTCAGTCATACAGTCCTTTAATTCCCCCAAAACCTTTGATATCAAGCGAAGTTTCCCTGAGAAGAACTTCAATATGAGGCTCATTAGCAGCATTACAGATACCATATTTACTCAAGGAGGAAGTATACATGAAAGCTGCGTCTAGACTGGCAAGTTTTTCTGCAAAAGCGGCCGCTTTTGCAGAAAAACTTGCCAGCTGTCTACACTGGCCGCTTGAATTTGCACAAGAACACTGACGATCTGATGTAAGATTGTCAGTGTTCTTGCGCAAATACTATGCTGCTCCCGTTCGGGAAAAATGTATTTGCGCAAGAGGGCCAGTGTAGACAGCTCAGGACTGTTTTGCGTAAAAAAGCCCCGATGGCGAAAATGGCGATCGGGGCTTTCAGACAAAACCGCGTTTAGATTGGCACGGACGCTTTTCCACAAAAAGTGCTTTATGCAAAGCGCCCGTGCCAATCTAGACGTTTCTTTCCGCAAATGCTTTTAACGGAAAAACTTTTCCGTTAAAAGCATTTGCGGAAAATCATGCCAGTCTAGACATAGCCGAACAGTTTTTTCCATTCCATTAGAAACAATTACCTTTTCTTTAATACCAGACATGCTGTATTCAAAGTGGTGAGGACAAGGAATTGATTATTATCCTCTCCCTTGAAGTTATAGTGTCATTTAAGCTTTTGTCCTTTTTAATTCAACTTGCAACACTAAGAATTAGTCCATAGAATAACTACTTGTGTTTTCTTCCAGTTCCAATAGTGGGGAGGCTTTCTTGTTTCACGTAGCTGTTACCAATTTGATGTTTTGTTTTACTTAATTACTTGACTAATAGAACTTCCAAAACCAAACTATTTCTTACATAGAGTCAGTCTTTTTTAGAAAAAGGCCAACATCTGGAAAAAGTCACGAAATTCTCTAAATTAAATGGATTTGGCTATGGGTTTAAACTCTTCCATTATAGAGCGTTCTTATAAATGTGTCCCTGATGGAAGGTCGCTGGATGTGTTTTTCCTAATTATATACATTTAGACATTATTCTGACCTTATTTTCAGCACATGCAAAATATGTGTATACAAAAGCCCCTGTGTCCATGTTAAACTGTAGCTCTAACAATGTAGAGGAAAAACTTACAGTGAGTAGTCTTGAAGCACCTTAGAGACTAACAAAAAATGTAGATGGTATCATGAGCTTTTGTGGGCACAACCCACTTCTTCAGATGAAATGTGGTAGAGAACAACTATGTATCTTGTCCAAAACCTTTGCTTTAACATACCAAAATGGGACACTGTTTACTAAAAATAGTGCAATAAAGTCACAAATTGCATATATAGAAACATTCATCCGCAAAAGCTTTAAAATAGTACTGGGGATCAGATTATGAAACCTGGATTCTAGTCACACAGGTGCATATCATGTGAAAGGAAAATGTCTGGTAGCTAGTGAAGGATTACAGTTAAGAGTTCTGTTCTTGTGGGCTAGCCACTAGAGGAGGAGAAAACTGCATATAGTAGGAGGTCTTTATTTACATACAGATTCATACTTATGGATTTAGTGAGTGATGGATTTTAATACACATCTTCTGAACAATAAATCCCACCAAGGCTTAGATTATACAGCTCAAACCAGACAATGTTTTAAAGCAGTGTTTCTCAAAGTGGTCCGCAAAACCACTTTGATAAACTTGCTAACTGGCCACTCACTCCAGTGTGTTTACATGCTGGTGCTGTGGCCATGGAGCCTCACAGCTGCCATTGGCTCTCGTTCACCATTTGCAGTCAAGGGGAGCCACGGGAAGCAGTTCTGGTTTATTTCTGCCTTACTGTTTTGAAAGTTTAAAAACTATGGCCCAAATTTTCTTTTCTTCTTCTGCTTAGATGACACAAAGGAATTTGGCCATAGTGAGCTAACTGAGAATGCCCCAGTGTAATGGGGAATTTCTCTTCCCCTGCAAACCCATCTTAAGGAAATTCAATCAAACAAATTCTGGTTATCCTTCAAGTTCCATTAGCCAGAGAGGCACACTTGCCCATAATCCTCTGATCCCAGCCAAGAATGTCCCTGCTAAAGCCCTAGAACTCTTGTTATCTGAGCGTACTGGCAAGAGTGCCTGTGGCAACATATGCCCACCCTGTCACAGGAATAGGGCTATTCCGGAGTGTGGTCACCGCCTGATTGGTCACTGCACACCTCTTACTTCAGGGCAGTAAGGTCTAATGGCCAGAGTCAATAAGTGCCCCTGGTTGCAGGGCAGTAGGGCCCAATGGCCAGAGTCAATAAGTGCCCCTGGTGGGGGGACCCAGGCCCCCCCTGCTTCACTGGGTCCCGACCCAGGGCCCTATGAGTGTAGGGGTTGCCTACCGCTCCCTCTCGGCGGGGGCTCCAGCCAAAACATGCCAAGGATACCTGGGAGGGAGAGGTGGCTCCTGCACCTTCCCTGGGTCGCTTCCTACCGGTCCCATTGGGGCATCGTCCCACGGAGCCGTTGGTTCTCCCCATTCCCCAGCTGTGGTTTCTCCCTGGGTCTCTGTAGGTGTTGAGCAGTCGCTTTCTTGTGGCCCTTCAGCTCCCTCTATCTGGACAGCGGGCTGTAACAGCACTGGAGCTCCATCTAGAGAACCTCCCCCTTTGCTGGCCAGCCTAGACTGAGCTACTCCCCGGCCTTTTATACTGCCCCAGTACTTGGAGCATGCTCAGTTGGGTCAAAGGGGCAGGACTTCCTCCACCCACAGGGTTTTCACCTCTCCCATTCCAGTGCGGGGTATGCCCACCCCGTCACAGTGCCATTTCAAGAAGGCGGGAGGAGCAGCAGCTGTGCGTACCAGGACAGTGCTTGCTTTTCTTCCTGATCCCTGATCAGGGAGTGAGGGGAAAGTACATGGCTTGTGTGCATGCCTATCGCTCCTGGCTGGTGATGGGAGGGGGCAGAGAAGTACCGTGTTCTAGCGTATATAACCCGCACTTGTGTATAACCTGCGGTTTATCTTTGCTGGGTAAAAAAAACCTTAGATTACCCGTGGACGTGTATAACCCATGGGTTCTATAGGCTAATTCACGGTAATTGCACATACCAGGGGGGAATGGAGAGCGCAGTGCAGGCAAGCTGGCCGGCCTGTGGGAGGGGAGCCGCACTCTCACCCAGACGCCGCGCAGCCGCAGCCAGGTGCAACCCACCCTCCTCCGGGCGGGGGAACGAAGAGCACAGCGCAGGCACTCTGGAAGCTCATCAGGCCCTCCCTGCAGCGGAGCGGAGCTGACCCAATTCTAATGGGTAAAAATAAACTTGTATACCCTGTGGACATGTATACCCCGCGGGGGGTGGGGCGGGGTTTGTAAAAACGTGTATAACCCATGGTAATTCATGAAATCTATATAGAATTCCTTTCTCTCATTCCAAAGTCTCTAGTAACTTCTATGTAATTTGATTCAGTAATTAAACGAAATATCCTGAGTTGAAGAGGCTTTGAACACCCACAGCTCCTGCAGATGTTAATGGAAGTTGTGGACATTCTCTTAGAACCAAGCCCTATATTTGTGGGGGTTTTTGAGGTAGACTGGCTGTTGGGGTTTATTTCTGACAGTTTCCTTCTATAAAAGCATTCTCCATTTTCTAACCTTGAGAACCACTGGTATAATGATGAACACAAAGCTCTTAAGAGATTTAACAAAATGACTGACTCTTTAAAGCAGTGTTTCTTAAACTTTTTAAGACTGAGGAACACCAAACAATAACTTTTATTTTATGTGGAGTACCAAGGATTTTTCATTGCATGCAAAAAAAAAAAAAAAAAAAAAGGTCACCTGCCCCTTTCCCGCCTATCAGGGGGAAGTTATTGAGTGGAAAAAAAAAAGGGGGTTGAGGGAAAGTTGTTTAAGGGTGTCCATTTTGAACTCTGTTCTCCGCAGCACACCTCTGACTGCCTCGTGGAACACAGTTTAAGAAACACTGCTTTAAAGGGAAAAGGATCCAGCCTCACTGGTTACACTTGCACATAGCTTGCCAATGCAGGTGGAGAAAATGTTTGAGTCATGTATGCTCCTGGGATGCATTAACAGGAGTGTTGGGAGCAAGACATGAGAAGTTATTCTTCTGCTCTACTCTGCATTGATTAGGCCTTGACTGGAATAATTGTGTGCAATTCTGGGTACCACGTTTCAAGAAAGATGTGGAAAAAATGGAGAAGATCCAGAGAAGAGCAACAAAAATGATTAAAGGTCTGGAAAACATGACCTATGAGGGAAGACTGAAAGAATTGGGCTTGTTTAGTTTAGAAAAGAGAAGACTGAGAGGGGACATGATAAGTTTTCAAGTGTTTAAAAGGGTGTTACAAGGAGGTGGGAGAAAAATTGTTCTTCTTGGCCTCTGAGGATAGGACAAGAAGCAAAGGGCTTAAATTGCAGCAAGGGAGGTTTAGGTGGGACATTAGGAAAACATTTCTAATAGTCAGGGTGGTTAAACACTGGAATAAATTGCCTAGGTGGGTAGTGGAATCTCCACCACTGGAAATATTTAAGAGGAGATTAGACAGACACCTGTCAGGAAGGATCTAGACAGTGCTTGGTCCTGCCATGCTCATGGCAGGGGACTGGACTCAATGACCTCTCGAGGTCCCTTCCAGTTCTGATTCTAGGTGGCAGGCAATTTGTATGGCTAAATCAGGGTTCTGGGAGGGAGCTAAAACAAAGCCCATGGAGAGTCAAAGGGAAGGGAAGACATATGTTGTGAGCCCTGGTAGTTGCTGCTTGATGGAGAGCAGGGAGGTTTTGGGTACATGACAGCAGGGAGCAGGAGTCAGTGAGGATGGATAGAATATGGAGAGTAAGTTTAGTAGAAGAGAGCTCCAGCAGGGATAGGACTAAGAAACCTGTCCCAAAAGTTGTGAGCCAGCTTGGAAGACTAAGTAGGAATTTTTGTGTTTCCTTGAAAACTTTATTAATAAATCCAAACCCCCACAGCCATTGCACCACAGCCACCAACTCCACAGTTTATCTTCCTTTACCACTATTCTTGCTCTTATTGCCCCCAAATCTGTAGCTCTTCTCCTCCTATCACATCTGACTGCACAAACATTCTCTTGGGAAAGTAAAACAGCTCCTCCTTTATCTCCCTAAAACCTCTGGTCACCCTGAATCTGTAAGAAAATGACTGGGAAAAGACACGCGCTGCTTAGTTTAGAGGGAGATGAATAATAGAGTATATAGTAGTTCAGAGGAGGTAAACTGAATACTTCTGTTATTCTTTCTCATAATTCAAAAACAAGAGGGCATTTATTGTAGTTAAAAGGCAGCAAATTTAAAATTGATAATAAGTAATACATTTTTATTATAATAGAATTAGCCTTTTAAACTCATTTCCACTAGATACCATTGAGACAGAGCCTGGCAGGATTCAGAAAAGGCATGTCTACAGTTATATTTAAGATTTTTTAAAATAGAAGGGATGTAAAACCTCCTGTATCATGGAATAAAATAAGCTTTAAGTATTTTGGGGGGAAAAATTCCCCAATGGACAGATTATTCCATAAGTGTCAACTATAGAGAGTTATGCTCCTTTCTCTGAAGCATGTCATGTGGCCACTGTCAGAGACAGGATACTGGACTAGATTGTCCTGAGCTGGTGCATTAGGTCTGCTGTTCTTAACCCAGCTCACTCAACTCAATATGCCCTCCAGCTTTAGCTCCCTATATTATCAGCTTACTTTGTAGAATTTTCATTATTGCACTAAAAATCATAATTGATAACAAATCTATCTTTGATCACAGTAATTTCAACAACCACTACCACATGCACAAGTTACACCCATTCTGTAAAATGGTGAGATTAGAGAAGCTGACTTTCTCTAATTACTGTATTGCTTTCCATCCACCCGTATGTATTCAACCTCCTCCATGCCAAGAAACTGCTTGGCTTGGAATGTTCAGTTAACCTTTCCACTTTGCTAAAGATAACTCCCCATGCTTTTTATTCTTCATAACCTCAGCGCAGCATATGACACCAGTGTCAATAAATATGCTCTTTGACTGGCCTAAACATTAAATAGGTCAGAGTCCTTGCTCACTCACTTTGGCTACTATGTCTCCAATGACCATTTCTAAACCAGATTCTGCTTTGGTCCTGCCATGCTCATGGCAGGGGACTGGACTCAATGACCTCTCGAGGTCCCTTCCAGTTCTGATTCTAGGTGGCAGGCAAGTTGCTCACTCACTTCTAAACCACTCAGATTCTAAACCACTCTGCTCTGGTTTCTCAAAAGCTATCTGCTTTGCCTCATTTTCCTTACATTAAAAATTAACAATTTAAGCACAAATACCACTTTGATGCCAGTGACATCTATGCCTCTCTTTTTAACTCTTTCATTTACCTTTACTTCAACATCCCCCCCCCCCCATCTCTCTGAAGCACATAAATCCTTGATGTGATGTTAAATTGCGTATTACAAAGACAGATCCTCCACCTTTGCAAGAGAAGTATCCTCAGCTTTGTCTCTAAAACATGCATCTCCTTCCTTGCCCCTGACCTTCCTTGCACTTCACAGGTCCGCATAACACATAAAAAACTGTTTTTTGTGACTTAGTTATTTCATGCTTTGATTATTGCAGCACATTCCTATAAGGCTTCCTCCTGTCTAAACTCCAGTTTGCTGGAAGTGCTACCACCTCTCTCATACCTCTCACCTTTGTCACTAAAGAGCTGTACTGACTTCCCATCCATTTGAAAAATTGACTCATACTAAGTATCCTTCATGACTATGCATTTAAATGCCTCTGGTTTCCCATCTCTTTACTCTTCTGCTCTACCAATTGAAGTATTCTCTTACACTTATATTCTCCTTCTGATCTTTTGCTGCATCATCAGCTATCCTGACCATATGCTTGCCACCTTTTCCCTCACTAATTCACTCACTCACTCACACACACACACACACACACACACACACACACACACACACACACACACACACACACACACACACCAGTTTTTTCATATATGCTGTTATTGTTAACCATGCTACACAACTCTCTGGCAGCTTCTTGTGCAAGAACTCTTCCACAAGAGCGTGTCTACACTGGCATGTGCTTTTGCACAAGAGCATCCATGGCAGTGTAGATGCTCTCTTGCGCAAGAAAGCTCTATGGCCATTTTAACCATAGGGGCTTCTTGCGCAAGAAATTCATATTGCCTGTCTACACTGGCCTCTTCTGGAAGAGCTCTTGCGCAAGAGGGCTTATTCCTCGTGTGGAGAGGAATAACTCTTCCAGAAGAAGCCCTGTTTTCCAACGCTATACTGTAAATTTACTTCTGGAAGAACGCTCGTGCAGTGTAGATAGCTGGCAATTTTTTGCGGAAGAACGACTGTTCTTCCGCAAGAAGCTGCCAGTGTAGACGTAGCCAGATCTCTGTCTACTGAGAGACGCTTTGTACTTCTCCTTTTAATTATAACAGTTTTGTTGTACTTTGCTGTGCATTTGAGAATGAGATACACTTAATAAATGTATTAAAACATACTTTCATGCTATAGCTTTTATGATATAAATGTGGAGGTGAAGAACTTACAGAAGTTTTCCATAATCAGTATTACCTATTGAAAAGTTTTAAAAGTTCATCCACACTTTAGTTTATCACAGATATTTTTCAAATGTAAAAATAATTTACCTTATTCCCACCCCTTGTATGGAACAGCTTGTTAAGCATTTCTTAAAGAGTCTGCATTTTTAGGGTGCAGCTACACAGCACCCTAAACTCAAAATTGCTTATTTTGAAATTTGGCACATCCACACAGTACCAAATTTTGAAATAATGCACTATTTTGAGACATCCCTTAACCCTTGGGTTACAAGGATGCCAAAATAACACCTCTATTATTTAAAAAAAATTTTGAAATCATGGGCAGCTTGGTAAGACGTACGGAGTAGCAATTTTGGGATACCTTTGGTATCCCAAAATAGCTGCGCTGTGTAGACGTACCCTTAGAAAAAAATACACTGCATTCTGAATTTATCCTTGGTATGTCCTCCATCCCTCCCATCACTTATGCACCACTCTGTGTTTAATTCCATTTTTAATGAGTGTCAGGCAGACAGAAAAATGATATGTAAAATCATGATCATGACTGCACTTTTAATTAACATCTTTTTATGTTCAAACATGATGGTCCTGCTTTTTCACTTCCCTGTCCACTGTGTTAATGAAGTGGTCAAAAGTCATCTGTGTGGACCCAGATTTAGGCAAGCACTTAAGCATGTGCTTAAGTCTATCTGTATTGAAGAATGCACTTAAGGCCACTTTGTATATATAAAAGGCCCAGATTCAGAAAATCACTTAAATACAGTCTTAAAACCCACAGAGGTCAATGGGATTTAAGAATATGTTTGCAGGTTAAGCATGTGTTAATGTTCTTCGGTGAATCGGAGTCTAAATGACAATACAGTGTTAAAAGTTGTAGAGGATCAGGTACTGTTTTCTCTGTGTGAATACTGAGTACTAAAATGACACAAAGTTCTGTCAAGTCCTAGTTAACAAATAGAGAATAAATATCTGTGAATCAACTCATAATTTTGTGACAGGAAGCAGAAAACAAGAAATTAAAAAAATATATAGATAGATTTTTTTTCTGAATTCACTCTCATGTAAGGTAGCTTTTAAATGTTTTGTTTTTCTTTCTTGTAGTTGGATACACAACTGATGATTTACGATTCATCTGGCAATCTGGAGATCCTGTTCAATTAGAAAAAATTGCTTTGCCACAGTTTGATATTAAAGAAGAGGATATTGAATATGGTAACTGTACCAAATATTATAAAGGCACAGGTTTGTAATTCTATTAACAAATTTATTTATTAAATACTCCAATTTCCATTTAGTTATTGTATATTGTTACTGATAGCTGCACTGATAGTTTTTATATTGTGGAAGAGGAAATTAGTTTTTAACTAATTAATAATTTAGATGTGAATAACATAGCATATTTAGCTGTTATATAATTTGATAACCACAAATTTATATAGAGATTGAGATGAAGGTCAGTATATATGACCTCCTTTTCTTATTTTTGTTTAGATGTCTCTGATCCTCCCATAGCAATTTCATTTCCATTGTCCTGATAAGCTTTTATGTTTGAAAGTGCCTGGGATCTTCTCCATGGCCATTCATCTAGATCTACTCTTTTAAATTGTTTTTTAGTTGAGTCGTGTTAGTTTTCTTGTTTGAGCTTGTCAATCATTGTTTCAGAATGCTTGAGTATTACTTCGAACCTTACTGTAGCTTCTAGTTTTTTTTCTGATAATAGTGTGCTCTTGAAAGCATGTTCGCTACAGAAAAACTGTTTACAGATCCTATATTTGTACATTTGCAATTTCATGATATTCTGAAATCCAGATTCTGCTTTGTACAATGATTTCTGAAATACGATTTCTAGTGGTTTATTGTCTGTTTCTACCTCCTCTGATTTGTGACCGCATTCATAGTTATAAAATTGATCACATCCAGAAGCAATAATCAACATTTCTTTTTCAATTCAGCATGTTTTTTATTGTATTTTGGTCAGTGCATTTTGAAACATATGCCACAGGCTTGCAGAGAGCCTCAAGCAGAACACAGAAAGGAGTGCTAAGCGGCCGGGAAGCTCTGAGGCTCCCCTGGCTAGCATCAAGAAACTCTGCTTTGTCAAAAGATAACATTTGTTATCCTGTAGGGTCTGGCTCCACAGTACTTATATCTGGTGATTTCCCAGAAAATTGTGATGATCCTCTGAGCTAATTTTATCTGAATCTGAAGTTTGTATTGTAATTTGAAATCAGTTGAGCTTTGCATTATTTCAGGTTTCAGTGTAAATATTCCCTGGAACTATGGTCTTAGCCAATGGAGGATATAGGGCAGGGCGAGCGGGGCGGCTGACCCGGGCCCCACGCTTCAATAGGCCCCGCGCACGCGCTAATTCCTATCGGCTGTGGCTATGGCGCATGCGCAAAATTGTGCTGCCCTGGGCCCCGCGGTGCTGCCCTGGGCCCCGCAGCACACTCATCCACCCCTGGTTTTAGCTACAGTAGGAATGAATTCTCATCCTGTTAAGTCCTTGCTAGGTTACCCATTGTCTCTGGTAACTTACCATTTTAAAATAATATAGCATTAATCCACATGCAGCAAAATTATGCTACTGTAAAAAGTACAACCCACAGGTGCAAGGCAACAATCCTGTTCACCTCTGCTTTCAGATAAGTTAAACGTATGTATAATAGCTATAGCGGTATTTGATTCTTAAACAGTTAAACAATACATTACTCAAAAACATGCTAACAACTAGCCTAAAAAAATTGAATTTGAGCTTCAATGACCAGATGGTATATAAATGAAATAGGGAAACAGCAGATGATACAAAAGAGACCAAAATGAATACTTAGAACCAAAATGGAACCAAAATGGAATACTTAGGACCATTTTATTTAGATGGTCCTAAGTATTCCATTTTTCACTAAGTGCTATGCTAAGCTAAGATGTTGGAAAAATATTTGACAGTTGAATGGAATTAATTGGTGTTTTGTCCTAAATAAATTTACATTTGGGCAGAAGCAGAAGTAATAGTGCTCCCTTATGATAGGAAAAAAAGATACTTTATGATAGATTATGAATATATTTGATGTTCCTCTCTTTTCTTTCTCATGTGAAAGAAAGAGTTAACATTTAGAACTAGTGACATTTTCATCAAAGTTTTTGCCAAATTTTGACTCATTTTTATCAAATCATTTTTTTACGAACTCTTTTAATTATATTCACCTTTGTTATAACCAGGCTTTAGACTAAACACTCCCTTGAGATGACTTTCTGAGGTACTGTTGCAGGTTCTTTGCAGATAAAAGCAGGCATTGCTAGGCTTGTACATCGATTTCAAAAAGGTTCATATTTTGAAGGCATATGGTGGGAGAACATCTCTTTGCAATACCAAATTAAAGCCAATCTCATGCACTCTACAAGAACACCTCATTAATGTACAAACTGAATTTGCAAAGCTATGGTTTATGCTGGAAATGCTTGATAACTGCAAACATAGTACCCTACCTTATTCATCTATTAGTGTCCCTCGGTGTTTTTAACATTTGTTTCAGTAGACATAGGATTGGATCCGTATGTTCTGTACTTGTCCAAGCAAAAGCAAATCTGGGGATTACATTTTTATGATGATCATTGCCTGCACTACACTGAAAATCTCCATATTTCTTTTTTTTGCATGCCAGGCAAAAAATTCTCATGAATGTGCTAAATGGACACCCTTAAGATAAATAGGGATGGCAAGGAATTTTATACTCTGAGTATTGAAAGATGATACAAGGCCAGAACCAAAATGAATTTGACCTAACACAAACAGCTGAACACATAAAAGTCATAAATAGTGTGGAAAATAAGTAAGAATTTGAAAATATCTGGAAACAGTTCACAAACTAGGAAGAATTCCTTAGCCTAAAGATCATAAAAGAGGAGAGGAAAAATTAACTTATATGCATGTCTTTTACCTATAAAAAATAAGGAAAACTTGTTTTCTTCTGTTTTAGTTTATGCTTTGCTTTGTATTTGATTCTTAAACAGTTAAACAACTGTTTATCCAAACAACTTCTAATTGTAAACTGTTTACATGTTATATTTAATGTAACAATATAAAAAAGTATGTATTCCCTTTTTGCATTTAAGCTCTATATTTAAGATATAAATTTAAGTTTTAAGTTGCTTTTCACCAACTTTTGCTACTAACTGGAAAAGACTTTTAATTTATAAAGCACTTGGGAAAAGTCTTGCCCTGAAATGATGATATTGAAGCTTATGGGTTGTTTTATACGATCAAATCAGGTGAATGTAAGACACACTTCAGGGGAGTTGCATGAGTTTACATATGGGCAGAATTTAGCTACTGTTTGTACCACTGTACTTCTTGATTCCTTTGTTCTCTACTGGCAAATGTAGGGGTCTGTGGGGTTCATTTTTACTCTTTGCTTCAGTGACCATTCCAGGTCGTCTGGCAGTATGTGTGTGTGATGTAGTCCATATTTACATAAACCTGAGCCTGTATTCCTAGTTTTTTCACAATTTTAAATTTACAAGATTCTCTTTTAAAATTGTGTATCAACACAAAATATTATATCTATCAACTTTCATTATTGTGGTGGTTTTTATTAAACCCTGCTATAGGTCTTCACTTTTTAAATGTTTTCTCTAATCTGAACAAGACTTCATAGCTATACATGTTATTTTAATAAGTGATTCCTTCTTTTTCACAAAATAGATACCAGCTGAGATTTTCACAAGAACCTAAGGGAGATAAGTGCTCTGCTCCCATTTGGCAAAATTCTGCTTTGGGAAACTGTGCATCTCCAAGAACAGAATGTTGCCAGTGTGCAAAATTTGGGAAGCCTAACTCTTTTGGATTGCTTGAAACACCTTGCTTCTGTCCATGCATTACAGTTCCTTGTATTACAGAAGAATTCCCTAGGGTCTTTTTACTTCTTTTGTTTTTGCTTGTCCCTATTTGGTTTCCTGAGCTCATATGCCTGCAAGAACACCCACTAGCAATGTCAAGATATTACTCTACTTTTCAATGTAGAAGGACTTGTAAATCTAGAGATTGATTTAGCAGCAGGCACTGTGATTTCCTCTGTGTTCTGAAAGGTCAGGTACAAGCTGCAGCTCTCTTTTCATTCTGGTTTTGTAAGCTCTTCTGTGTGCTTCAAACATGTTTTCAAATAAACTATTTAGTTATGGGAAAAACAAATCATTTTAAGCCTAATTCATTGAGAGCGTTTTTGAAATCATTGGCAGAATTCCCACTGATTTCAACAGGGCAGGCATTCTAATCTGAAAAATGTTGGTCTGTAAAACATGTAGAACATTTAATGTGTTTATTTCTTTAAAGGTTATTACACTTGTGTAGAAGTAATCTTCACTTTAAGAAGACAAGTTGGATTTTACATGATGGGTGTTTATGCTCCTACACTGCTAATTGTTGTTCTCTCCTGGCTGTCATTTTGGATCAATCCTGATGCAAGTGCTGCAAGAGTGCCACTGGGTAACCGACATTTACATCTACTGTCAGAACCCACTTAGCACCACTTCACCCTTTTCGGTTGCTTTGATAGCAAAAGATGGGATATTGAAAGCAACTACATCCCATTGCATGGTCTTCATTTTCACCTAAACCTCATTTCTAGCCTCTGTGAAACACGTCTCTTCATCCAGGCTTTTGCTTAATGCCATATCTAGTGTTTGATGGGCATTGCTTTCCTATCTGTGCCTTCTAATGTGATTTTTGAGACAAGGAGGTAGTGATTTCTCTACTGTGCATATCTGGAAAAGTTCTCACTTTTATCTCATACATATATAATGCACGCAGTGGGATAGACACCTTGTAGAAACTGAATAACTATATAAATTATGGATAGTCAAGATGATTATTAAGGTATAGAGTACCAGTGTACACGCTAATCTTTTACATCCATGTGCAGATTTTTCCCATTCAAGTGAAGAATAAATTTGTATGTGCACCAAGGCATATGCAAATGTGCACCAGCAGTAGAAACAAAAGCCTAGCTGTGGGCACTCTAATAGCTGGAAGGCATTTGAATCTCTCCTAAGTGGCTGCACAAGCACCCGGCTTATAGGGAACACGGTTACCTACCTCCTGCAGCAGTTGTTTGAAGATTAAATAATGGTAATGTTCTGAAGAGGATTACAGCCACCAGTACCAGCCTGGCTTCCATCTCATCGGGGCCTTGATTTATCAAAGTGCTTTAATCATGTACTCCATCCTGTTCAGCAAAAAACTTAAACATTTACTCTAAGATTATCTAAAGGCTGAATTTAGGCTTAGAAGAGTTATTACTGTTCATCCAGAGTGCTGCTGCTTCTGTTGACGTCAATGACAAACATCCCATTGAGTTCAATGGGCACAAGAGCAGATCCTTCGTTTGGCTACCAAGTAATATGGCACAGAATTAATTAAGAAAAAACAAACTTGACTATTTGGATTGTATGTGAAAATAAAATCTACATTAAATATAATAGATATATTTAAAATTTGTTCTTTTTCAGAAGAGTATTTTAGCATATCCATCACATGCATATGCTTTCTCCTTTCTTATTTACTTGCTCCTTTAAAAACATTAGTAGCTATTTGTCTATGAAATATAGTTTATTTTAGTTTGATAGCACATGGAATAATCACGTTCTAACTTTACAATGTAAATAAAAACGTATGAATATGAAATACAACAGAGAAAGTATTTACATGGAGGAATTTTTATGAAGTGTGCGTGTGTGTGTGTGTGTGTGTGTGTGTGTGTGTATATATATAGATATATATAGATATATATAAATAATTGTTGCAAAACAAATATTTTTTCTTATGGTCTTTTTCCAATATGATAAAATCTGAATATTTATATTTTCAACTTTTTATGCATTAAAGGTACACCTTTTTAAAGTAATATAGTAGAACGTTTGAACTAATTTAACATTATATTTATAAGAAGCATGTTGCAGATTGTACAGTACCTTGAGGATTATATCCTTGCAAACTTCAGAATGAATATATGTGCCTGGGTTTTTTAAATGTAATACAACAGCATAATTATGTGGCCTTTTGTGTAACCCCAAAAAGAAGTAATGGATTGTACATAATTTGCCCACTCCTTGCACAGGAAGTTGGAGTGTTACTGCAGGAGGGTTGGAATTTAAGGCTACGTCTAGACTACAGGCTTCTGTCGACAGCAGTTTTGTCGACAGATACTGTCGACAAAGCTTCTGTCGACAAAGAGCGTCTAGACTACATCCAGTTCTGTTGACAAAGCAAGTCGCTTTGTCGACATGACAGTGTAGACGCAAAGGACAGTATAGATGCAATAACGCCTTCTGTCGACAGAACTCTGTCGACAAAAGGCGTTATTCCTCGTTAGAATGAGGTTTACAGCCGTCGACAAAACCGCTGAGTTCTGTCGACGTTATGTCGACAGAACTCAGCGGCAGTGTGGACGCAGGTATAGTTTTGTCGAAAAAAAGTCCACTTTTGTCAACAAAACCCTGTAGTCTAGACACACCCTAAGTCCCCACAAATTACAGGCATTGTTTTTTGCAGAATGGAATCAGGAAAACCCTAACTTTTATAGCAGCATCCTGAAGTTTTGACTTCTTATAATCTAATGAAATACAATTTTTGAGTGAAGTGGACTTTACAGTACAATCCACATTGAAACAAACCCCAAGTAAAATATGCAAATATGCTGGTAAAATGATACTAATGTTTTTCCCTTGTACAAGAAAAATTATATTGTGCTTGCAGAGTTGAGAGAGATCAGAGACAACTAAATCCAGCAAAGCAGTAGTAATGGGTGTTGTCAGCTATCTGTGTGTTGACTGATCATATCTCACGTCGGTATAACCTTTTGAGAAGCAATTTCTCCACACCTGCAAAGATTGCTTCTTGAATAACGAGCTATAAAGTAGTGTTTCGGTAGTGTTTGAGTGACTTAGGGTACATCTACACAAAAGTCGGGCAAAAGTCGAATTAAGCTACTCAACTTCAGCTATGTCAATTGCGTAGCTGAAGTCGAAATAGATTAATTCAGCTTTTGGCACTGTCCACAGTCAAAGGAAGAACACTCTTCCTTCAACTTCCGTACAAAGCATACTTTGTACAACACTTATCGCTGCCTTGTAAATGGAGTGAACACTGGGATAGAAATTGTCACAGGCACTCAGGCCAATAAAAAGATCTGTCTCTGTTTACTGAGCTTGCTTACCACTGAGTCTTCCCTGCTGTCAGTGGAGTTCTGTCCCACAAGTTTCCTAGCTGTTCCAGCAGCTCATTACTTCTAGCAGTCTGCCCTACTCTCAGTGGAGTGATGGCACATAGCTATTCTATAGTTGTTAAAGAGTCATACTGCTCCTACCAGATCCTGAATCAGAGCTTCTTCCAGCTGTGGTTCAATTTCCCTCATCTAGAGCAGCAAAGAATTGTCACCCCCTAAGATCTGAAACCAAACCTCTAAACCAATCTGAGTCAGCACAGCTTCTAGCACAGTTCTGGCCCACAACTATCATCAACTGTGCCACTCAGTCATTTTTGTATTTGCACTCAGTCGTTTTTGTATCACAGCACTGTCCAGCTGTGACTCAGTTTCCCCATTTTCTGTGCAGTTCTGACCCACAAGTTTTCTTGATGTGCCAGAGTCATATTCAACACTCACTTAATTTTCCTGGTGCGGGTTGACTGAATCTCCATGGCAGTCTCATACCTCAGTCCTCAGACTCAACCCCTTTTACAATCTTTTTGCAGAAGATAATGCATCAAGAAGAAAACACTGTCCCACGTTGTCCCAAAACAGCCTTTGGTGCCCATAATGCCTCACACTACAGAAAAAGTGATGGGATCCATCATATCCACAGGACTTCTCTTACTTCTTGTGAAATGAGAGTTACAGGAGTCAAAATAAGAAGTCCTCCAGCTCGACATTATTTCAAAATAATAGCTTGCAATGTAGACACACTCTTTGTTATTTCGGAATAACACTAGTTATTCTGAAATAACGCTGCTGTGTAGACATACCCTTAGAGGCCTAAAAACCCATTCAAAGTCAGTAGGCAAAAGCTGTTTATTGTGTTCATTAATTAATCAGAATTATCTTGTGTTAGTGTGGGAAATATGTCTGTGTCCAATTATGAATTCCATTTGGTTTTACGAACCTTACTTGTAGTGATCATTATGCATTAGATCATCCATTTAGTAGTAAAAACCTGGCAAGCAGTGAGTCACTATACAGTAAAACTCCATTGGTCCGGCATCTGAAGGTCCGGCACTCCTGATGGTCCGGCACCATCAGGAACCCGGAAGTGCTCCGGGCTGCCGGACCATTGGAGCTGCTCTGCCTCCGGCTTCCCTGATTCAGCCGCTGCTGGAACTGACCAGCGGCTGAATCGGGAAGCTGGGGCAGAGCAGCTGGAGTGCTGCTGGTAGGTCCCACAGCGCTGCCCTCGGCGCTGCGGGACCAACCCGGCAGCACCCAGCTTGTCCCCAAGTCAGCCGCAGCTGAAACTGACCAGCGGCCGACTCCGGGAAGCCCGAGGCAGAGCTGCTCTGCCCCGGGCTTCCCGGAGTCAGCCCCTGGTCAGTTTCAGCAGGCGGCTGACTTGGGGACGCCTGGAGCAGAGCAGCTGGGGTGCTGCCAGGTTGGTCCGGTAGCGCTGCTCTCAGCACTACCGGACCAACCCGGCAGCACCCCAACTGCTCTGCCCCAGGCGTCCCCAAGAGCAACTGGGGTGCTGCCGGGTTGGTCTCGCAGCACCAAGGGCGGCGCTACTGGACCAACCCGGCAGCACCCCAGCTGCTCTGCCGCAGGCGTCCCGATTCAGCTGCTGCTGAAACTGACCAGCAGCGGCTGAATCGGGGACGCCTGGGGCAGAGCCGACAATCGGAAGGGGGCTATGAGGGGTCTGGGGCGGCATCCTCCTCCACACCACCCTAGACCCCTCATAGCCCCCCCTTCCGATGGTCTGGCATATCTGATAATCCGGCACCCCCTGGGTCCTAAAGGTGCCGGATTATCGGAAGTTTACTGTACTTGGAAAGGTGTGTCACAGTAACCAAGTGCCCATCAGTATTGAATGACTCTTACTTGCTTGAACAATGAAGTTTCTGCATGTAGGTCCTTGACTGGACTGTGTCTTCACAGAAACCTCATTGGAGAGGACGGGGCTGGAATCATCACCAGCCTCATGACGTGACTAGACTAGAAGAGCTGTGTTTTTTCTTTAGTGGACCAAAAGGGAACCGAATATTGACAGAAGTAGGCTTCTGCAAGCCAGAGGAGACTTTTTATCATCAAGAGCACATGACTCAGCAGGAAGGGGTGGAAAAAATGGTTGTCTTTGCCTCTTCTAAAGACTGGGATCAAATCCAGTGAGTTCCAAAAGAGGGTGAGATTAGATTAAGATAATTGGATGGCTGTTTTTCATAGCTCCTTTATTATCTTATGCTTTCTAAGAGTAAAGTCTGATTAAGCAATTCCTTTGCTAAATTGTGTGCCGTACTTTACTGCCTTGTGGTACTGAATGGGTGTAAGTAGGGAAATTAGAGCTCTACCAGCCACACATTTTTTTGGGAAAATGGGGCTAAACAACTCAGGGCTCAGGCAGGCTATAGCACTGGTTCCTGGCACTAGGCATCAGGATTCAGGGTCCCACTGCCCCAGAAGATATCAGCCATTGGGGTCTGTGACTTGGGAGTGAACTTGAGAGCTAGAGCTTGGAACAGTGACTAATCAGTACTCCGAACCAGGGGATTTAGCAGCACATGGAATTGAGTAGGTGAATGTCAGCACATCAAAGGAGCTGGACAGCATTTTGCAGGTGACATATGGTTATGTATGTTAGTTAAAACTAAAGAAGGTTGAAGAATTGCAAAGGAACCTAATCTGAAGTAGATTGTGCCCACGAAAGCTCATGATGCTATCTATATTCTTTTGTTAGTCTCTAAGGTGCTACAGGACCACTCCATTTTAAGGAGTTTTTTTAAGTTAGAGGGAAACCATGTTAAACTGTGAGACAGAGGAACCTAATAATGTACATAAATTGACAGTACCCAATGGCAGATGAAATTTTTATTGGCAGATACCAAATAATACACATTGAAAAGAAGAATTTGAACTTCTAATGAGCCTGGGTTCTAAATTAACTCTGACTATACAGAAGAGATACCTGAGGGTTGCTGTGTGTGACATTTCCTCATTGTGTAGCAGTTGTCAATAACAAAAGTTAAAATTGCGTTGTTTTGAAAAAAAATTGAAAGAACCAGAGGGGTTTTTCTGACATTGGTAAACCTCTTTCTACGAGGAAGAAGCCTTTTTCCAAAAGAGCTCTTTCGGCCCTGTGGCCACTCCATCCATAGTAATTACAGTTTAAATGCAAGATAGCGTCCATTCATTGTAGATGCTATCTTTCAAAAAAGCAGCCAGGAATATGCACAGGGAGGAGGAAGGAGATACATTCCCAGCCTAGCCCAAGTACTTCTCTCCCTCAACAAAACTGTGTGACGGGCTCCTAGCACTTCCTTCAGAGCTACATAAGAATAGAGAATTGGTTTTTATGTTTCAATTTTGAGAGGGGTTTTTTTCCTCCCAGCATTTTGCTATGGGCCAGCTGAGGTAAGCACCGAATACAGCAACTCTCGGAGGTGCAATTTACCAAACTGCTGTCAGGTTCTCTGAAGTCATGCCAGTGTTTTTACAGTGAATGTTTACTTAATGGAATATTTATTTGTTCTCTCCTGATTATATTCTTTCCTCTGAATCTGATAAAATGTTCTTTCCTTTCTTTCACTCTGAGCCTGAACTTTTTACCCCAGGTTTCCAGACAAATGGAAACTAGTAGAAGGTCACTGTGGCCTCAGCTGCCCTGTTCAACTAAGTGATGAAAGCTCTGCTGTAATCTTTTCAGTGAGTTGGATTTACAAGTTAGTTTTTCAACTTTAAGTCCAAGATCATAAGCCTCCAACATCTTACGCACTTCTGGGCAGTGACTGTAAAGAGCTGAATGTTTTCAGCACTTATCACATAATACCAACAAAAGTAGCTTATTAGCTCAATAAACATACTTAAAGACAGTAAAAATAAATACATTCTACAGCAGTAATAAGAATATCCACAGTTACAAAGAGTTGTTTACTAGCTGATATTTATAGCTGTACAAATAGCCTGTTTGACAGCTAGTTAGGTAATTTAGATTCAGCGTAGTATTGATTTTTCAGGGCTGTTGAATGGACGTCCACAACTGTATATGCATTTTCTATAGATTGGACATTCAGCATTTTTTTAACTCTAATATTGCATTTGCATTTCCACTCTCAGTTGCTTAAAATATACATATAAATCTCTGGTGAGATCATCCCAGATAAGTGATTCATAATGACATTCTGAAAGTGAAGGGGAAAAGGGGTGCGTTTTTTTGTACATGCTCAAATGCTTCAGATCCCACACAGAAAAAACCATCCAATCCAAGCAGGAATTTCATTTTTGGCCCAGTTGTATCATTCTGATATCTCACTATGGCAGAATAAATGTATTACACCAATAGAAAGCTGGAGTTTTCAGCTTTAGAATAACATAGGCATATTATCTATTTCTAGACAGTATATTGAAAGATTTTGACTTTAAAATCATATCCCTTTGATCATTATCATTTCACAATCTTTGTTTTAATAACTAATGTATGACAAGCTGTCAGCATTAGATTAATGCCTTATACCAAATAAAAATAGGGGCTCTAAAGTGATAGGAGACAAAACTATAATAATTCTGAATGTACTGGCCACTACAATCCCATCAAAATTTAAGCAAAATAAACAAGGTAATGGTATGATAAAGTCTGATAGTTTGTGCCTGCTCAGCATAAAATTATTTTGATGGAGCAGTACCAATATTTTAAGGACCATTTAAAATTTTCCAAATATAAGTGGATAAGGATCAGAAATAGATCCCTGCATGAATTAATATTTTGTTGTGTGTTTTGGAGAACATATCATCAATTTAGATGATAATATGGGCTAACAGGATGCCTCTGCTTAAGGCCAGATTTTGCAGTCATTTACAGCCATTCAACCTCACTTACTTCATTTGGATTGCACAGGTACAACTGAGGAAAGAATTTTACCAATAAAGATCACAGAACCTAAAACTGGGAATTCTGACTTGGGAAAGAAGGTGTAAGCATTCCTGATTTGAAAGCCTGATTCAGATAGTCAGCCTTTTTGACACACAACTGTGTGCATGTAACTATCCCATCTGTGCATGACTAAACTGCTTTCTTGAGATGATCTCTGCATTTAGTTCCTTGGGGTTGCTGAGTTTTGAGAACCTTCCAGGAAAGTGGTGCTCATTGGAACCATACAAGAGCCCCCAACCCCTGAGTACCAGTCATTTGAAGCTGAGGTTTATAAGGATCCATGTAGTCCTTAGCCATTTTAGTGCCTTCCTTTGCACAGCTAATTGTGGATATATTTTCTTGATTTTTAGCCAGAACTTGTAGTTGAGAGATGTTATATTGATACAGAAATTTGTAAATATTTTCTATGCTCTCTAGATTCCTGGGACACTGCTGGCTTAATTTTGGACCATCAAGTCAGAGCTAAAGGTTATGGAGGAAAAGACAGGGCTTTTACAGTGTATTCTATGCCATTCCATCTCCCTATAGATACATACTGTGTCTTTCTCTTTGTGTAAGTAATTGGGCACGTCTACACAGCAGGACAAAAGTGAAATTAAGCTACGCAACTTCAGCTTAAGGAACATTCTTCCTTCGACTTCCCTTGCTCCTTGTGAAATGAAGGTTACAGGAGTCAGAGTAAGAAGTCCTCCAGCTTGCCATATTTTGAAATAATGGCTTGCTGTGTAGACGTGCTCTGTGTTGTTCAGAAATAACGCTGCTATGTAGATACACCCTCTGTCTGCTTCCAAGGCATTCAGGGTTTATGAATATTAATAAAAACCTATCTAGATATCAATCCTGTTCAGCTTATTAAGCCATTAGTTAACTAAGGGCATGTGTATCATGTATATTTAGCTGATGGTCATTTCTTGCAAAACATACTTGCTGCATCATGAAGTTCCATTCACTCATAAGAAATGCCATCCATTAGAAACTAGCAGTATAGATGTTTAGAGCGCTCCAACAAGGAAGAGGCTAAGAAGACTGCATAGTTTTCATTATTTTAACATATTGCTTTATTGTTTCTAGGCATCTTCTCAGTGCTCAGCTTGGCATCTGAATGTACTACTCTTGCTGCAGAACTCCCCAAAGTGTCTTATGTAAAGGCCTTAGATGTCTGGCTGATTGCTTGTCTTCTTTTCGGGTTTGCTTCATTGGTTGAGTATGCAGTGGTTCAGGTAATGCTCAATAATCCGAAGAGAATTGAAGCTGAAAAAGCAAAAATTGCCAAGGCAGAACAAGCAGAAGGGAAAGGAAGCAATGTAGCCAAAAAGAACACAGTAAATGGCACAGGGACCCCTGTCCACATCAGCACTTTACAGGTAAGAGCTATGATATTGTTAACAAAATTGGCCTATTAGCAGTCGTCATTATTTCAGAAATATTTTTCATAGTCTTAATTTTAAAAATGGGATTAGAACTAGCCAGGACATATTATTCTTTATGAACCATGGTCATTAATGAGCAACATTCTGCACAATCCACCACAAATGACCTGCATTCAGATGTTATCCTTTGAGAAGAACTTCGAAGCACATATTTTTAACATCCTAATAAGATGCCTACTGCTGTGCTTCAGGTAAATCAAGCATCTTTATGATGATCTTGCATTTATAATAGCAGCTATTAAACTATAGCTGGATTTAAGTCAGTCGGAGCTTTCAGTAATAGTTTATTAAGAGCATACCCAAATAACATTGGTCTCATTGCTTTGCTTGAAATGGCCACAGCTGCACTGCATTATACATAAAGAATCTCTAATCCCAGAGACATGGATGTGGTGTTTACAAATAGGGGTGATCTCTATTTGCCTGTCAAACCATCCATCCCCCCTTGTTTTGTGCTGTTAGAGCTGAAGGAGAAATCTGTTATTTCTCATTATATGGTTATCCATACTGTGCCATGCCAAAGTTTTCTATATTTATTCTGTCTTTATGGGGCAGTAATACCATTCTTGTTCAGAACCCCTACCTGTCCTATTTGACATTTAACTTGATGCCTATTCTGCAGAAGGGAATATAGAGCTATATCAGGCAGGAATTTGGCTCATGGTTTTCAATGACTCAACAATTTAAATGAAGAAAAAATAAGGCTACTAAGCCAGATCTGGAGTCCTGCTAAGGACTCTTTGAGTCTAACAACATATTACTTTAAAAACTTCCCTAAGAAGGCATGAGAGGGTTCACCCAACATATGGGGGAGTGGGAATCCTGGGTTAGTGCAAAGCTGACATTTACCAATTTCTACTAATCCACCAGCATTGGGAACATGCTGGGGTTGGACTATGATGCACTCCAGCTGGCAGTGGAGTCCCTAAGGAACCGTTCTGGCAGGCATAAGTTAAACCAACCATCTGGCTGATTTAACTTGTGCAAGGAGCTACTTTGAACCCCCAGTCATCCCTGGATTGGGTCTGCAGGGGGTAAAGGTAGCATAGCAACACCTTTGCCTCCCCACTCTCTGGTGCACTAAGCATGAACAGTTGAGAATTATACTCATGCTCTTTGTGATGCGCAATTTGAGTGATACGAAATAGAATAGTGTAGCTACAACGTTCTAGCACAGCAGCATGGAATTTGATTACTTTTGTCAAAATTGATTACTTTTGTGCAGCTTAAAGATTTTAAAACGTTACAAGCCTAAACAGATCTATGTTGGTCTCTGTCCATATAATGTATTCCCCTGAGTGCATGCCCCCTACCCATTGCAGGTGGTCCTTTTAATTGCCTTAATCATACTGTGCAAGAATATAAGGTGTTTCTCTATGATCGTCTTTCTTCTATGCTATAGAATAGTACTGTTCTGTAAAGTTTTCCTAAAAGAAAACATTTAATGGTAGTGAAGTCTGGGTCCAGCTAATTCTGTTTCCAGGTGTTCTGGTGCTGGTAGTTCCTGGAAAGATCACCAGACTGTACTGGGAGCAGGAACTCAGGAAAGTTGTGGGTATCCTACCTGGAGTAGGAAGGAATGTTTTTGGGTTGGAAAGGCCAAATAAACAGTGTTTATTTTATGACAATTTTAATAATCCAGCTTTCAAGAGGGCGTTCTATTGAAAAACCAAGAAGGAAAACAAGAGTGACTGAAATACCACACCAGAGGGCAGCACTGCTCAGGACCTGTAACACCCTACATTTAGTAAATCAGACAGCATTGATGGGCCAACGTGAAGAGATAAGCCCAGATTTTAAAAATCAGTATTATATTGCACATCTTTCAGTGGATCGTAGCAAAATGAAAGACACCATAAAATAGAAGTGAGCATGGGATGCATGTCTCAAACAGTTACAGAAGGTCATCTGGTGTAAATTAGAATAGTTCTACTGACTTCATTGGGACTATTCACATGCTTAAAACTAAGCATTTCTGGAGAAGGCCAGAGTGCTCCATCTCCCCAGCATTTCAGCTTTGATTCCTTTTTAGTTTCACCAACTGTATTTTGTTCATTTCTGAGCTGTGAATAAAGTCAAAATGTTCAAAATTGGGTGACTAAAATTAAGCACCAGAATCCATATTTAGACATCTTATTCTATGTCTACACAGCAACATTATTTCAAAATAGTTAGTGTTATTTTGAAATAACATAGTTCGCATCTACACAGCCAGCAATTATTTTGACATAATGTCAAAATACTGTCAAGCTGGAGGACTTCTTACTCTGACTCTTGTAACCCTCATTGTACGAGGAGTAAGGGAAGTCAGAGGAAGAGTGCTCTGTTTCAAAATAAGTGCTGTGTCGACAAAACCAAAACTCGAAATAAGCTATTTTGAAATAACTCAAAATAAGCTCCGTAAATTGAGCTAAGCCCTGCTTTGTAGACGCGCCCTAAATAAGTAGAAGTTGCTGAGTAGAGTTGCATGCTCAGCAATTCTGCAAATAAGCCTACTTAGGTATTCAACTATAGTCTTAGGAGCTGAAAGTTGTATGTCAAAGTTTAAAAATTAAAAATAGGCCTGAGTGAAAACTCCATACCTGAGCAACCTGACATTCTGGAGACCTCTGAAATCCAAATCCACATTTCACAGCTGGTTCTTATTGCTATGACAGGCTGAACTAAACCCCTAAATCAAAATGTATCTGAACTTTTGAGGAGCTGAAAAGTAGAAATTTTGAGACAACCCTCCTCCCCCAGGAATGCTGTTACAGGTAGCAGGAACTTGTATGGAAGGCTTTCATACCAACAGTGGTAATAGGACTGCATGTGACAGGGAAAAGTGGAGATTGGCCCTAAATGTCTTGGCAGGGGTAAGGTCAATGAGGTAAGCTGGAGTAAAACACTCAGAGAACTTTCAGAATACGGAAGGCAATGTGGACCTTGATACTATAGAGAAGGGGAGGAGCCAGGAGACATGCTTGGCCATAATGCAGTCCTTGAGAGCATAAAGTTGTAATAGTTAAGGCAAGAAGGATTATAGGTACACCTGAAGATTTCGCCACAGGTGGAATTGAGACAATGGATGAACGAGAGTTACAGGTTCAAAGATGGTACCAAAACTGAACACTATGGAGGCAAAAGAAGTTGAGTGGAGTAGAGAGAACTAATTACATTTTCAAATGCACCTTTTGGCCAAACATAACTCCTGATTTTTGACAATTTCCTTAAAGAAACTGAAACCAGCTCACAAGTCAAGAAAGACATAGAGGAATCGTCATTAAAGGGTGCTAAATGTTATTGGTTAGTTACGTATTAGAAGAATTATATACATTAGTTCTAATTTTCTGTTGTAATTTAAGGTGGGAAACAGCTTTATTCCACTAAAAAGCATATGTAGACAGTTTCAGCATGCAATACCATGAGATGACGATGGGAAATGTACAGCTTTTCACAGAATTCTGCCAACACTAGTTTAATAATGCAGTTAGGATCCTTTACTAGAATCTGTCTGGCAACAAATTACCCTTGGCCTCCCTCTAGTGGTTCATTAGAGTCATCAGCATCAGCATAAAGGTCTTGGACCTCATTCCTCATCTTGAATGCAAAAACATGCATTAGTAGGAAAAATGTGCTGAAATTTGCCCCCAAAAGTAAGCATCCAGAGTACAGCCAAGCCATTCTTCTTAGTATGGCAGGTATACTGCCTGCATGGGGCTTAGTCCGGCAACAAGTGTTATTTTCATTTATTTATTCATTCATTCAATTTATAATCAATAAAACATGGATTCTGGACACCCATGACATTATTAAAGGTGCATCCGTCATGCAAAAACTAGAAAATAACTAGAAATTAAAATCAAATGCAAACAGTACTTATGCTCACCCAGAAATGCCTGTCTTTACCATACTTTTCAGTCCCAATTCTAGGTAAAGTGGTGGGCTCTGCAGTGAGTTCTAAAGCAAGGATGACTGGTGCCTGTGGGAGGAGGAAGTGTAGGGAGGGCCACCAAAAGGGATTGGGAGGTGACATGTGGGGGCACCCCATTTAACAATTAAAATGTTGTCGGCACATGGGGGGTTGATGTACCTACCTCCCAGTGCCACCACAAGTCAGCTATGTTCTAAAGGTTAAGGCTGATAGTATTTGGGACTGAGAGTGAAAAGTAAATTCCAAAATCATCAGAGCTGCTCCCTGGTAGAAACACCCTCTTTTAAACCAGAGGGAGCTAGGGGTGTGAATGGTTAACTGGTAAGCATCACCCTTACCAGGTGATGGCTACCAGTTACGGTTAACTGATGGGGGCTGGAGCACCCTCCTCCACAGCAGGCCCGGCACACCACAGATAGGGGCACTCCATCTTGCTTGATCAGCCCCCTCCCATGGGGCCCAGCCTGGCTGGAGCAGGGTGCTGTGGGTGGGGCTGCTCAAGACAATCAGAGCAGCCCTGGCCTTGGTGGGGAGGAGGTCACTCCAGCCCAGCCAGAGTGGCCCCTGTCCATCCCCATTTAAGCGGTTAACCAATTAAACACAACATTTGACTGGTTAACTGATTCAACAGGATTTTACATCTTTAGTGGGAGTCTAGCTTCAATTTCCTATTGATGGCAGCAGCTGTGACAGTATAACAAAGGGGTCATTTATGGTAGTGGCAGTCCGTCATGTAGGCAGGTCCCAGGAAATCAATTTCTGATGCAGACAAAAATGGAGAAAAGCTTTTCTCAGTAATTCTATACTCGGAAAAGGAGGGGTTCAATAGTCTCAAATTGTGAATTCTAGAAGAAAAATGTGAGTACACGCACATGCCTAAAAGGATAGATAGAATCATTCCCACATTTCCAGTTGTTCCTACAAGCATCATCTTTCCCAAACCTTGCTTCAGATAGCTAAACTTCCTCTCTACCCAAACCCTAGGTGAGATGTTCGACAGTACCAGCTTGATTTGGATTAGAAGGAGAAAGAGAGCTGGGTTTCATCAGTATACAGCAAAAGTCATAACCTCGTCACTGCCCCTCCCAACTATCATAGAGACACTGAGTTTAAGGCCAGAAGGGCCCATCAGATCATGTCATCTGATCCCCTATGTATCACCCATCTACATGGTGAATGAAAAGACACAAGACTGAACCCTGAAGAATTCCACAAGAGAGCCCTTAGTAAAGAAAAATAATTGTCCCGTATTACCTTCCAGGATCTCTGAGAGTTAAGACTGAAACATGTAAAGGGAAGTGCTGTCTTAGTCTGCTAAAGTTTACAGATGTATTAATAAGGCCTTATGATCAGTACTATCAAAAGACATCTGGTAGATCTAACAAAATCACCACGGACACCTGAGTTCGAGAAAACAAAAGATTCAGTTGCTGCTATAGCTTTTGCTAGTCCACAAAGTGCAAGTGCATATCAATCTGCACATCACTGATCCTAAACATGGAGAAGATTTGATAATTCGTGATGCAGTTTTGTGGTAACTTTTTTTTAAACAAATTCAGACTTTGTAATGGGAACCACTGTGGGAGTTTGATTTTTTTTTCACTGCTGAGTCACATCATATAGTGAGAAAAACAGAGGGGAAAAAGAGAAATATTTGCAAGATGAATCATCTTTTCTTTGCTACCACTGGTGGTATGATTACAAAGAGAGATTACGCTTTTAACTCTGGCAAATCCTCCCGGATTTGAAAAAGTCACATTTTCATCATGCCCATTTATAGAAGCCATCCCACACATGTGTGCTGATGACTGAACATTTGTTAAAAGAATAATGACTTTGACAGATGATGAATGGCTCCTTGAAGGTGGTGATAGCACCCCCAATTCAGTCTTAAGGAGAAGTAGGCATATTTCTTGCTAATCTTCTCAGAGCTGTGATAACATATTTCTGGGCTTTGGCATCTGATGCATATTATGTTCATCTATGCTGATTTATAACATTTATGACCGTTTCTTTGATCTTATTGTAGTGCTTTTTCCTTCACCTGTGTGCTTTAACCACCTCAGCTTTTTCTTGCAGATTCATTATGTGCACAACTTCAACTTTAACAACTACTGTATATGTATGTGCAGGCAATATTAAACACCTTTTACTTGTTGACTTCATGACAAGCAGATCATGGGTACATTGGATTTTATTAGCTTGTATCTTTTGTGGGTTTTGATGCTATTGCTCTGACATAAATATGGGTTTGGGAATGGTCTTGGGAATGTACAGAAGGGATGGCACTTAGTATCATACAAACTTTCTTGATACAACACAAGAAACTTAGTAACACTGTCCTAAAACATACAGGTAGAATTAATTTACCTTTGGAACTCATCACACTGTAGCATTAGGTTTGCATGATAAAAGCAAGACTCAATGGATCAATGTTATAAGAGAGAAAGCACACAATGGAGTACTAGTTGGTGTTTATTATGAATCACCAAATCACACTACTGAACAGGATGCCTGGCTCCTTAAACACCTAGGGTGTGTCTAGACTACAGGGTTTTGTCGACAAAAGTGGACTTTTGTCGACAAAACTATACCTGCCTCTACACTACCGCCGAGTTCTGTCGACATAATGGTAAACCTCATTCTACGAGGAGTGACGCCTTTTGTTGACAGAGTTCTGTCAACAGAAGGCGTTATTGCATCTACACTGTCCTTTGTGTCTACACTGTCATGTCGACAAAGCGGCTTGCTTTGTCGACAGAACTGGATGTAGTCTAGACGCTCTTTGTCGACAGAGGCTTTGTCGACAGTATCTGTCGACAAAGCCTCTGTCGACAAAAGCCTGTAGTCTAGACATACCCCTAGCTATAGTGTGTAACATAAAAAAAAAATTATCAGGGTTAAGTCAATCTTAGAATATATGCTAGAGATCTCATGTTGCCAATACTAAAACATCTTTGGAATTTTTAGAAAATTGGATGACAATTTTACTAACTCAGAAATTGTTGCAACCATTATGAGGGGGAGCCTATTATCACCCCCTCATTTTGGCAAATAAAAAGGGATTGATCATAGATCTAAAAGTTAATTCTTGCTTAGTTAAAAGTGAATATGATTTGATTTTATTTGTTATGTGCAAACAGAATGAAGTACAGACCAGCAGTATTATTGTTGTTTATTTTACCATAGCATCTAAGAGCCCTTGCATTGGAACAAGACTGCATTGTAATAGGTGCTGTACAAACCACTTTAGAAGGACCAGTTTCACAAAACTGAAAACAATTATAAGACACATTTGTCGGGATATATATATATATATATGTGTGTGTGTGTGTGTGTGTGTGTGTATATATATATATATATATATATATATATATATATATATACATAATTTGTAATTGCTTAAGAACATTTTGCTAGATGCCCTAAAATCTGCATTCCTACAATCAAAAAAAGTTACAGATTTTTAAAAAATATAGCTTAGGAGGGAAGTGAAAGCAGAAATAATAATTAAAAATTAAAAACAGAGGGAAAGGGGAGAATTGCTAGCAATAAAAAATAGAAGCTGAAATTGTAGAAAATTGGTAAGAGAAGCAAAAAAGACACAAGGAGAAAACTATGATCAACAGAGTTAAGGAAAATATAGTGTTTGAATATGCCAGGAATAAAAGGGACCATAAAAATGGTATAGGACCACTGCTAGAGGGAAATGGTAGAATTATCAATGAAAAGACAGAAGTGTTCAAATATTTTTTGTTTTGTAGTTGGGGAAAAGACAGGCAATGTAACCATATCATGTGATGATGATTAAATACTTTCTATTCCAGCAGTTGCCAAGGAAGATGTTAAATAGACCCCTCTAAAACTAGCCCCTGCTAATCATATAGATCCAAGATTTTTAAAAGGGCTTTCTAAGGACTGTTTTAGTGGGTTTTGTTTGTTTTTTTAATAATGTCTTAGAAAACTGGGGAAGTTCTTGGAGATTAAAAAAGTTAATATTGCACCAGTATTTGAAAAAAGATGAATAGGATAACTCAAGTAAGCCCAACATCAATCCAGGCAAAATAATGGAACATCTAATACAGAGCTTAATTGATAAATTAAAGGAATTAATCAATGCCAATCAACATGGTTTGTGGAAACTAGATTTTGTCAAACTAATTTTCTGTACTATTTTTAATGAAATTGCAAGTTCGGTTGATAAAGGCAATAGTTTAGAGCTAATATGGTTAGATTTCTGTAAGGTATTTGATGTGGTATCACATGGAATTCTGTAACAAACTACATTAAATACATTAAATCAAATGGCATGAATTAAATTGATTAAAAATTTGTTACTTTTCAAAAGCTAATAGTAAAGGGGGAATCATCATTGAGCAGGCATGTGTCTAATGAGCCCTTAAGACAATATTTTGGCCTTATAGTATTTAATATTTTTATTAATGACCTGGAAGAAAATATAAAATCATTTCTGATAAAGTTCCCAGGTGACACACAGTGAAGGGAAGCAGTGACTCTGAAAAAGACTTGGGGCTCATGGCAGATAATCAGCCAAATATGAGTCCCCAGTGTCAATTAAAAGAGCTAAAGCAATCCCTGGATGTATCAATAGGGAATATCAATTGGGAGGGTTATATTAACTCTCTATTCAGAACTGGAGACTGCACTGGAATACTGTGTTCCATTCTGGTATCTACAGCTTAAGAAGGATATTAAAAAATTGGAGAAGGTTCAGACAAGAGCCATGAAAATGACTCAACTGGAAAACATGCCCTATAATGAAAGGCTCAAATAATTGAATTTATTAAACTCATCAGGGGAAACATTAAGAGCTAAATTTGTTCATAGTCTATATTGGCTAATAATAAGGCAAGATTTGTAGAAACAAGGTTAATTTATCATTGAAAAAATTTACCAAGTGTTGTGGTGGGTTCTTCACCACTGGATATTTTCATTCAAGATTAAATATATTTTTCTAAAATATATTCTAAAAGGTGGTCTCATTTGACCTCTGCTACGGGACTTTAAAATTGGATTAATTCAAGGAAGTCTTTTATAGCCTGTGTTGTGCAGGTTGGATGAGATGGTTTAAATAGTCCCTTTTAACCTTATCATCTAAAAAATATATGTATTGTCATGCAAATATACATCCTACTTGTAAAGTTTCAAGCTATTGCTATTACGTAAGACTGAGCACATTTGTAAAACAGCTATTATAAGATAGAAGAGTCAAAGTATATTGTTTCATATAGTTAGTCTTTAAAAAAACATTTTAATTTCTTTATGAACCTTTCTTTATGAACTGTCCAAAAATCAATCTCTGCACACTATTTACATTCCAACAAAAATTTCCAGCAGCCTTTGATAGGTTTACAGGAATATTATGTTGCTAAGATTAGAAAAGCAGATGAACTATATTTAACATGGACAATTTCACCTTATCACCAGAAATTATAGACAAGGGAAATATAGAGAAGAGCAACTAAAATGTTTAGAAGCTGGAGAACTGATATATGAAGAGAGATTAAAAGCTTGCTTATGCAGTGACTAAATGAGAAAATGGGAAGAGTACACCTAAGCGTACAAGTGCCATGAAGGGAAGGGAAAGGAATAACTGATGATATTACAGGTTGAACCTCTCTCGTCCGGCACTCCCTGATCCGGCAACATCTGTGGTCCAGTAGGACCACAGATGTAGCTAGATGAGAGCCCTGACCGAAGTGGTTGAGAGTGACTGGGTGCCGAGTCAGTCTGGTCGGCAGCAGCCTGCAGGGGCAGTGACCTGGGAGTAGAGAGCCCTGGGAACAGCTGCCACCCAGCTGCACCCAGGGTTACCCAGCCGCCCACAGGGAGCCCTGGGAATAGCTGCCACCATGCGCACTCCGGGAACAGATGCCGCCCCATGAGCAAGCTGGGGGCAGTGAGAAGAACCCCATCAGCAAGCAGAGCCCCCAAGTGGGATGGGAGCAGCAGAGCCAGGCAAGTGTTCCAGAGGAGGTCAGGCCTCTGGGTTCTCCTGGGGCAGCAACAGCAGGGGAGCCCCAGGAGAGCCCAGATGCCTGACCTTCCCTGGTCTAGCAAATTCCCTAGTTCAGGATAGGGATATAAGTGACTAGTCAACAACTAATAAGCAAAAGCTTATTGGATAGTTGACTAGTCCCTGGACTAGTCGCTCACCCCCTCCCACCTCTATCAGGGGCAACAAGTGGGGAGAGCAGGAGTCGGTGCTGGGGGGAGCTAGCTTAAAAGCCGGTTACCCCCAGCATTGGCTCTGTGGGGGGCAAGGGAGGCAGGGAGGTAATGGGGACTGGGTGCAAGCTGAGAATCGGATGATTCCTGGCTTGTACCCAGTACCAGATGCTGTGCCTCTGCTTTGAAATGTATTAAGAGCCTGCCAACGCAAATCGGGAATCAGCTGGCCTGGCTCGCGCTGGGTCACCCCCCTGTACTTCAGCCTTTGAAAGGTATTAAGCCTGTCCATTTTTAATACATTTAAAAATCAGAAGTGCAGCAGAGGGGGACCCAGTGTGAGTTGGGAAAGCTGATTCCCAGCTCCCGCCAGGTTTCCCCCGCTGCGCACCAGCCTTTTAAATGTATTAAGTGTCGCCAGGCACTTGGATTTTCCAGTTGATGGAAAATCCATCAACTAGTCAATTAGTTGATTAAACTAAATTTAACATCCCTAGTTTGGAATCCAGTCTGGTTCCGAGGGTGCCAAACCAGGGAGGGTCAACCTATACAAGGAGCATACTTAGGAGAATGAATAATAATGAAATTACAAAAAGGAAAATTTAGACTGAATATCAGGAAACATGTTCCTGAGAGTGGCAGTTGTAACAATAGGAGACTGGCATAGCCTTGTGAGTTAATAGAACAATTAAAAATGCACTGTAAACTACAAGGAACAATCCTACATTAGTAGAGAATAGATAACATTTTTACTCCCACAATTTATTTTGAAAATATTATACTACATTTTAATCTTGTCATCTTAATCTATCTTATTGCTTTGTTTTATTTTGAGAGCACCTGTAATTTATTTATAACAATAATTTGGTTTAGGTAGAACACACAACGTGTTAGATGTTGTGTAAACAGGCCTCAGTTGCTCATGGATGTTTCATAGTAGGAGTCTCTGGCATATCCGTTCATCAAATCTGAGTGGTTTTAATCATGATAAAATGAGTGAGGCACTCTAAAATACATACAAATTTATAACAGGTAAAGAAAAAAGTGCCATTACTCTTGAGCAAAAACATTTACATTAAAAACTGACTTGGGTCACCAATCCATCAAGTTCTCCTTTCCCGCATAGGGACCTGCTCAGACAGATGCAGCTGCAGCATCCAAATGTATTTTTGCCTTATCTATGAAGTAAAATATATTATTTTTAAAAGTAACCTTTGATTTTTGTTGGGTAACTAGCATAGCAATATTAGTGCATTCTGTTTGCAAATCTTCCTTTTTTGTCTACAAAACTAAGTTTGGCAAATGTAATACTATATGATGAACTCCAGGGCCAAAATGGAACATTTGCTCATTATCTCCCTCAAAACCATTGTGATGAGCAAAAGGAAAATAAATAAGTGAGCAGGTGTAGTATGATGTTCTCTTGTGATGCTATAATTTATTTTAAGCAGTATCACTTGTCAGTTTTCAAAGAGCGATAAAATATAAACTCCAAAATATTTTTTTCAGTTAATCCAAAAGTCCTGATGTCCTTTCCACTCCTGAAATTACCTGTTAAACCAGTATACTTAAATTTTTAATTTTTGACTGTTTCTCTGAATATTCTAAAATGAGTCATTGGGAGAGGTTTTCAAAGATATACAAGAAAGTTAAGGTATTCACCTTCCATTAATGCCTAGGAGTGGTCTCCAAATCTCTTCAGGATGTCTGCACTGTGTGGTGATTTAATCTCTTCTGGTGTTTGTAACAGCTTAAATACAAACTTCCTGTAGACCAGGTCAGGGGACCCACGTAACTGTTTTTCAAAACCTTAGTCCTTGAATTATATTAAATATCAGTGTATTTTTAAAATTGCCTTTCTATGTACCAGCACTGAGGGCAAGTCAGGGATACAGTCTGACTCAGCTGAGTTTTAAATCCCTTTCCCCAGTCACATGATCTCCAGGAGTATTGGAAGAACAGGCAGCTGGAAGAAAGACTGCCCTTCAGTCTCTGGGGAGTTTTCCAGTGATGAGATCCTCTCATGCCATGTGTGGATCTGGGAAAGTGCTGCATTTCCTTTGCTGTGGTCATTATCGAGGGGAGAAAGAATATTGATACAAGGAGGATGCTCTTTGTCCTTTTAAGGAGGAGTCTATGGTTTAGGGTTTAGGTATCGTAGTTATCTTGTATAGGGAATATTTCTATGCTCAAGCTTAGTGGAAGAAGTACTGGAATTACCAGTTTTCAGTCCTAATGCTCAATGTAATATAAGCATTAAATAATATCAGACAACTTTCTTGAGTTCTGGATCCAATTACAAATATTCTCTGCAGTCTTAAAATATAATCTAGCAATATAGCGTAGTTAGTTCCACAGCATGAGGCACCTTGTATATGCAAATTTATATAATTATGAATGTTTAGATTAGTTTATATGATTGAGTGATCATCCTTAAGTATGCTATATTACAACCATTCCTGCAAATTAAGCTTATGTGGTGCATCGCCATCAACAAGTAATTTCATATATATTTGTTTGCTGTGTTCTTTAACAGGTGCATTATGTTTATGAATAAAATATTTGAGTAGATCATGATTTCCCAAACTCTTTATTTCATAGGTTGGTGAGACCAGATGCAAAAAAGTTTGCACCTCGAAATCTGATCTGAGATCCAATGATTTTAGCATCGTTGGAAGCTTGCCGAGAGATTTTGAATTATCAAATTATGACTGTTACGGAAAGCCCATTGAAGTCAATAGTGGGCTCGGGAAATCTCAAGCAAAGAATAACAAGAAGCCACCTCCTCCTAAGCCTGTCATTCCATCAGCAGCAAAGCGAATTGATCTTTATGCAAGAGCATTATTTCCTTTCTGTTTCTTGTTCTTCAATGTCATATACTGGTCCATATATTTATGATAAATATTTTATATTTTACATAAATGAAAAAAATATTTCATTATTCCCTTTCCCAATCATGAAAGCCAGTCTGTGAAATTATTTGCATTTGCAAAGCAATATATTGCATTAAAGATGCCATGTGATTGTAGTGAAAATATGGCATCTTAATTTTGAATGAAAGCATGACACTGCAATGTCTGTGCTCAAACTGTTGTATATAAATGTACAGCATACATCCTGCTTTAAGAATATATGAAGGGTAATGAATATCGTTATTAAAGCAAAATAATTCTTTTCAGTTATTATTAACATACAGATTTCTGATAATGAAACTGATGTGCATGTTGAGTATAAGATCAGTATTCTAATATATGTAGTATTTAACAGCTTTTATGACAGAGAAAATCTTGTTCTTGTATAATTTTAGATGGCACTGTTAAAGAACAAGCTTCATTGTAATTAATATTATTTAGACTTTGTAAGTAAGTGGAAAAAGTATTGACTAAACTGATCTTGTCTATGTGGAAAAATAAAGATCAGATAATTACTAATTTTGTAAAATTAGCTCATTTAGAAATATTAATTTTGCATCCTTTAAGCAAACCCACAGCAAGAATGTAAGGAAAATATGCTGACAGTAAATATTGCACCAAATTTTGGTTGCCTTCTCCACAGGCACAAGAGAAAACTTGAAGGCAAAGAAGAAATTGGGGCTAGAGGCTCTCTTTCCTATTTCTAGAATAAGCCACTACACCAAATCTATCAACCATAATAAAAGGACCAATTTCTGATTGTGAACAACTCAGAAGCTAAGGCCTATACAAAAAGTCTTCTTGTGCAGAGATCAAAGAGCAGGGTGAAGTGTTTGACCATACCAATCCATTTCTCATGCTGCTGCTTGTTGAAAATGAAGTCCTCAACATACCAACAGGGTGACACTGGAGTTCTGATGAGAAGGTGTTCTTTATTTTCTAGACCTTAATTTCCTAATAATTTAGTCCCATAAGGGCTATAATATTACAGTTTAATTTTGGCTGTTGGATTAAGTGTTCCGATGATAGTGATGGCCTGTGTTATACAAGAAATTGGACTGGATGATTTGGTGGTTCCTCTTGGCCTTAAATTCTTTGACCCAGTAACATCACATGAATTAGGATTACAAAAGTACACTACCTTAATATATATAATACAGGAGTCAGTATTCTGGTGCCTACTATTACATTGTCCTTTGTGAAACTAAGATATAAAGTAAAACTAACAATAAAGTGACATTTTCTACTATCTAAAGAAATCAAAGAAGGTGCATGCAATGTTGCACTCTCTAGGAGTTCACAATGAGACTTTGCTTCAGCCCTAATACAGTAACAGAACTGTGACCTCAGGGAAAACATTTCCTCTTGGAAAACTAGGTTATAGTTGTTAATCAAAATATTAAAATAAGGCATTTCTCACTAACTGGGGGATTTACAAAATTCATATTAACTAGTCCCTCTCAATAGATAGAAATGGTCTGTGAGGAAAAGAAATCTGATTTTTCCAGGTGAGTCAGTGCTCAGCTGAAATGCAGTCTTTTAAGGAAAAGTAGCGTATAAAACTTCCACAGAGCTGACCCTCTTGTTCATCTGAGGCAGGTTCAGCCAGGATGGACAACTGGAAAAACAACACGACTTCCATGTTGTAACTTGCTATCTATCCTTGTGCACTTAAACTCAAAATACATCTGAACCAGCAGATCCCCAATCTGCACATATAGAACAAAAAAGTTCACAAGAGCTTAAGTGAGAACTCACAAACAAAAACAAGTGTTAACAAACAACTGCCCATCTGTAAAAATAGGTGGAGTACTTTCAGGGTGCAAGGTCTATGCCCCCAATTTAGCACGGAAGTGAATTATATGGATATTCTTTGATTTTCAGCTTTTACATTACTTGCATTAGAATTTGCAGATTATTGCTTCTAGAATCAGAAATTATCATAGAACCATAGAACTAGAAGGGACCTATAGCGGTCATATAGTCCAGTCCCCTGCACTTATGGCAGAACCACATACTATTTAGCCCATCTCTGACAGGTGTGTGTCTAAAATGCTATTAAAATATCCATTGATGGAGATTCCACAGTCTCCCCATGCAACTTATTCCAGTGCTTAATCACGCTGATAGTCAGGAAGTTTTACCTAGTGTCCAAACGAAACCTCTCTTGCTGCAATTTAAATCCATTGCTTCTTGTCCTATCCACAGAGGATAAGGAGAATAATTTTTCACCCTCCTCCTTGTAACAACCTTGTAAATATTTCTAAATATTCTAGAACTGCTATTATTCCCCCTCTCAATCTTCTCTTTTCCAGATTAAACAAACCCAATTATTTCAGTCTTTCCTCATAGGTCATGTTTTCTAGATCTTTAATCACTTGTATTGGTCTTTTCCAATTGGTCCACATCTTTCCTGAAATGTGGCATCCAAAAATGGACATAATACTCCAGTTGAGGCCAAATCAATGTGGAATAGAGCAGAGGAATTACTCTTCATATCTTGATTAAAACAATCCTGCTAATGCATCCCAGAAAATACTTGCTTTTGTTGTTGTTGCAACAGTGTTACGCTGTTGACTCATATTTAGCTTATAGCTCACTATATAGGATATGTCTACACTACAGAGAAGATCGAAGCTATTGCTGTCAATCTTCCAGAGTTTGAATTAGCGGCTCTAGTTAAGACAGCTAATTCAAACTGAGAGGGGTTCTCCAGTCAATGCCAGTAACCCTGCTTCCTTGAGGAGTAAGGAAAGTCGAAGGGAGAGTGTTCTCCCTTCAACTTCCTGAAGTGTGGACAGTGCCAAAAGTTGAGCTACTTCGACTTCAGGTGCACAATTAACGTAGCTGAAGTTTCATATCTTAATCTGACCTTGTCCCATAGTGTAGACATACCCTCTGATCCCTACATCCCTTTTTGCGGTACTCTTTCCTAGACAGTCATTTTCCATTGTGTATGTGTGTAATGGATTGTTTCTTCCTAAGTGGAGTACTTTGCATTTGTCCTTATGTTTTCTGAAAGATACGTTGTTAGTACTTTTATAATCAAATAACTTGTCTGTAATAAATATCCATATTTTATATGTATAACCTCCATTACAGATTTTATTGATAAACTAATCTCTGTTCCTTCTTCTTTTCCTACTTGATGGTGTTTGTGTTTACCACAAAACATTTAATCACTAATACACCATAATACTTTTCAATTCAACTAACATAAGAACAAGCAAAAGGAACATATATATTATGGCAGATGTTTTGTTCTTTCCTAAAAACATAAAAAACTTCCTACGGACAGAATAAATGCAGTAGCAACTCCAAAACACCACAAAATTTAGAATAATATCTAGATAAGGTTTAAAATAATAGATACCTTATACTTTGACAAGCAAAGGAATATCAAATGTAGCAATATTTTTGCTAATGAGCGACTGAAATTGCAAATGAAGCGCGGGATTTAAATATCCCGCACTTCATTTGCAATTTCAGTCGCCCTCATTAGTCTCCCTAGTTCGAACTAGGGGGCTAGTGTAGACGTACCCTATATTTTTATCACTCTCTACTTTCTCCAAGTGAATAATAATTGAGATAATAAGGCTTTTAAATTGTATTTTTCACCCTACTGTTAGAAGGTCATGAAGAGTTTCAAATGTCCTCATATCATGGTCCTTCAGCACCCTCTAGTTGTAAATTCTGCTTGTAGAATGATATCTACCAGCTTCATTCTGGAATAGGATGCAGAAGTGCAAAACTAATTGCCTGTTTGGGAATACAGATATTAAGTACTGTGATGACATAGAATAAAATAATAGCAGGCTCAATAAAAGCTAAGATTGAGAACTGTAGCTACTAATACAATAGGGCTACATCTACACTGGCATGATTTTCCGGAAATGCTTTTAACGGAAAAGTTTCCGTTAAAAGCATTTTCGGAAAAGCGTGTCTAGATTGGCAGGGCGCTTTTCCGAAAAAGCACTTTGCGAAAGCGTCGTCCAATCTAGATCGCTTTTACCAAAAAAGCCCGATCGTCATTTCGCGTCGGGGCTTTTTGGCGAGAAAACACTACTGTGCCGTCTACACTGTCTACACTGGCCTTTCTGGAACAGTTTTCCGAAAAAGACTTTTGCCTGAAGAAGCAACATAGTTTTCGGGAAAAGCACTGATGATTTTACATTAGATCGCCAGTGCTTTTCCGGAAATTCAAGCGGCCAGTGTAGACAGCTGGCAAGTTTTTCCGGAAAAGTGGCTGATTTTCCGGAATAACTTGCCAGTGTAGACACAGCCTAGGAGTTGTTAAGGAAACAATTTGACAATTAAGATATTCTCATATTGAAAGGAAAACGTTCAATTCCTCCTGCGACAACAGCAGATTTATATTTAGATGAAACATGATAGTTCTGAACGACCTACATATTGGAGCAATCTGTTCTGAAGAGAGGAATCTGTGCTAGTTTCAACTTACAGTTTCCTTTAAGTTCTCCCACCTAGACTCTTTGTCAGCAGAACGAACACTGATTTCCATTCTTCTTTAAATCTGAACATATTCATTCCAAGATTCACTTGAGCCTCAGGGAGTTCAAAATAGGAATGGAGTTGCCCTGTGTCTCCTCTGTGCTGTCTGATACAACCCATCTCCAAGATGCCCCTGAACAGTATAGAACCTGCTAAGAGAACAGCGAAATGGATCAAATTTTATATTTGAATATGATAAGAACTTGTACGTGAGTATATATCTTAAGATCTTAAAATGCATTCCACCAGGTCCAAAACAACACATAACTGTAATTTCCATGGAGATTAGTTTGTCTGTTGCCTGGAGCACAAATCACACATTTATGCATCATTACTCTCTAGAATTGGCATCTAAATCAGATGTCCAATTTTGGAGAGCAGTTCTAAATGGTTATAGGACAAATCCTCCTCCTTTTATCCTGAAGGGATGTTACTCCTAGTTTCTTTTCTACAAGAGGGAATCTATACAAACAATTCTTGAAAGAAAAAGAAAGACTTATTGATAAATAACCTAACTGTTAGAAAACATTGCCCATATCAAACCACTTCCAAACCAAGATTCTTACTACTGTGTCTTTAGCAGTTTAACTAGGGTTCATCTACAGTGCAACACTATTTCAAAATAACTAGCGCTATTCTGAAATAACTTAGTCCACGTCTACACAGCAGGCAGTTATTTCAAAATAGTGTCAAAATACTGTCAAGCTGGAGGACTTCTTACTCTGACTCCTGTAATGCTCATTGTACGAGGAATAAGGGAAGTCAGAGGAAAAGTGCTCTATTTCAAAATAAGTTCTATGTATACACTCCCTATTTCGAAATAAGCTATTTCAAAATAAGATACACAATTGATGTAGCTCAATTTGTGTAGCTTATTTTGAGTTAAGCCCTGCAGTGTAGATGCACCCAGAGAGGAAAAGAAAGTGGGTCAGGCTAATCTATCTCTGAATATTTCTCAGCCGCCAATACCCACTCCACATTTCATTGTAAATCTTCAGTGCATTAGCTTTGCCTTGTTTCTGATTTCATCAGACAATACTATAATCATTGATCATCTTGAATTTATTAACACAAAGTGGTGATACCATGTGACAGCCTTGGCGATTACTTTTGGTATGGTAAATAAATCCAAAATTGTCATTTTGGAATCTCTTTGGGAAACTTAACTGAGTGTCTACAACACAGGCTTGCCTCTGCAGTGAGACACTTTGTGCAAGTGGAATGATGAAGTGAAAACTGTCAGTACAATGTGCTCCCTGGATGTCTTGAAATCATATTGGCTTTTTGCCATATTTGCATTTTGTTATGATTCACTCACAGGTGTGGTGAAAGTGATTTACTTTGGGATTTTGTATTACTATGAATAGTGCAAAAATCGAAACTTACACTCACATACACATTTGGCAGGGTTGGAGCTGAGGCCAGCAATAAGACTGCGAATGTGATTGAATAAGGCTTGATCTGTATGTTTAAAGTGTACATGAATAGTAAATAAGATGAAAAGATATTGACATTTTTAGTGCTCGTGTGTGAATGGTACCTATATTTCACCACCGTTAGATACACGTCACTATAGAATTATATGTTGTTTGGAAGAATATCCCCTACGGGCATGATATTTCCCAGCTCTGTCTAGAACCTCAAGATTATTGCTGAAAACAAATTATGACAAACAAATTGTTACATTTTCAAAGTCTAATTAGATTTTGACGATTACCCTCTAAATTTAAAATATCCTTCTCAGTGTTTAACAAGTGTTTACAGTATTTGTTTTTTTCTTAGTATCCAAGGCAGGCTTTTTTGGATTAAAATGGTCATTTATTTTATTCCTGAAGACCTGCTTGCATTGGAATTTGGAACTGGTTGGATATCTGGCCATTTCAAAGGCTGCACAGCAGAGGGATTCTGAGGTCCAGATCCTCAGACAGTATTTAGATACCTAAATACTTTTGATGATCCAGAACTAAGTGTCTGTCTCCTCCTAGAGATCTCTTTCAGGATCAGGCCTATATTAGAGAATGGTACATTCAATAAAATATTAATAGGAAAAACATTATTCATTATAATATATTTAAGCAATATATTGTTACTTATCTATTAGTGCTTCACATTTGTTAATTGGCTCTTTATTAGGACCTACTGATTTCCTAAGAAATTATTAAATGAAGGTTGTCTTTAAGCAAACATAAATACAGGGAAAGGTGTCCTTTAGTTCAACATAGGTGGGAAATGAGGTTACTATTGTTCCCTCAAACTATGCCAAGCAATCTCTGGTTTCTTTGGGCCTTAAAAGTCTTGAAGGATTTGAGGATGTCACTATTGCTACAGAAAGAATAATTAAAGTCCTCTTCCCCATTTTATTTTTAGCGTGCATCTAGACATCATCCTTCTGTTGGAATAAGCTACGCAATTTGCACTACACAAATTGCGTAGCTTATTCCGAGTCTAGGTCGAAAGAGCTTATTTTGAAATTTGGCACTTTGTAGACAGTGCCAAATTTCAAAATAAGGCACTATTCCAACAAATCCCTTACGTTACAGAGATGCTGGAATAGCGTGCCTGCTATTTCGGGAAATAGCAGGTGCATTTAAAGATGCGGCATTACTATTTTGGGATACCTCTGGTATCCTGAAATAGCACCACAGTCTAGATGTACCCTTACAGAGCAAAATAGAGAAGAAAATAACCATAGGGGCAACAAATAGGGACAGAAGAGGACGGGTGGAAATAGAGGGAAGCTGCCAACTTTCTGCTCTCATTGCAAAAAGCCCACAATAGTAAAGCTGTTCTGTAGTAATGACCCAAATACCAAGTTGGAATAATATTTACTGCCATAGCAGAATTTTGGACTATTATTGAGGAATGCTGGAGTATAAATCTATCGGGATCTTGGATTCCTGCAAAAATTTATCCTAAGAGATTTTAAACAGAAAATACCATCTATTTATCTAAGTTTGGAAGCACTTTATTATCTCATATATTACAACCACATTTTATTGCTTTATTTATCATATTCTCCTATGCTATTTCCATAGGAAAGCATTTTAAATTAGGAAGGTATGGGGGTTTTGTTTGTGATTTTATTTTTTACATCTACAAAATATTGAACCATATTACAGTTTACCTTACTTTTTTGAGCAATATAAAAAAGACATGGTGCATTTTAAATGACAGCTTCTCACATTGAATTTGCCGATCTCCATCATGAAAGTCTTGATGAAAACAAGTTGGCAGGGAAAAAATCATGGTTAGAAATGAATCCATTAATGCAAGAAAAACTCATGCTGAGAGTCTGATGAACATTGACAATTGTACTAAACCATTTTTGCTGAAAGGAGATTCTGTATTTAAAGACAAGAAAACATTCAATCTCCAATTACTTTCCATTTCCCAACAGAAAAGAAAAAATTGCTTTACTGAAATTATCAGTTAATCTTTTCCATTATCATCATCGTGTCACTCCCTGCCAATGGAGGACTGTTTTCTATAGTAAACGCTTTAGTGTTCTAACCATTTTCTTTTTAAATGATTCAAGGGCTGAAGTAGTTTCTACTTACTAGATAAAAATTGTGGGCCACATCATTTGAATCTACCTGAATTTTTCTTTGTGCAGAATTGTAGTAAACGTGGAGACACCAGTTTGCCCCCCAGGTATACTTTAGAGCAGCATCAGGGAGGAAGGATGGTCTTTAGGGTATACCAGTGGCCAATAATTCAGGAGATCTGGATTCAGTTCCCAGCACTGTCACAGACTTCCTGTTTGACTTTGGGCGGTCACTTCTATCTTTCCCTCAATTCCCCTCAATGTAAAAGGAGGATAATAATTCTTCTGTTCTCTCATCCTTTGTCCTCTCTATTTAGATTATAAGCTGTTTGGGATCATTATTGACCCATACCATTGTGCCTACCACAATGGAATCATGATATCAGTTGCAGCCTCTAGACACTCTTATATTAGAAATAATTAATAATGACTTGGATCAGTTAGTAACAACCACAGTTCTACGGGCAGAGAGGTAGAGGAAAGCCACCTTTGTCTTCCTTATGATCAATGCCCTGAATTGTGTTAAGGATATTCATTCTCTGACTTCAAAATTTCTGATTCACTGTTCATTTACACCAGGTTTACAGCATTGTTACTCCCCATTTACCCTGGTGACAATGAGAAAAGAATCAGTCCTTCGTGTTTACACATAATCTTACATTCTATTATTTCCTGAAGCTCTAAATAATATTCCTAAAATGGCCTAACATTCTTCCCCTGATCAAAATTCTAGGAGTACCTGCAGACTTTCTAGAAATAGGAAATACTATATTTTGTGGAACTTATAAATATTTTTTATTTATTAATTTAATACAATAGAAAGCCTAGGACTAAAGCTGCATGAAATATTGTTTGTCAGGATTTAACAAAGTACTTGACATCTTTTCTTAAATTATCATTGTCATTTGGCTACTACTTCCAAAATACATCAATATCAGATTATATATGCATTTTTATGAGTTGTCTATATTAATTGGTCATTTTGGTCATTTCCTATCATGAAGTGGAGAATCTATTACTGTAATTTTTAATTATAAAATTGGACATACAGTTATGAATTGGAATTCATTTTTCGTTTTCAAAATGTGAACAAGTGTTTTATATAGTACAATTAATAAGCCTGCTTTGTGAAGATTAATGTTCACATCTTGGTATTTGCCATTTACTAAAATAATTTTTAAGCAGCACTTGAAAAACATGAATGTGTTAGTTGGGAATGTAAGGCAAAAATTCACTAAACACTGAAGAAGGGAGTTGAGTTTATGTAAGCAATGCAATCTTGGATACTCTTTTTGTAGGCCATAGTTCAGTACCTTTGAAAATCTGATAATCCATTCCCTAAACAAAACCATGGTAATTTCTGAGTCAGCACATACTCTGTAAATTGATAGTATCAATTTCACACTTTTGACATGCCCGTAAACAAATTACCACTGCTCCAGGTTAAAGTCCTATCAGGGTAAAAATCTTGCTTTAATGTTTCACCTATTACAGGATAATACTACTCAATCTTTTAATTTCTCTGCCAGTTGTTTAATGGAATAGTATAACAAATCTTTTATTCACAAGCATCACATGCTCACATCTATGCAACTGGAAGCCTTGCATTGTTTTCATAAGGCACTGGTTTACAGATGACCAGTGACTCAAAATACTAAATGAATCATTTAGGAGGGCTAGTGGTGAAAATTTCATTCCAAATCAGAGCAATTGTAGCACAGACAACTGTTCAGCTCCTATGCTGGGGCAGTGAGGCCACATCATTATTTTATTCCTCTGTACCATTAGCAAAGTCATATTCAGCAGAACTCATCACGGGTGCTACGCAGGCTTGTGATTTGACTCAACTACATTACTGTCCTTATCTCCCTGAGAAAAAAAATTCCATTTATTTATCTGAAAGAAATTCAGCCAGATCCAGCTAAAGTGAGGGCCAGATGCATACAGGCCAGATGAGGAAGGTATATATAGCTTCACTCTGTTTTGCTAAGTGAGGCTTAAATGTGTTGGGTAAATGCACCTCATTACCTGTGAATTTAAACCTTGTTCCTCATAGCTGTTGTTTACCAGACATTAGACTTGGGTCTACTTAGCTTTGTGGCAGGTGGTGACTGACCAACGGAATGCAATGATTCCTCCATCAAAGGTGACCTGTGACACCCTCCTCTATGCCAATCAAGTAAGAGCTTAGAACCCATAACTGTCACCTTCCATGTTGTGTCCATGTTGCCAGCAAGGATGGAGTGTGCTCTCCATGTTGTGTGGCTGCAGGAGCCTGAGCAGTATATATGAGGTGCTGTTTTACCATGTGTCAGCATCATCTCTTGACTTCACTGGTTTAGACAAAAGAAAGGACAGGAGTCAATACATTTGGAATACTGCAGGAGTTGCCAGTGCAGGGGAGATTTTCCATCTGTCTGTTTTTTGGGGTTCCATTCCAAAACTGGACCCTTCTCCTGTTCTCCTGGGGCTGATAATCAGTCTGTCCAGTGTGGATGTCACTGGCAGCAACAATAAGTGAATTTACTCATTTGCCTATCCAGTTTGATAGGTCCACTTTGGAAAGCTTTGAAATGAAAAGCAGAGCGAAGCAAAGATATGTTCTTGCTCCTGCACTCTTTGGAATCTTCTTATCAGTACTCTTTAACTGTACATTTAAGGACATTAAGGATGAAATGTATCTCCACACAAGATCAGATGGGAAACTCTTCAACTTATGTTCCGACTTATGTCAAAGAGCTGATGATGTTGCCCTCATAGCCCACAATGAAGATCTACTACAAGAACTCATGGACTGTCTTTCAAGTGCCTATCAAACATTTGCTGTCACCTTCAGAATCAAGAAAACAGTTGTATTAGGACAGGGGGTTCCTTAAATGCAAACAAGCTAGAAGTAGTCCAGAAGTTTAGCTATTTAGGTTCTACAGTGACCACCAACCTCTCACTGAATGAAAACCTAATGTTCACATTAGAAAGGCTGACACTACCTTCAGCAGATTAACTAAGCATGAAGCAACTCAAAGCTTAGCATCAAGACCAAAATGCTAGTGTACCGAGCTTACATCCTCAGCACTCTCATGTATGGTAGGGAAACATGGACAACTTATGCTCATCAGGTGAAAACGTTAAACAGTTTCCACATACTCAACACCAACTGGCAAGATAAAATCACCAACACAGAGGTTCTTCAAAGGGCAAATGTATTAAGTGTGACAGCTGTGCTCAAACAAAGACGACTGTGCTGGCTGCACCATCTGAGTAGGTTGGAAGACGGATGCATACCCAAGGACATGTTATACAGGGAGCTATTAGAGGTTATAAGAACAACAGGCCATCCCAAGTTTCACAATAGACACATGCAAACAAGATATGAAGGAATTTAGAATTGATCCTGACCAATGGGAAATCTTGGCAAGTGATTGTAATTAGTGGTGCCATCATCTCCATCAGGGTATCAAAGACCATGACAACAGCTGGCTCCTAGAGCTGGCAGTGAAAAGAGTCCATAGGAAGCAAGCAGCTCCCAATCAAGACACATTCATCTGCAAAAACTGCCAAAGATAATGCAAATCTTATATTGGACTATTCAGTCACATAAGATAGTGCAAGCCATCTACATCATAGGCTGCAATTCCCACCATTTCTTGTAAACAAAAGGATGCCAACTAGTCAAAGACACTCAAGCTAGCAGCAAAAAGGAAAAATGAAAAAATAGTTTCACCAGAAAGAGGAAGCCTGCCAAACAATCAGGGCAGATACTGGACTATAGAGGTGCTGAGATATTATAATTGGTCAAGGAAATTCCAAAAAAATACTAGTTTGAGAGCGTATTGCTTTAAGAGTAATAAGACAGATTCACTACTATACTGAGGAATATTATAAAAAGTTGTCTTAATTGGATTGAAGTGTTTGATGTAAGACTTCAGAATTCACTAGTCTTGCCACTGTTCAGGAATCTTTGGTTACTATTCTAAATCCTCAGAGGGCTCATATCACAAATTACAGTATGGATCAATAATATATTATCATTATTTATAATATTTTAGCATTCATTATATAAATCTACTTTGCATGTGTGTAGATATATTTTTTGAAAAACAGTCATGTGACTGACATTCTCTCTCATTCTGTCTAAGCACCTGGTTTTAAATGTCTAAACTCTGCAGAACCATCAATTCAGATTCAAACAGGATCAACTGAATCATGCCTCCTTCTAAGATAGGTACAACATTCACATTCTTTATGTTTGGTTCTTGTCCACAATACCTTAAATCCAAGGTCCAGTCTACGCTGTATAGACTTTAATCATTTCATGGCACATTTTGTAGAAGTAAGATTTGCTTGAATATTTTTGCTCAACCAATGATCCCAGTTTGCTAAGATATTAGATACATTTTGCTGTTCATGCTTCTATCCACAACCACGTGGAGTATAAGTATGGAGCAAGCATGTACACAGATGACATTGTCCATGATACATGTTAGCCTTATATATCATCCCCGTATGCAGTTTATGGATCTGCCACTGTTCAAAATCATAATGGATGTATGAGCACTTCCACTTATGCAATCAATGAAGAAAGTCCAGCTTATTCCTGAAAACCAATTTTTTTGTTGTCACTGCTCTTGTCTATATTGGTAATAAGTAGGGCTGTCAAGTGATTTAAAATATTTTAATTGCTTGCGCCTCCCCTTTGAAACGCTGCCACGGAATTTCAACAGGGCAGCTCTGCATGGACCCCGGGATCAGCTAGAGTCCCCAGCTGACCCCGGGCTCCATGCAGTGCTGTCCCTTTGAAGCGCCATGGTGGAACATCAAAGAGGCAGTGCAACATGGAGCCCAGGATCAGCTGGAGTTCCCAGCTGATTCCAGGCTCCGCGTTGCACTGCCCCTTGGAAACGCTGTCCCGGCGCCTCGAAGGGGCAGCACATTAGAAGCCCGGGATCAGCAGGAATGCCCAGCTGACCCTGGGTTCCACTGCCACGGGGAGCCCAGGATCAGCTGGGAGTCCCCAGCTGACCCCGGGCTCCAGGGTTGCCCCTTTCAAACGCTGCCTCCGCGTGCATGGCACTTCCCCAGAATAATTTGCAGATTGTACACTTCAGTACCTCCTAGCATGTGTCATTGGCCAAAACTTAAGCAGTAAAAACGGTATTTGTTTGCACCAGAGATGGCTTTGTTATCATACACATAGACAGCTCAGCCTGAATCTGAGTGGCTTTATCCTCAAAATAATGGAAAAATGTGTCACAGATGGATGCAAATAACATGTATTGATATACTAAATCACAATGCACTAGAAACTTCAACATTATTTTTATAACTAAACTACTCCAAAAATGCAGTGAATGATGTTAAATGACCTTATTAGATATTTGCTTATTATTTTCCATTATTTGTAATAGCCATTCTAAAGCTTCATGATGCAATTTCTTTCTCTACCAATATTCTAAAGGAGAAATTTAGTCTGGCAGTGTTTGTTGACAGTAGGAGGGAGTACATGGTCTGGGAGGAAATTGTGACCTGTGGTGAGTAGTGTAGTGGGTTTGGGTAGTGACTTGGGGCAGGGAGCAGGGGAGCAGAAAGGGCTGGGGATTCAGAAGACGGCTCTGGCCTGAAGATGCTTACCTTGGACAGCTCCCAGCCAGCAACCCAATGGGGACCCTGAGGCAGGCTTCCTACCTGCTCCAGGCCCAGGCTGCTCAAAATGGCTGGAGGCTCCCTCCATGTGCTACTACTTACCACACTTCCCTGGCTGGGGAGACTTCATGCACTGCCCCCACCTCCAGTCCAACCATTGCCTCTCCCATTGGTTGGTTTCCTAGAGGGAGTTGCCAGCCATTTTGAGAAGTCTCAGGCAGCAGCAGGCAGAGAACCTACCTTGGGGTCTCAGAGTGGCAGGCCATCAGCCAGATTCAGCCCATGAGCCATATCTTGCCAACCCATGTCCTAGACCGAAGACCCCTCTGTATCAAAGTTTCCCATGTCAAGTACTTATACATTGCATCACTTCTTCATCTTTTCTTTGGTAAGTTGAATAGTTGGAGCTCCTTGAATATTTCAATATAAAGCATTTTTCTCATGGGTCTTCTCTGAGCCTGCTCCAATTTTTCAACACTCTTCCTGAATAGTGGACACCAGAACTGGATAAGATAGAGTTCCAGCACCCAACTCAGGCTCCTTCTCATTCTCTCCAGCTTCTAGCAGCATCACCCTATCTGGGGTTCTGCAGCTCTGCCAGCCACACTTCTTCAGCTCCAGCAAGGAACTACCTGGCAGTTCTTTATATTAGCTTGCTGGGTCCTGACTGGCTGCTTCTCAAACAGCTACTCCAGGGAGCCTAGAAGACTTCTCTACAGCTCTTTTCTGGAGCAAGGTGTGGCAAGGCCACTAAACCTCCAGCAAGGAGCCTTGGGGCCTAGTCCACCCTGTCACTCCCCTCCCTAGTCTTTTTCGGTTACTGCTTCCCAAGATAGAGACCTATATACTGTAATTATGGTCTATATTCTTTGTCCCTAGATGTATGACTTTACATTGCCTGTACTGAAATGCACAACGTTTGCTTGCACCCAATTTACCATGCAATCTGGATTCCTCTGTATCATTGACCTGCCCTCTTCTTTATTCATGACTTTCCCCAATCTTTATGTTATCTGCAAATGTTATATATGATTATTTTAAATTTTATTCTGGGTTGTTAACAAAAATATAAAGCAGCATTGGGCCAAGAACCAATTCCTGCAGGACCCCACTAAAAACCTGACTTCTTACTAGAATCATGTCCATTTTTGTGCAAAGAGAATTGAACATGAATTTCAGACATATTACAGGCCTGTACGCAGGGGGAGGGTGAAGGGTACAAATGCACTCCTATTAACCTCCGAGTAAGCATGAGGCTGGGGCAGTACATTGCCCTAGCCTCCCTCCCCCCTATGCTCCAGTCAGCTGGGGGAAGGCAAAAGAGGCACGTTGCCCCAGCCTCCCTCCCTGGTGCTCTGGCCAGCCAGGAGAAGGCAAGGGCTGATACCCTTGCCCCACAGGAGCGGCGCAGGGGCTGGCCTGGGCAACGGGGGTGGGGCAGCCACCAGTCCCTCCAATGGATTGCATCCCCACACACAGAAATTCCTGCATACAGGCCTGTATTATGTGGGCTTTTTATAAAATATTAATTAGCATGGCAATTTTATTCTTACTATGTTAGCATAATTTATTATCAACTATTTTTTCTCTCCCTTGCCTGTCAACATCTCTTCACTGAAATAATGACTATAGAAAAAAAGAATGGAGAGATGCAGAATGCCTTATTTTATTGTCAGCATAACTTTCTACTTCTCTTTTTAACTTCTGATGTGATCACCTTATTGCAGTTTCTCTGGGATGTATATATTATCCTCTTATTTGAAATATTTCACTTCAATTGCAGTCAGTGGGCTTACCAGAGTGCAGCTGACAAGAGAATGGTACCAAATGGCTTGGATATTTTTTCTGCAGTTGGCTACCTAGTGAAATAAAAACAAAAACTGATTACTTAATTCTATAATAGCACAATCAGACTTTTGCTACTGTGTTGTTATACCTGAAAACCATGCACATAGCTAGTCTATGCTAAATATCCATTATTTTTTTTACCAATCTTCACTCTTTTACCCTTGCCACTTCTTTGTTTCGCTCATTTATTATTACTTGTCTTTTAGGCCTTCATTCTACATAGCTTGCAGGTGGACTGCTTAGCCCTTACAACACAGGATCAAGGCCTTCAATTGTAATCTCCTTGGGGTAATCTCTTTTATTATATAAATGTACAGTGCTTAATACAATGGGACAGAGCTTGTTTTAGTTCCCTAATTGTTACTTGGATGTAAGTAATAAAAATAATATTTTACTAGCTACAGGATAAAACATGCCATCATGAATTATACTTATGACATTTTTTGCAAAGAAATATATGTGCACATGAATAGATATTTTTCTACATATATGTATTGGCCAGTTTAGATATTTTCCAAACTGTAAAGGCAAAAAATCTGCATGATGGATTTATTCTAAATTTCACTTTTATCCAAGCACAAAATAGTTTCAGACTTTTTTGCTATTGTTTGTTTTCTTGTGTACTCTCCAATTCAAATACACAAATAGGATTTTGTTTGCTTGTTTAAATGTTGAAATATCACTCACAAATTAAGACATGCCAAATTTGTGTCACAGTGAATTTTTAGAGTAGAGTTCTTAGTTCCTGAGATTGGAGAGATAGACTGCACATAACTGTGCTAAAGTTAAATGTAGTATGGCATTTGACACATATTATCAGACATAATGACTGTGGATTTGATTGTTCTCCAAATATATGCTCAAAGGAATTATTTATATGCACATTTTCCCTGGACAATGTGAAGTGCAGTGGGGCCAGTCATTTCAGTGAAGCTTACTACCCCCTTCCCAGAGCTCTGTAATGCCCTTTCATGTAACAACACGATACGAGCACCGAGCAGCGTATCCCAAATAGAGATTAGGCAGGGACCAGAGTGGGATTGTGTGACTGTGTAAAATTTGTGAGACTCCCTTCCCTCCCCCCTCCAAAACTGGGCACCTAACCACAACGTAAGGTAGTTGCACACTTTATTTCTTTTTGTATTGAGACTATCCATCATGTAGAACACCCTCCTTTTCCCCAGAGTTTCCAAAGGAATTCCCTGATAGAATGGTTGCAATGATGTTGCACTTCTCAAAAACTATATGGCATGTAAAGCTTTTTCAGTTGATCCTGATCTCTGGCAACTGCTAGTTTGGAGGCTGCAGGCCCTGATGTTATGCTTAAAAGAAGCACACAGGACCATTTTCAGGGGGGCAAGGCAACACACCACATGTATTGATAATGTAACAAAGTAGCATATGCATTTACACACACACACACATCCTGCTGATGGAATAGTTACCAGTCTGTTGCTCAACCCAATTTATTGATGAGATAAATTGAGTACAAGGGAGGAACTGGGTTCTTGTCAGTCTGGACTGATCCTCTATGGTCGTAGCAGGACAGAACCCAAAGAACCATACAAGACACCCCATCCTTTATAGGATTTTTCTTCCATACGAGTCTATGCATTTTGCCTTGTGAGGCCTTAATCAGTCATTCAGCATCACAATCAGTTTTTCTGTAACAAAATACAGGACTATGTAGCACTTTAAAGACTAACAAGATGGTTTATTAGATGATGAGCTTTCGTGGGCCAGACCCACCATCTTGTTAGTCTTTAAAGCGCTACATAGTCCTGTATTTTGTTTCAGCTACACCAGACTAATACGGCTACATTTCTATCACAGTTTTTCTGTGACATGTTTATCTGGAGGTTGTTCTCGCAGTCATCTGATATCAGTATGCTGATGACCACTCCTGCATGTTGTCTTCTGGTGAAACTTGTTATTGGTTCCCTATCAAGGGGTGCTTGCCACTAACTTCAGCGTTCATCAATCTGCCTCAGTCCAGTCTGCATGCTTCTGAGTGTCCAGCGCCTCCCTGACCATTTGGGCATTCAGTGGCCTTCACACTTATCTCTCCTAAAACATTCTCTCTCTCATCCACACAAACAATACATTTACAACACAATTGCAGCACAGAACAAAGGGTACTTCTAGTCACTTTAACAAAGTTACAAAGTCTTTTAAATTAAACTTCTTTCTATCTATTACAAGTCCTTACCTAATATTAACATCACTATGTAGTACAATGTTCCATCCCTTCACTTTAACATCAGAACATGCTAACATCAAACAGAGCTGGAGCTAAGTTAACAAAGCTGCCTGGCCTGTCTGAGGTCTACATCTTGTGTTTAAGTTTAATCCAAACCTTATGCTATAATATACATTTCATTATAACTAAATAACTTATTACCTACAAAATTACAAGGCTACACTGATTCTTCTGTAGAAAGGAGAGAATAACAGAACCTAATAGAAAAATCAACAGGAAAACATCAGTTTTTCTTTCCAGAAAGGTCTTTTTTCTAAAGAAGGGGCAATTGCCAATATTCTTATTCTGTGTGATATGAACTGTGCACTAAAAATGCATTCACTATTCACCATTCATTGGCAATTTTTTTGCAAAGTATGTATTAAAATATTCTTACATAAGATACATTTCAGGGCCGCTTATGGCAAACTGAAATGTGTTCACTTATAGTTCACTGTAAATTTATCTATCGGTGGTTAAGTGTGAATTCTGGAAAATAAACGTGAAAGCTAATTAAATTTGGTTATTTGAGAATTTGATAAGCATTCATAAATAAAAGCACTTCATTAGCCACTTAACTGTATTAGTGTGACAATTAAAAACAGGTTTTCCAGCTACAGGAGCTGGAGACAAAGCCAACATTCATTCAGGTGAGATCTGCATGAGGATAGAATAAAAAAACGAGCTAACTCAAATAAAATTCTGTCCCCCCCCCCCTTTTTAACCTCTGCTTTCAATCTTATCTTTCCTATTGTTATGTAGAAAGATGTTTGTGGAGGTTTATCTCACTTTTTTAAATTATTATTCAAACCTTCCAAAAAAACACAGTCCAAAGTTAAGCACCCAAATTCATGTTTTAATTTACAGGCTGAGGTAGGAGCTCAGCATCTGGGATTTTAAATCAGGACACTCATTCAAGTGCGGACATTTGGAGTGAGGTGCCCAATTATTGGCATCCAGGTTTGATAACGTTGTACAGGAGGTTTGGGTGAAGGCTTAGGGTTTTCCAAGCAACCTAAGGCGATTAGGCTCCAGCGCTATTAGGCACCCAACACCCTTAAGCTTCTCTTGAGAGCCTAAGTGATTAACCAAAACGAATCATGCGTGGAAGCCAGTGCCCTTTCCTTTCTCTCGCTGCCCAAAGTTTAACGGATCCCCACCTACTGCGCGGACCGGAGCCGCTTAGGGCCCAGCACCGCCTCTGCCGCAGACCAGGCGAGCCCTGTCCCGGGGCGCGCCAAGAGCGACAGAGCCCGAACGCCGGTCACTGAGCGGCACGCGCGGCCGCTTCGCGCCCCTTTCGACTCCACCCCGAGGGCAATGGGCCAGCCAGCGTGCCAGGGCTGTGGCTGCCGGCCGGAAGCCGCCCAGCATGGAGCATGCAGGAGAGCCGCGCTGCTGCAGTTCCCCCTGCCGCCGCCAAGCCCGTGCGAGGCTCTCAGGTGGGGGGAAGGGAGGCCCTGCGCTGAGCACACGCCATCCCCTCCTTGACCCAGCCATTGACACATAAGGGAGGCCTTTGCCCAGCATAACTGGGGGGAGGGGGGGGCGGTTAAGCCAGCGAGCCTGGCCCTGCCCCCAAGCGAGCCGGTCGGGAGCTCGCGGCAGCACCGGGGGTCGGCGGCTGCTTGGTGGCTCTTGCTGCGGCGCTGTCCGCGGTGCGCAAAGGCGCTAGCCGCCTGGTAAGCGCTGTCCCGGCGGCGGCGGTGCTGGCGAGCAGCGGGAAGCAGCCGCAGCTGCAGCAGCCCCGATGCGAGGCGGGCGGGCGAGCAGCGCTCCAGGGCCGGGGGCAGGGAGAGAGAACGTGGGGGTGGGTGCGCGGCCCCGCGCGCTCCGCTGCTCGCGCACGCGCGCCAGGTTCTTCCCTGCTCCCCAGCCTGTGAGCTAGAGCGAGGGGGTGAGAGAGTGTGAGTGCATGTGCTGGGACCACGGCAGCGTTCAAGCAGCCGCCTTACTTCTGGAGCCGGGACAAGGACCAGAGCAGCAGCCCCTTGTGCAGAGGGCTTCTCCCGCTTCGGGTTTATTTTCATTTCTTTGGGTGCTCTGGTCCCTCGCCCATCATTGCAGAGGATCTAATTCGCTGGCGAGCGCGGACAAAGAAGGGAGAGGAGGAGGAAAGGGATCCTTTGTGGCTGTGTGGATGCTCTACTTTTCATGGAAATGCAAAAGATTATGCATATTGCTGTCTTCCTGGCTCCTGTGTTTTGGGGACTGATTTGGGGGGTCTCTTCTAACAGCATACAAATAGGTAGGTGCCTCTGCGTGGGCGGATTTTATTTTTTCTAATTGAGTTTCCATTTGGATGGGGTTATTGATTCGCTCATTCACAGCTGGCTTTGCGTTCGAGTGTGCATGGCATGTCAAGCCCCGGGTGCTCTGCGTTATACACACACGTCCGTGTGCGATTTTCTGTCACCCTCCTCCCTTGGGGAATGATGGCTAAGCTCCCCTTTGTCTTAAACAGAAAGGCAAGCTGGTCCGATGGAGATTTGCCGACGCTAGCTAGCTCTGCACGTTATTAAGAGGCTCAGGGACTCGGAGCTCTCTGGTGTGATGCAGAAGCAACTGCTCCTGACAAAATGCCATGCCCCTCAGCTACAGCTGACTCGAGCAGCTCCCTCGCCACAGAGCGAGCGTGCCTTTATGCTGCCCCTCTCCCTGACAGCGTGAATAAGTGGCTCCCAAGCGCTGCCATGCCCCAGAGTGATGCCTGAAGCCTCCCACTTTGCAGCACTGATCTGTTCTCTTGTTCTGTTGTATGCGTGTCTGTTTCCCTGCAGGGGGGTTGTTTCCGAGGGGTGCCGATCAGGAATACAGTGCCTTTCGGGTAGGGATGGTTCAGTTCTCCACTTCGGAGTTTAGGCTGACGCCCCACATCGACAACCTGGAGGTAGCCAACAGCTTCGCCGTCACCAACGCTTGTGAGTAATGAATCCCTCGTGTCATTCAAATAACCGTGGGGGGAGGCGTGAGATCTCCGGGACCCTTGTCCTCCTGTGTTTGGGGGAGCGTGGGAGGGGAGCGGGGACGCGTGCGCACTGGGAATGGGGCGGTGGGAGGGGGTGGCGTGCAGCGCTTTGCCCCCGGGGGCTGCGGGGCATGTTCGGGGAGAACGCGCCCATCTAAAGCGCTCCCCTGGCGATGACTTGGGGGCTCAAAGGCGGCCTCCTTCGCGGATGGTCCAAGTTTAAAATGGTTCATTTTTTGCTCTTTCCATACATTACATAAGCCTGGATTGCTGCACGTAGCCTGGGACCATACGCGAGCCCTCCTGGTCCAGCTGGACAGGCAGGCTCGGCAAATGAAAGGCTCCACGCTCAGCTAGGAGCTGTTGAATGGAGATCCATTTAGCTCTCCAATTAATCAATTCAACTTAACTGGGAGAGCCTGCTGCCCGCAGATGCTGTGCAATGCTAGGTCCGTGGCGCGGCGGTCCTGGCTTCTGTCTTGGTGTAGTACAGCGGTGCCCTGACAAATCAACCAGGCCATGCAAAGGCGATCGGGAGCTGGGGGAAGCGAAACGGGAGTGGATCTGAGCATCGGTAGCTAAATGAGACACGGATCAGCCATTTTACTGTTTGCAATGCTCCATATTACATCAGGCTCCCCCTTTCTCCCATTTCCCCAATAATTCAAGCCTCCTTGAGGAGCCCCTACTGGGTGGGAGGGGGCATCTTAACGAAGAGATCAGCAAAGCGATCAAATTTTCGGGAGGCAAGGCGCATTAAGAAGGAGCCTGGTCACTGTATAAAATCCCTGCTACCTCGAGGATTGTACTGATGGAAAACTGAGTCCTTTCTTCCTAGACACAGACTGAGGTTTTCTTACAATCTCTTGTAATTGCATAGGGCCACAATAGTTGTTATCCCTGCCCATCCTCACGATTTCCCTGTGTTCAGTGGTTTTGCTCAGACAATAGGTAAAATAAATGCTAAAGTGACGGGGGGGAAATACCACAGTAAAACCAGCTCAGGAAAGCTCCTATTCACATCCTCAGGTGCAAACCACATCGCCTTATCTGAAATGTTTGATTGAACGATTAACAATTTTGACTGAGCTTTGTAGACTCCAGAGCCGTGATCATTGCCACATTTTAAAATCCCAGAGACACTGTTGTTTTCTCGATGGATACTTGTATCAAAGAGACAAGAACATCATAAGTCACCCTATATTTATTACAAATACGTCCCGTGGGTGGGGTGTATATATATAAAAAAGCCCAGGTTTCTAGTCTTAGTTCTATGAAAACAGAGAGCCATTGCTCAAAAAGGGTGCTTTGCAGTTATGGTTGTCATAGACCCACTTGCAAAATCGATCTAGTGGTGTCTGTGCCTACACACCAATTCTGACGGGGACTATTTTAGAACCATATTTTGCATTGTTTTAATATCGGAGGATTGTTTAATTCTTGAATGAGAAGGTGCTTTTAAATTAGTTCTGGGAATGAATTATGAACGTTCAGTGTGGCCTATGAGATTCCCTGATTCTACAGAGGTGGCGCAACACCTTAAAAAAAGACAGGGAGGAGGCCCATTTAGGCGACGGCCTAACGAGAAAAATCATCTCAGACCCAGCCGATTAGAGCTCTACTTTGTCATTCTAAATTTAAGGGGAAGCCATGTCATACAGAGTAGAACATCCAAACAACCATTTAAAATGACGATTGTTCCAACTCCAGGATCCCTAAAAAGGCACGCCTGGCCATGTGGAGCATTAAAATCTGTATTTCGTCCCCCAGGCTCCGAAAGGCTTCCTATAGAGTCGCCAGATCTGAGTCGTGCTCTCCTAACACATCTTCGGTCTTACAGTGAAAATGAGCACATTGCAGGTTTACAGGAACAGACAACACACACTGATAGCTCAGGAAATTGACTTCCTTATTGCACGCTAAAAAGGGAGCATCGCACTGTCACACTGAATCGTCCCTTAATTGTGTGTGCAAGCTGTACCCTCAGCCGGAGTCTTTCATATTCTAATGTGTCCTTAAAAAGTGTGATAAAATAATATCAAAGAAGATATATTTTTTAAAAACCTTGCTGTTCTCTTTAGTGCTTTGGATAGGGGGCATACTTTGAATAAGGGAAGGAAAAAACACAGATTTCCTGCAACAGCCAGGTAGTTTCATAATTTTATTACATTAGTTATTTACTATAGTGTGAGAGAACCGCCTAAGTTATCTAATTGACGATTTCTCACCTCATCAAATATCATGGGAGACTCCGAAATACACTTCTGGGTAGTAGTTGCAAGATATTGTGTTGGAAATTTGTCAACTAAACTGCCTTAAAATTCTAGTCCGGGTAAAATTCAAGGTCAACCTGAATGATTGCTCTGTGTTTTCTTGCTTTTCCACTCCTAAGTCAATGAACTCCTGAATGTGATTTAATTGAAGCAGCATCAGTGATCTTGCTGCTGCTAACAATCACTAACTAACATGGCTGCTTTTCGATTTCTTCCCGCAAGTGGAGCAATCATGCTTTCCTTAAACAAACCACACTGATCTGGATGTTTGCGTCTGACTCGTTCTTGAGCTTCAGTATCTTCCCTCAGACGACTCCTGCAAAATTTGGATGACCTATGGAGGGTTTACGAAAGACTCTGACGTCATTAAAGAGCTGAGAGAGGCTCCCAGCCGGCTGATGATATCCTCGCCTCTCTTTATTTACCCTTTTGTCTTTCTGTATGAGGCTGGCCAAATCCAAAACTTCCATTTTCGAGCCACTTGCAGATCAATATCCAGGATAACAGCCTGGTCCGTTACAAGCAGCGGGGCTGGAATAATTTTTATAGCAAGGGTGCTGAGAGCCATTGAACCCAAACTGTAAACCTTGAATACAATATAAACCATCTCAAATCGGGGGGCGGGGGTAGTAACACCCCCATGACCTATGGTTACAAGCAACAGTGAGCAAAGAAAGAGCAGGTAGTGTCTCTCAAATCTATCACAACTTACCTTATTCTTGCAGTCAGCTTTTGGGTCTGGATTGATTCATGAGGCACATACTAAAAACAGGTGCTGCAGGACCATTCGTCGTTTTAAAGTTTTTTTCATACTAAAACAATTCGGTGTAGTACTACTTCGATTGCCATCTAAGAAAGGTTTGTGATTGGCTACCAGAGACAAGTATTTGCTGAGAGAGGTAAATAATTAGAACTGTACGTACCGCATATTTCAAAATTAGGGTTTTTTTTTTCTCATTACCATTTCCACTGCCTCATCCTATGAAATTCATTCTTGTTGGAGTAATGAGATTCTGTATCTGGTTCTTTCTCAACTTGCTTTTTCGGAGTGACTCCAAAGCATCTTTCATGCGAAATGAAACTCATAGGGAAAACTGCTGCTGGATCTTTTCCTAGGCATTTTGCTGTAGTCAGTTCATCAGCCTTGCTTAGCAGAGATGCTCTTCTGGTAATTTGGTTTAAGGCATAAGGTTAAAGTTCAGTACGCTACACAGCCAATCATAATATGCAAGCGAAACTGTTAGTATTCGAAGTAGGTTAGTAACTGAATAAAACAAAATGCTATTCTGACAGCTAGATACTCTACACAGTACTTGTAAAAACGGAGTTCTGCACCTTTAAGTGTAGGTTCACAGACGGAAGACAAAAATGCCATAGATTAAGCATCCAGCAGATGGCAGACTATTTCCAACAACAGGTAGTCAGCAAACCACGTTCCCAACTCTTTCCCTTTTACCAAACGAAACTGTCGAGAGGCTGGGAACTCTACTCAGCATTTGATATCGATTTTAAATGTCTGTAAAGCATTCTTTTGAAACGGACACATTTCGAAAAGTAAGCACGCACACAGACAACCCAAGAATGTCCGTCAGCAAAGTACGTCCCAAAGTAACTAAAGGAAACCCAGGGCGCATGGTCCCGACTGCTCAAAAAGTGTGTTTGTTTAAATATCATGTGTATTTACCGACTTGCACACCAATACTGAGTCTATGCCATGGACGAGTGGCTTTCACACAAAGGAATACTGCTTAAGGTACTGCGTTCCCTTATGCACACTCAAAGGAGGAGGCATAGATGTCAAAACTGGCAGCAAACAATCCGGTGAGTGAGCCCTTCTGATCTGTATAGATGACCCAAAGACAAACGTGTAGGGAGGTAGGTTCTGCTTTGCAGTACAGGTCTGGATAGCGAAGGTTGCACTGAAGTTGTGCAAGACACGCCTCAGGCTGCCGTTTGGGAGTGTTAATTTCGGTCTTTAGCAAATACTTGGGGGAGGCAAATCTTCAGCAGCTGGTATCAATCGATTATGCGAGGCTGTGGTTTGTTCTCATTGTGGGACGGTGCAACCCATAATGGAGGAGACAAGCGTGAGAGGTACACAGGAGTAAGAAAAGTACAATCTCTCCCTAAGGGGGAAGCGGGCTTGAAGCAGCAGATTTCGATGCGCATAGGTGATTCCAGTGACGTAAATCAGAGAAGAAAGTAAAGGGGAAACGAAAGTTACAAGGTCACTACAGTACACCACAGTCTGGTGTTTGGGAGCTTTTGGCTTTTAACAGTTGTGACAAGGTTACAGTATTGGCGGTGATCTACGGCATAAAGCTGGACGTTATCCAGTAAAATGAACTTTTAGTCCTTCAGCACAGTATAATTAAACCCATACAACGATAAAATCACTCTCTCTCTCTCTCCAGTATCAGGAACAGATTCTATTGTGTAATTACATCAAAACAGAAAACAGCTGAAGTGATGAACCTTGACAATCTTCCTATTAACCCTTCAAACACTAAACAGTTCCAGTTGCTTTGTGAAGACTTGTTTTTTTATCCTAAAAGGAGATTTGAGTCCCTTCAAGAGCATGCCCTATAGTGTATTATAAAAGATCAGTGACAGTAGCAAGTTATTCATAAAATAGAATATGAATATAATTACAGAGGTAATATATGTAAGATCTTGGAAGTTTAATCCTGCTGGCTCAAGAGGGGGTTGAGCATTTCCATTTTAAATCGAGCCCTACAGCTCTGCAGGGATCACTGCACCATGACATTATGACAAGGAGTTGCTGATTCATGCATAAATCTCAGATCCTCTCATTATATCAGCCAGCAGCTTTGAAAACCTATGAATATCTAAAGTATTGCAACATTTGAAAGAGAGAAGTATTCATGGTATTTGGTTTTCTAGCTATTTTAGACTACAGTGCTACAGATGGAATTTTTAAGAGAAGAGCATTTAGAATATCACCAGTAACAATTCAGAAATAAATCAAGAAAATATATAGTTTTCCAGGTATGCCAGGAGAGATTTATGTGTGTTTATGTGAAGTATATGTTCTTTGGACCAAAAGCAAATATATTGTATAAGAATTGTTTTTTTTTTTTTTTTTAAGAGAGGAGACATTTGTAATACTTAGGTTTGTTCATGTTTCTTCTGGTAGGTCTTCCCTCCCTCATTTCTTTTCTTCTGCAAATCTTTGCATGGAAAAGCCATGGAACTTGCTTACAGTTAGAATTGATGGGCTCAAAATTGTAATTATCATAATTATGTAAACACATCTGTGGATGGTATGCTATGTAATCTGCCATATTTTTCACACCCCAAAATCACCTCCTCCCTCATACACCTTCTTACTTAAAATCAAGAGTTTTAGCAGACTTTAAAGTACTCTCTTACTCCTGGTGTCCTTAAAAAAAAAAAAAAAAAAAAATCAAACCCAAGACACTTGTTCTTTGTGATTGTTCCTTCCCTGCTGTGCCTGTTTGCTTCTTGATGATATTTAAATTTACATACACAGAGCCATGATCTAGAAGGTGAGAAGTTACACATACGTGACATTTTTGGGTTGACAGCTTGTCTTCCCAGATTTTCTTTGCATTTCTTGAACAAATCTTATCTGTGTCTTAAATACACATCCTATTTATATTTCTGAAGATATTTAAATAAAATAAAACTATCAAATGAGTTAAATTTAACTGCAGATTGTGAGATATGCATACTAGTCTCCATTTTGATGAATTGTCATTTTATTTGTCATTAAATAACTACTGAAATTAATTTTAGTTCCTTGTCCTTAGTCAGATATATTATTGTGCATTATTATTAATTTAATAGGATTACTCACAGTGCGTAAAGCTAAGCACAAACCTTTGACGCATGAACTGGGGCCTGATCTAAAGCTTGTTGAAGTACATTATAATCTTACTATTTATTTTAAAAAACAAATGGTCTGGTAGCACTTTATAGACTAACAAAACATGTAGATGGTATCATGAGCTTTCGTGGGCACAGCCCACTTCTTCAGATGACCGGAGTTTAAGTGGGCTGTGCCCACAAAAGCTCATGATACCATCTACATGTTTTGTTAGTTTATAAAGTACTATCAGACCATTTGTTGTTTTTTAAGGATATTCAGTACAGACTTATCCTGTACAGTAACTCGGCTACCCTCTGAAGCTATTTATTTTAAGAGAGCTTTTTATTAAAAAGATATATCTGAGAATTAAGAGGTATGTAACAGCTACTGATCTACTTGCACAGATAATAATTCTTGAGGGAAAACATTTTTCATTGGTTCAAGATTGCTAAAGAAATAGAGGGTATGTTATCATTGTTATGTCAATGTGCATACAAGCCGTGTCCTTAATTTAATTATCAGTAACTTTTCACTAGAACATGTCATATCTACATCTTGATAGAAGGCTTATGCAATGATAAGACCATTTGTCAAACCATAGTGATTTTATAGAAAGTTCCAAAAAGACCAATTATTTTCTATGGAAATGCTTGGAAAAACACTCCATCCTAAACTTCTCAAATAAATGATTTTCACTTTAAAAATTAATGAATGTATTAGGACATAAGCTTTCATGAACTACAATTCACTTCCTCAGATGCTGAAAAAAGAATTTTAAAAAATTAGTAATTCTTGCATTACAACAGGTAACATCCCAATCAGGTACTCTCACCTCATCACTGTTGGAGATGAGCCACATCCACTCTGATTTAATTAGCACTGATGTCACACTGCCTTCTGTGTGTCCTTTTTTTCTTTTCTTTCTTTCTTATTCAGCATCTGAAGTGAATTGTAGCTTATGAAACCTTATGCCCCAATACCCTAATAAATTTGTTAGTCTTTAAAGTGCCACTGGACTCCTTGTTGGGGTGGGGTTTTTTTTGTTTGTTTGTTTGTTTTGGATTAATGAAACTAGTAAGTAAATATTTGACTTTGATGTACTATAAAGAAAAAGTAGGACATTATTTAAACCACACAATAACTTTCTGAATAGAAGGATTCCAAAAGCTCTTATGAGAAAATAATTTAGCATTTTAGTTAATCTTCCAATCTATCAATCTTTTGAGCAAGAATTACCTCAATACTTTATACTGAAAGCTCTCTCCTGAATTTTTGGATAGCAGACACTGCCCCTGATGCTAAAGCCTGTATGATCATACTCAAAGTAATGTTGAGAAAAGGTCTGAATATGTAAATACTTCACATTATATTTTGATTAAGTATTATGCTTCTTGTATGAGCATAATTCATGAGTCAAAATATTTTTATTTTTATTTTTTTGTTTGTTAAGTGTTTGTTTAAGTTTGTTAAGTTATCAATGTGACACAGAGGGCTAAGATCACAGTACTGTGAGAAATTGTAGAAGACCAAGAATTAGGGACTCACTCATATAATTTTCTATAGCTGTTTTCCCCATGTTGATTTTATTCTTTTATGTCACATTATTTATTGAAATCTGGTTACAGTGTTGTAGAAGGTTTGATATTGTAGAAATCTGTCTTACGCTATTTGAAATTAATGTGGTTTTGTATCAGCATTTATTATTTTGTTTTTTAGCCTTCAGGTTATACATTAGAAAGTGAATTAAAATTGTACCTTGGTTACAAATACATGATAGTTTTAAGCTTGTTAAAGTTAAAACGTACTTTGCTAAATCTCTGGTGTTCCATTAATGAATGCTTTACACTACAATTTCTTTGGATGGAAAGGAGAGATGAAAAGAACTAAGCAAATATAATGAATGCATATTTTATAAAAATCACCTGTTAAGATAATGCATATTGTATATTGTGTTATCAGTAGCTCTGCTGACCACACTATATTTCTAATTTGTAATGTGTGTAAAGTGGATTATACTATTTTAAGTACTACTGCTAATATCAAGGCTCCTTTTATCTGTTTGTCTGTGGTCCAAAGCTGCTTTGCCAATCACCAATCAAAGGGAATCTTTCAATTTTTTAATTTATCCCAAAATACATCTATTTTTGTATGCTCTTTAGAAATTTTAAGTGTGTTCTTATTCAGACATTGGTGAATTTATAAAGGAAGTATATTTGTACCATAAAGTTACCATTTGTAAAATGAAGTCATAGAATCATAGAACCATAGAGCTGGAAGAGACCTCAGAAGGTCATCAAGTCCAGCCCCCCTGCTCTGGGCAGGACCAATCCCAACTAAATCAACCCAGCCAGGGCTTGGTCAAGCCAAGACTTAAACACCTCTAGGGATGGAGACTCCACTACTTCCCTAGGTAACCCATTCCAGTGCTTCACTGCCCTCCTAGTGAAATAGTTTTTCCTAATATCCAACCTGGACCTCTCCCACCACAACTTGAGACCATTGCTCCTTGTTCTGCCATCTGTCACTACTGAGAACAGCCTCTCTCCATCCTCTTTGGAACCTCCCTTCAGGAAGTTGAAGGCTGCTATCAAATCCTCCCTCACTCTTCGCTTCTGCAGACTAAACAGACCCAACTCCCTCAGCCTCTCCTCATAAGTCATATGCTCCAGCCCCCTAATCATTTTGGTTGCCCTCCGCTGGACCCTCTCCAATGCGTCCACATCCTTTTTGTAGTGGGGGGCCCAGAACTGGACACAATACTCCAGATGTGGCTTCACCAGAGCCGAATAAAGGGGAATAATGACATCTCTGGATCTGCTGGCAATGCTCCTCTTAATGCAACCTAATATGCCATTAGCCTTCTTGGCTACAAGGGCATGCTGTTGACTCATATCCAGCTTCTCATCCACTGTAACCCCCCAGGTCCTTTTCTGCAGAACTACTACTTAACTGGTTGGTCCCCAGCTTGTAACTATGCTTGGGATTCTTCCGTCCCAAGTGCAGGACTCTGCACTTGTCCTTGTTGAACTTCATCAGATTTCTTGTGGCCCAATCCTCCAATTTGTCTAAGTCACTCTGGACCCTATCTCTGCCCTCAAGCGTATCTACCTCTCCCCTAGCTTAGTGTCATCCATGACTTGCTGAGGGTGCAATCCATCCCCTCATCCAGGTCATTAATAAAGATATTGAACAAAACCGGTCCTAGAACCGAACCTTGGGGCACTCCTCTAGAAACCGACCGCCATCCTGACATCGAGCCGTTGATCACTGCCCGCTGGGCCTGGCCTTCTAGCCATCTTTCTATCCATCTTACCGTCCATTTATCCAATCCACATTCCCTTAACTTGCTGGCAAGAATATTGTGGGAGACCGTATCAAAAGCCTTGCTAAAGTCAAGGTATATCACATCCACTGACTTTCCCACGTCCACAGAGCCAGTTACCTCATCATAGAAGCTAATCAGACTGGTCAGGCACGACTTGCCCTTTGTGAATCCATGCTGACTATTCCTAATCACTTTCCTCTCTTCCAAGTGCCTCAAAATGGATTCCTTAAGGATCCCTTCCATGATTTTTCCAGGAACCGAGGTAAGACTGACCGGCCTATAGTTCCCTGGATCGTCCTTCTTCCCTTTTTTGAAGATGGGCACTACATTTGCCTTTTTCCAGTCATCTGGGATTTCTCCCGATCTCCACAACTTTTCAAAGATAATGGCCAAAGGCTCCTCAATGACATTTGCCAACTCCCCTCAGTACCCTCGGATGCATTAAGTCTGGACCCATGGATTTGTGTACGTTTAGCTTTTCTAAATAGTTCCTAACCTGTTCTTTACCCACCACGGGCTGTCCATCTTCCTCCCATCTTGCGTCACTTAGCGCAGAAGTCCAGGATCTGACCTTGTCCGTGAATACAGAGGCAAAGAAAGCATTGAGTACTTCAGCTTTCCCCACATCATCTGTCACTAGGTTACCCCCTTCATCCAGTAGGGGGCCGCACACCCTCTCTGATCACCTTCTTCTTGTTAACATGCCTGTAGAAACCTTTCTTGTTATGCTTCACATCCTTAGCCAGTCACAATTCCATTTGCGCTTTCGCCTTCCTGATAACCCCCCGGCATTCTCGAGCTATACATTTAAACCCCTCCCTGGTCATTTGTCCAAGTTTCCACTTTTTGTAAGCTTCCTTTTTGTGCTTAAGTTCACCAAGGATTTCCCCCGTAAGCCAATCTGGTCTCCTACCATGTTTGCCTCTCTTGCTACGCGTCGGGATGGCTTCTTTCTGTGCCTTCAATAAGGTTACTTTAAAATACTGCCAGCTGTCCTGGACTCCTTTCCCCTTCATGTTAGCATCCCAGGGGATTCTGCCTATCAGATCTCTGAGGGAGTCAAAATCTGCTTTTTTGAAGTCCAAGGTGTGTATTTTACTACTCTCTTTTCTTCCTTTGGTCAGGATCCTGAAATCTACCATCTCATGATCACTGCTTCCCAGGTTGTCACCCACTTCCACTTCCCCTATTAGTTCCTCCCTGTTTGTGAGCAGAAGGTCAAGCTGCACACTGCCCCTGGTTGGATCCTTCAGCACTTGCGTCAAGAAGTTATCCCCAACATTCTCCAAAAACTTCCTGGATTGCCTGTGTACTGCCATATTGGTTTCCCAACAGATGTCAGGGTGATTAAAGTCCCCCAGGAGAACCAGGGTCTGTGATCTGGAAGCTTCTCTCAGTTGTCCGAAGAAAGCCTCATCTACCTCATCCACCTGATTCGGTGGCCTGTAGCAGACACCAACCACAACATCACTGCTGTTGTTTGCTCCTTTAAACTTAACCCATAGACTCTCAACAGGTTTTTCTCCCTCTTTATACTGGAGTTCAGAGCAATCATAGTGCTCTCTTACATATGGTGCAACTCCTCCTCCTTTTCTCCCCTGCCTGTTCTTCCTGACAGCGCTCCAGTCATGCGAGTCATCCCACCAAGTCTCTGTTATCCCAATTAAATCATATTTCTCGGACTGGGCCAGGGCCTCCAGTTCTTCCTGTTTGTTGTCCAGGCTTCTCGCATTAGTGTACAAACACCTCAGGTAACCAGCTGATCACCCTATCTTCTCCATTCGAATCAGGGGTCCTCCTTTCTTGCTTGTTCCTCTCTGCATTTCTTCCCGGTATCCGGGAAGAAGTCAGTAAGTAACGCTTTTTGAAAGAGATTATTTTATTTACACTGTTTCAAACAGTGTAAACTCTATTGGTCTTCAGAATGCCTGGGTGAAGAGTACAAAAAATGTAACAAAAGATTTTCACTAATAGATATAAATTATTATGTACAAAATAAGGTTCCTATTCTTTTACAGTAGCTGGCTTCTGCTACTATCTTAGGGTATGTCTACACTACAAAGTTAATTCAAACTAACAGCCATTAGTTCGAATTAACTTTCATAGGCGCTACACATACAAACCGCTAGTTCAAACTTAATTCGAACTAGCGGAGCACTTAATTCGAACTAGCGGCTGTTCGAATTCTACGAGGACTAACGCCTAGTTTGAATTAAGTAGTTCGAATTAAGGGCTGTGTAGCCACTTAATTCGAACTAGTGGGAGGCTAGCCCTTCCCAGCTTGCTCTGGTGGCCACTCTGGGCCAAGCCAGGGAAACTCTTCTGCCCCCTTCCCAGCCCCGGAGCCCTTAAAGGGCCATGGTCTGGCTACGGTGCCCATGCCAGGTGCAAGCCTGCCAGCACCCAGCCAGCAGACCCTGCACCTGACACGGCATGAGCCAGACACCCGCTGCCACCCAGCCCTCCGCCTCTTCCCGGGACCAGGCTGGCGGCTCCCAGGAGCCTGCCCGGGGCCACAAGAGGCGGGCGCCTGCCTGGTCTAGTGTGGAGATCGTGGACCTCATCCAGGTTTGGGGGGAGGCCTCCAACGTCCACAATCTCCGCACTAGGCACAGGAAAGTGGCCGTCTAGGGCAGGATAGCTGCCAGCCTGGCCACCAAAGGCCACATGCAAACCCAGGAGCAGGTTTGCATGAAAATCAAGGTGGTCCAGTGAGACCCCCGACCCTGAGCCCTGAGCTTAGAACATAAGAATGGCCATACTGGGTCAGACCAAAGGTCCATCTAGCCCAGTAGCCTGTCTGCCGACAGCGGCCAACACCAAGTACCCGGAGAGATGGACCAAAGACAATGACCAAGCCATTTGTCTCGTGCCATCCATCTCCAGCCTTCCACAAACAGAGGCCAGGGACACCATTCCTACCCCCTGGCTAATAGCACTCCATGGACCCAACCTCCATGACTTTATCTAACTTCTCTTTAAACTCTGTTATAGTTTTCACCTTCACAGCCTCCTGTGGCAAGGAGTTCCACAGGTTGACTATTTGCTTTGTGAAGAAGAACTTTTGCTTATTAGTTTGAAGCCTGCTACCCATTCATTTCATTTGGTGTCCTCTAGTCCTTATATTATGGGAACTAAAGAAGAACTTTTCTTTATGCACCCTCTCCACACCACTCATGATTTTATATACCTCTATCATATCCCCCCTCCGTCTCCTCTTTTCTAAGCTGAAAAGTCCCAGTTTCTTTAGCCTCTCTTCATATGGGACCTGTTCCAAACCCCTAATCATTTTAGTTGCCCTTTTCTGAACCCTTTCCAAGATCAAAACATCTTTTTTTTGAGGTGAGGAGACCACATCTGTACACAGTATTGAAGATATGGCGTACCATAGTTTGATACTTCCCCTCCTCCTTCTTCCCCTGGCTTCCCCCTTCCAACTCCCTCCTCCCAGGTTTCCCCCTCCCCTCTTCCACCCTCTCTCTTCCCCTCTCCCACCTCCTTTTCCCAGTCTCACCAGAGGTTAATTTCCGCCCCCCCCCCCCCAGTTTTTTTAAATAAAGAGAGTTGCTATTTTTGAACACGTGTCCTTTATTTTTTACATCAGGAAGGGGGGCTAGGGAAGGATAAGTGGAAGGAGGTGAGGGAGGAATGGGGCATGAGCCCCCGATGTGGAGGATTGGGGTGGCTCTGTGGGCTTCTTGGGGTGGAAGCTCTCCTGCAGGGCCTCCTGGATCCTGACAGCCCCCCTGAATGACCCTTCCGGATGGTAGCCTGCGGCAAGTGCAGCCGGGCTGATGGCCGAGTTCTGTGATGTGCCGAGTGTGGGCACTCAGGGCACTCCAAGACAGGACTGCTTTGCTGTCCCTCATCGAGGTAGACAAGCAAGCAGGGAACCCTGAGAACTGTCTGTCCGGGTTGGGGGTCGGGTCTCTTTAAGCACAGCCCTCGGCTAGCCTGAGGCAGCAGCTCCACTCTAAGTCCTGGTTCCGGCCAGCCTTAACTTGGTTCAGGGTCCACTCAATGTGGACATGCTAGTTTGAATTAGCAAAACGCTAATTCGAATTAGTTTTTAGGTCTAGATGCACTAGTTCGAATTAGCTTAGTTTGAATTAACTAATTCAAATTAAGTTAGTTCGAATTAGTGCTGTAGTGTAGACATACCCTTAGTGTACAGCCTATCTTTTAGAAACTACTGAGATTGGGGTTTTTTATGGGGGGGGGTGTTAAGATACTATATTCAATGCAATTAAAGATGGCAGAATCAGGACACAAGACATTTTTGGTTTTAGGACAAAGCTATAACTTTATTTTATATCAGACCAGGATATTCAGCTCTATATTAACAAATTTAACTTGACATGGGACCCTCTTGGATGTTTTCTTGATGAGTCATTGCCAGAAGACTTTCCACCTGAATTATTCTGTGAGTAGATTACTGGGCACATCTGAAATGTATCTTCATTTGTTAACTGCTGAAGTTAAAATGTTTTATATACCAAAAAATAAGAGAAAATAGTAATTTCCTGTTTATAGTCTAATCCTGGGATCATTTTGCTGGTAAAACTGCCAGTGGAGTCTGTTCGAAATAAGTTACCCTGCAGAGTCCATGAGAATATTTACTTGTCATGTGCAGTGTAGGAGAAATGTCAGTAAAAAAGATTTTAAGAGTTCACAGTATGGAATTGGTGCTAGATTCACAAAAGCATTCTGTATTCAGCAGGTTCACTTTGTGACATTAATGGCACAGCATTCTTAGTCATAGACAGGCTGATTAGGCTTTAACTCCAGTTTCAAGTCCACTGGAGGTAAAAATACTAAAACATAAAATGCTCACAATAACCAACATTTGATAAAGTCTAGTTGCTATATTATCCTGCCTTTTCATTTCAGTCTCTGATTGAATTTCAGTTATTTATTGCTGCTTTTTCTATAATAGGACACTGCATTTTCTCATATTACGGTAGTTAAGAATGCCATCTCAACATTGTTATTAGAAATTTCTATTTATAAAGATTTAAAAGTATGACCCAGGGACGAGCTGGGCATAAAAATATCTCAACCTGGTAGCAAACTGTTGATTTTATTTCTTTTTAAAGTATTTGAAAAATAAAAGATTTGACTCTTTTGCTTTTCATTGTTAACAAACAAAGCAGTCAATTAGGTAATGCCTTGGTTGTTTTTTTAATCATCTCTAGAATTTAAATGACTCTTGTTGAATTGCTGAATTTTGCGGCCCACTAAAGCATGGTATCAACCACCAATTAGCAGCCTGTTTTCAGATGGAAAGAAGAGTAGGAACTGCACATTCAAACTAAGCTTTTTATGAAAATTAAGATGCCATTTGTTACATTTTAACAGAAGATTAGGGGAATATTCAGTTTTCTTTCCTGAGGCTGTAGAAGGCCTCTGGACAGTGCAACCAGAATGACTCTTCTGCACAGGTTGTGAATGTGCTGCTCAAAGGCTACGTCTACACTATAGGGTTTTTGAGCAAAAAAAAAAAAATAAGTCGCGGCCGCCATTATGCAAATGAAACAGGAAATTCAAATCCCAGCTTCATTTACAATTTCAGTATGTCTAATTTACATCCCTTTATCGAAAAAAGGATGTAGTTTAGACATACCCTGGGAAAGAGTAATTTAAGGGACACTCTAGTAGGTGAGCTAGACTGCAATGGTTCTCAACTTATTTACCATTAGGCCCCAAAACATGTTATATGGGCTACATCAAATGATTGGGATAATTTAATTAGGGTTGGTCGTGTTTTTAGCAGGGGGGTTGGACTCATGACTTCCTGAGGTCTATTCCAACCCTATGATTCTATGACTACCTGTATGGCCTTGAGGACATCACAGAGGCTGCAGCTGTGCTAATTGGGCAGCAGGTTGAGAACCACTGTGCACAGAGCTGTCCCTAGGGTATGGCTAGTTGGGGTGACTTCTCCAGGCCTGAACTTTAGAGGACCCTTTGGGCTGGCATGGTCAGTTATGGAAGTGATGGGTTGATCCAAAAATGATGGATTTGTCACTTCTCCCCAGGGCTCCACACCTCTTTAGAGACATCCCTGGGTATGCCTACCCTTGGGGGGTACACAGAGATGTTCCAGGGGGTACATCAACTTATCTAAACATTCGCCTAATTATACTACAGGCTATATAAAAAGCAGAGCAAAGTCACTACAAACTAAAATTTCACATAGACAATGACTTGTTTATCCTACTCTGTATAATATACACTGAAATGTAAATACAATATTTATATTCCAGTTGATTTATTTTAATTATATAGTAAAAATGAGAAAGGAAGCACTTTTTCAGTAACAGCGTCTGTTACATTTTGTATTTTTATGTCTGATTTTGTCAGTAAGTAGTTTCTAAGTGAGGTGAAACTTGGAGATACACAAGACAAACCAGACTCGTGAAAGAGTTACAGTACTGGAAAGGTTCAGAACTACCAGTGTAGATGACTGTGTAACTCAGTAACCCAGAAGAAGGATTCTTCCCATGGTCCACTACACTTTCCAGCTCTGTCCCAATTCATTTATCAAGTCCTTGGTCATGCTTTGCAGTCTAGGTCCTGGGCTCTTCCTTGGATGCATGCATGCAATAATTATGTAATTCTGGTCTATGCCAATTACACCAAAAGCTGCTATGATGTTATTTTAGCAATGCACAAAATAGGGATTTAAACCATTTGGAGCTGTTACAATTAGTTGGATCAATAATCTGCATTTTGAAAAGTCTCCAAGCACATTTCAGGTAGACCCCAGTAGCTCTGTTGGAAGTGTAAGAGCCTTTTGCTCAGTGGGCTGAGTGCTTCAAACTGTTGACTACAGTGGGACTTGGGGGTCCTGAACTACAGCTTACCGGCAGGTCTCATCTTTTTATAGGATTGGGCACAGAGTGAAAGAGTAATAACACTTGTTGATGATGCAAGTGATTTTCTTAAATAGTACTAAAAGGGTGAGTGACAGATTAAAAAAAAACAGAATAGAGCAGAATAGAGGTCCTGTGCTATAGATTGTGAGTACCAGTGAGAATAGTATTTGGGTTTATAAAAATACTATCAATGTTTATTTCAGTCATTTCATTACATCTGGCCAATATTTAAGTATTATGCCCAAATCCTAAAGGTTGCTTTGTAACATGGACAGGATAACTACCTAACTTGATGATTTTGCCCTCTGATAATGTGAAGCACAAAGCCAGCAAGCTGAGGGCCTGATTCTGTTTTTACTAAAGTAAACAGCAAATCTCCCATTGACATCTATGAGAGCAGGATCAAGCCCTAAGTGGAAAAATAAAAAAGTACTCTATGCAATCCTGTCAATGCAGTAAATATGGTGGTGTAGTATATTGCAATGCATGTGTAAAAGGGACACATCTGAACATTTTTAGAAAATGGTACTAAAATATTTGGCCATTTATCTGCCTTTCATAACAGGAAAATGCTAATGAGGTACTCTAGCATACATGAGCCAGTATTTCAAAGCATTTCTAACATGGTTTCCAAGGAGAAAGTGTGAACTTACTAGAAGGGATTATTGAAACATTTTAATTTAGCACAAATATACAGCTGAAACTGTGTTACTTGAGCCATTTTTGAAAATGGATTTAATTTCTGCTTGTGTAGATGGCTCTTAAAGATGAACAGCAAAACAAAGATAATGTTGGTTTTCATTACTCCTTTGCATTTTACCTTTAAAAGAATACTGTCATGACATATCAAGGGTACTTTGGTAATATCTATGTGAAATTAAAAAAAATACTTGTACAGAGTTGCTAAAAATGGCTCCAGTTCTGCACTCATAGAAATTAGTAGCAAAACTCCATTCTGGAAATAACTGCATAATTTTGCACTACTAGCACTGAATTTGCTAGGACACAGAGCATTGTAACACTTGTTTGGAAGAAAACACAACTTTATTTATATTTACTCCTTTGTGTGTGCACCAATGTGAATGTGTGTTTGTGTATGTGCATATATGACCCACATTTTAAAAAATGACTAGTAATTTTAAATGTCTCATTTTTTTGAAACTCAATTTAAGACATCTTAAAGGGGCCAGATTTTCATAAAGTTTTAATCAGCCATGCTCTGAAAATCAGTGTTCCTTAAGGCATCTCTAAATGGGCACACAAAATAAGTAATCATTTTGAAGACTTTAGCTGTAGTCTTTGAAAAGTGATATAATGAAAGACTACCAACCATGATACAATATATTTAAACAATTTGGGGCAGATCCTGAACTGGTGTAAATGGTTATCACTCCATTAGATCTATGTAAATATTTTCTTAAAATCTGTAACTCTAGCATGAATGTGTTTTACTAAATTGACACTCTAAACTGAAATAAACAACACTAATATTGTGACAAAAGCAAAGGTCATTCTTCCTCAGGTTGTCAGTGAGACTTGGTCATGCAGCATTCTCAGATCAAAGAGTTCACATTAAATTCCAATTGAATCCGTAAAGGATTTAATTGTTTTTTTGAGATTTGTGTCTCATTTGAAACATGTCTGAAAATACTATGTAGGGGCTTATGTATGTTTCTCTAGACTGCCATCAAAGATAAAACAATGGGTCTATTATGTCTTTGTACTTGCATGTTACAAATACAAATACAAATGGGATACATTTTAGTTTCACTATACAGGTGTGACTCATATTGACATTAATTTATAATTACAGTAACAAGGTGCTGCTTAAATTACTTTAAATGCTATTTCCATTGAGCTGAAAATACCCCAAATGATCTTTCAGTGCCATTGAATTAGCATTTGTACAGATGAAGATATGAAGATATACTGTAATTCATAGAGATATCAATTCTGAGGGTGTGTTACTTTCAGGATGATGTTCAGTGTGATGATGAAAATAGCATCTCTGTATCATTGCTACAAATAAGTTGAGTGTTGACTCTTAGGAGCTCAGAAGCTTTCTTAGCTTGTTTTTTTTTTTTCTGACATGATTAATTCCTATTTGCAGTGATAGGAATGGATCATTCTAGATCACAATGTGTTTTTGTTTGTGTCAAATAAATGGTGTACTCCACAGAATACTTAATAACTGTGGCAACTATTTGGAGCACCATTTGAATCATGTTCCCATTACCCTTGTCCTTTCAGAGGTGACAAAATACCTAATTGCTTCTGCTTTGGAAATTTTGTTTCCCACTCTGTTAAGAAACAGGTATTTCTGGTTTACATATGGACCCATAATTATTGTCGTGCATTTCAGTATGTGTCTCATTTTATGGTACACACAGATCATTAAGACTGCCTAATCTTTTCTGCCTCCATTTCTGGGCTTTATCCTGTCAATATACAAAAGCTGACTAGTAGCCTCCATTGTGGAGCATGTGATATTTCATTCTTACATGAGAAACAGAGAAAAAAGCATTTCAGCATTTAAAAAAACACAGAATTTTAAACTGAATCCACATTGTCATAAAGCCCATTACAATAAAATGGAGGAAGGGGAAAGAACTTTGCTTATAGATTTCTCTTCTTTTGGTGAAATACTTTTGACAGCAGTCACAGTTTTGAAGTTGCCTCTTTTACTTGCTTGTACAGTTTATCATATTTTCTAGCGTTGAAAATAGTTGATTGTGTTGCAGAATAATTTTTCTTAGTCTAGTATTCAAACATGAAAGAAAGTAAATGCTATTGTATTGGGAGACCGTTGTTACACTGTTAGATCAGCTTTACATCAAGCCAGTAGATCTTTCCCATTAATTGGTCTAAAAAACATGAGCATTGCTACCACTAGGGTATTTTAAAACTTTGTGAAAATAATAACTATCTATTCTATAATTCTATTCACAAGTGATTCTATATGGAGAAATGTATATCTTGCGATTATTCAGGTTGCCCATTCAAAATAAATAAAGGGTTTTTTTTTTCAACCTTGTCTGTAAGTATCATTTGAAACATGATACTGAAGCTCTCACAGCATCCAGAAGCAGGTGTGACCTTTCTGTGTCACTTTTTGTAATGATTAAAAAAAAACCCAAACCCAACACTTACCAACCATGACTCTGTGTTCCTTGCTCCTGTCTGCATTGCAGCCCAAACATATATTTTGGAGAATGACAGTCTGAATATTTAGTTCTCCCTTTTTCTTAAAAAAAGAACAAAAAAAGAAAATAAGCTACTCTCCCCTTTCTGGGCTCTTCTATTCTCCTCTGCCCTGGCCAATGCAAGCATAAGTACTGACTTCCTCTATTCCCAGGGTGTACTGGATTCCTGCTCTGCCCCAGGTTCCATGCCCACTTTACCACTTCCCACACCCCTGTTTCACCTCTTCCTGCCTCTCCCGCCATCTCTTCCTGTCTCTGCCCCTGCTCCTTCCCTTACTTGCAGCACCTCCTGTATGCTGCTGAACATGTGATGAAGGTGTCAAGAGGGCAAGGGAGAAGCTGATCTTCAGGGCCACTAGTGGGTGAGAGGTGCTGAGGGAAATGAACTGCTGGGAGAGCTGTTGGGTGTCCAAAACTGACTATTTATTTTCCCTGGATGCTCCAGGGAATTGTCAACTATAAATGCAGCCCCCCTCCAAATATTTCCTTCTTCAGGGTTCTTAGGCAATAAACCATTCCTCTACCCATTTGTATCATTTTCAACTTTTCCATGTTCAGCTTCAGCAAGACACTTTTAATCTAGGAATTGATTTTGCATAGGCTGTGGATCAGCTGGGTGATGATAGTGAAGGAGCTGAATCGTTGAATATTTTGACATATGTTTAACTCTGTAGACCTGGGCATCTCATGATCCTTCAAAGTAGCTCCACTGATACATTAAATAGGATATGGGAGCAATAATACAGCCTCACACATCTTCACAAGCGAGAGGTGTAGCTGTCTATCACTACCCTATCGGACTACTTTGGGAGTAAGGTTTTAAAGTCAGATTAGAGCATTTCCAGGCAGTCCTCAAAATCCTTAGGACTATGGATCAGGTTTGGATGGTCTTTTATGTTGGTAGGCCTTCCTGTTGCCTGAATCTCAGATTCTGAGAATGAAGATGGGATGGTAGCATTACATACTTTCTATGAGATTATCCTTGATTCGCTGATCTTTTCTGTGAACTAAACAGATGGTTCTTTACAGCCTTATAACTTTCAGCTATCTCTGTTTAGAAACAGTTTTCCCTTTTGTGAGGAATTTTCCATTTACTATACTTTGCGGATTCAATCTACAGTGGCTGCCATTGTACAGGCTGGTCAGGGCTGGAGGGAACAAATGGGATATCTTCTCTAAGGTTCTGACCTGATTTTTTTCAGTGAATATTTGGAGGTACTAGGGGAGATTTTATACTGTAGTTTCTGAGTTCTAATTACTAATTATTTATATTACCATAATGCCTGGTAGCCCTAGCTATAGATCAGGAGGCTTGTCATACACCCCATTGTATTACACCCACAAACACAGAATAGAAAAAGCTTAAAATCTAAATATAAGACAGGAGACAGCAAATGAATATAGACAGATGGATGAGGAAGTAAAAGGAAACAAGGAAACATAATTGGTCAGCATATTACGCTGTGGTCTCAGTGCACCAACTATTGCATCAAGTCTTTGGAGTTCACATTAGCTAATCCAAGAGGATGGTCACCCATAGTCTAAGCATGGATCAAAGACTACTCAACCACAAACTGTCTCTGTGGTGGAATCATCGTGTTCAGAGGAAGAGCAGTGAAGGTCTGGATGATGATGGATAATGGGCAGGTGTCTATACTGACTTTTTTTTTAGATCTGTTAACAGCATGTTATCCCATTGCCCAAGTGGTTTTGTTAGCTGTCCTGCAGCCCTAGATTGTAATATATATATATTTTTTTTCTCTTCAGTAGGTCTCAGAAGTGATTTGTGGCAGTTGCCTGCAAGACAGCTTTTATAGTAGTTATGGAAGGCTTTATTTTCTCACCTGCCTTTCAATATCTTTGGGGGGATCAGTATACGGGTGGTAAGGAAATATAGGTGTGTGGTGTCCTAAAAGAGAAGAACATATAAAAACTTTCCTTATTTTTTTCCATATCTAAAACATGTAATATCAGTGTTTGACCAGTGACTGGCCAAATCTGGCACTTAGATGGTTGAGACCAGGACAAAGTTCAGCCCAGACAAGGTGTAGTTGAGAAGGATTTAATGGTATAGGAGAAGTATTTTCTCCTTATTATAGTGTTTGTCTTCCCTTTTTAGAGGAGGATTTTATTCTGTGAGTGCTCTTGGACTCTTTGGGTACAGCAGTGTTATTTTGAAATAACTAACGTTATTCCGAAATAACATAGCTCACACAAGCAGTTATTATGGCAGAATGTCGAAATAATGTCGAGCTGGAGGACTTCTTACTCCAACTCCTGTAATCCTCATTTTACGAGGAGTAAGGGAGGTCGGAGGAAAAATGCTTTTTCGCAGACTTCCTGCTGTGTAGATGGTGCCAAAAGCCGAAATAAGCTATTTTCACTTAAGCTATGCAATTGACATAGCACAAGTTGCGTAGCTTATTTCAGATTTAGCTCTGCTGAGTAGATGTACTCCTTCACAAGAAACCAAGTGATGTCAGTGGCCAAAGGGCCTTTTTTCACTTTGTCTTTTGTTTACAACTTTCTCTTGTAGAGCCAGACTTAGTCACAGTAATCCATGCTATTGTGACTTTTAGGATGGTTTCTAGCTCTAACTGGGATTATTATTCTACCTGTGACTTTTAGGATGGGTTATTGCTTATATTTTTAAGTGGCATGATAGAACTGTTTACATTTTTAAGGTGGTATTAGCCAAAGGCAATGCGATACACCAGTTCTCAGATAACTGAACTAGTTTCTTAGTTGCTTCTAGATGCAGGTCAGGGTGTTAAATTTGATCAACAAGCTTTGTTTAGCTTCACACTTGGATACATGAAAGACCATTTCTTCCCAGTGAGCTATCATGGCATTCATGGGCATTTAAGCTAAATGATTAAGATTTAAATGTCTGTGGGGTTGGGAGCAGACCTATGACAAGTTCTCAACTTTTAATTCCCTTTTCCCACTACTCTGATCAAGTGACTTTAAAGATAAGGCCCCTCTCTAGAGCTCTGCACAGATACAAAATTTGTATCCGTATCCACAGCTATATCTGCAAAAATGACCCGCAGATATCTGCATTGACATCCAAAATGCAGATACCCAAAAATATAAAGTGGATATCCACAAATTTGCAGGGTTCTAGATACAAAATCTGTACCCACATCTGCATCTGTATCCACAGAAATGAGCCATGGATATAAAGCAGATATCTGCAGAATTGCAAGGCTCCACCCATTTCTTCTGAAGCATTTGCTCTAGGGGTTGATTTGTAATGGGAAGCATTGTTTGCCTCTGGGGATTGTGTTATTAGATTACATCAGAATTGTCTATTTTGTTCATGTAGACACAGCTCACTTTATAAATCAGTTAACAAATATGTAAAATCTCTAGTGTGTACACAAATATCTGTGCACACATGTAAGTGTCCCATTCCCACGTGGGAGATCAGCAATTTTGGGGGCATTTTTCTTTGTGGACAGGTTTTTACTCTTGGGATGACTGGGCACAAAGTGTGCAATTTACATCCCATAGGGAGTATACATTGCACCATAAGAATACTACTTTATGCTCCTGTTCTCCTTCTGCAAAGGAGCAGAATACTGTATGAATGGCTTGCTCTTTCTCCATTGGCTATGTAGAAAATTTGGTAGAGTTTTAAAATAACATACAAAATGAATATGATCAGACCAGATTCCTTGCACAATACATTCCCCTCTTGGTTGCACGAAAAAGTGAGCAATTTAAAATGGAAGGTAGAAGATTAGTGTTAATAACTGTAGCCATTTGTCACCTAACAGGAAATGGGGGGAGGGGAAAGGAGGGAAGAGAGGGGAGAAAAGAAAAGAAAAAGAAGGTTGTGTGTGTTTTTTTAATTTTTTTTACAGGCAGTGGAAGAACAGTGATTACAAAATTCTATGCAACCCTCAGGAATAGTTTACTAGTTTTGCCCTCAAAACATGTATTTGATTTATTTAACTAGTTCTGACAGCTAACAACAGACAAATTCTGAAGGGTCCTAACAGGGCCGGCTTTAGGAAGTGCAGGGCCCACTTCCGAACAATTTCGACGGGGCCCCGCAGCAGACAGCAATTTTGGTTGAGCAAAAAACAAACAAAAAAACCCTCACACAAAAGTTTCAATGGGGGGCCCAGGAATTTTGTTTGAGCAAAAAAAATCCCCAACTACCTCCCCCACCAAACCGCGGAGGTAGCTAACACCCCTCCCCCTCCCGCCCCCCACGGCGCAGGGAAACCCTGCGCTCAACTCACACCTCCTGCGGCGCAGGCAGTCACCTCACTTGTCCTCCGGGGTCGACGCCCCCTCCCACAGCATGCCCGGCACACTTCCGGCTTCAGGGCGCGGGGCCCCTTTAGGTGCGGGGCCTGATTCAGGGGGGAATCGGGAGAATCGGCCTAAGGCCGGCCCTGGGTCCTAAGCATCTACAGCTTCTATTGAAGTCAGTGGGAATTGCCAAAGTTTACTTCCCAAGATTTGGCCCACACTTTCCCATCCATTTTAGCTGCTTGATGTTTGAAAACATTTAATCTAGTTTTGAGCCACATATACTAATATCGGAAACAGTATATAGAAAACATGTTTGTGTTTTAAATAACAGCTTTGCATGAGGAGTATTTGGGGGAATTAATTGTTACATGTGGTTTGAGTAGATCTATGTCATAAACTTTATATTAATGAAAATTATCCAGAGTGTAAAATCTATGGCTCAGTGAAAGGTCTTTATTGTACAGGGCAGAACATAATGTCAGCACTTAATTATTACAGATGTGCAATCCGATTTGGTTAAATGTTTAATAAGAATTCCCTTGAAACACTGTGCATTCTTGCAAGCAAAGCCAAACTGAGTCTTTCTGAAGATTTGAAAATGTGTTTTGGTTAAGGACAACTCTATTAAATAGAGAAGGATCCCAATATGCCTTTCTCTCTGCCCTCCTCCAAACTGTGCCTCTCCAGATAGAGTCCCCTTTTCTGTATATCTAGCCCCAAATGTGTATTTCTTCAAAAAGTACCCTGCCCGTTTTTTTAACGCCCATCTCTATCTCCCCAGAGATTTCCCTAACTGTACTTTTCTCACACATGTAGTACTAATTATATCCTTATTGGTCTTTCTCTCTGTATTGGCTATTTTTATTTCTCCTTCTTCCCTACTCTTGAGTTGGACCCTTACTCCCATTTCCCTCTGTCTTGCTCTTTCCTGGCCTTTCTCTTCAAGATACCTAAGATCCTGGGACCAGACAGACTAGCCATTTATATAGCCCTATATATAGCTGCAGCTGTGTGAGAGATGCATCGAAGTGTCCAGAACCCACTTACTGCTGCCATGACTAAGTTTGCAGTGCTCAGTTTCCTTCCCCTTGTTATCACCCACATTGTATAACTTTTTGTGAACATTTTTCACTAAAAGTTGAAAAGTTTCAACTGGATTTAGTTGAAGTTCCACCTCTTTTGGATAATTAGTTTCCCTGTTTTAGTAAAAGTGACATCTCCGAATGTAAATAACATAGCTGGAGTCAACATACTTTAAGCTGAGCAGGCATCTACATGGTGGGAGGTTGACAGGAGCAAACACTCCCATCCTACTCCTACTCCTTGCGACTGTGAGGAGTACTGGTGCTGACCGGAGGCACCCTCAGCATTCAATTTAGCAGGTCTTTACTAGACCCACTAAATCAAATACCAGCGGCTGGATCTCTGGCATGTAAATATAGGCATGGCCTAAATAATGTTAAACAACGTTCATAAAATAGCATGTCTATGCTATATAAGGGTATGTCTACACAGAAAAGTTATTTTGAAATAACTTTACCAGCATCTACACAACCAAACCTCTATTTTGAAATTGGTAAACCTCATTCCATGAGGAATAGCACCAATTTCAAAATTGCTATTTCAAAATAAGCGTTGTGTAGATGCTTATTTTGAAATAGGGGGCCTCCAGCCCTTCCCAGGGTGCCCTGGTGGCCACTCTGGGCACAACCAAGAAAACTCCTCTCCCTCCCCCTTCCCCCGGAGCCCTTAAAGGGGTAAACTCTGGCCACAGTGCCTGTGCCAGCTCCAAGCCTGCCAGCCCAGAGCCAGCAGTCGCTGCACCTGACCCAGTGGCCCCAGCATGAGCCAGGCAGCCAGAGCCAGGCAGCCAGTGCCAGCCAGCCCTCCACCGCTCCCCAGGACCAGTCTGCCAGCTCCCAGGAGCCTGCCAGGGGCCGGAAAAGGCAGGCGCCTGCCTGGTCCAATGCGGAGATCAGGGACCTAATTCAGGTTTGGGGGGATGCCTCCAACATCCATGATCTCTGCACTAAATGGAGCAATGTAACCGTCTACAGGCAGATGGCTGCCAGCCTGGCCACCAAAGGCCACATGCGAACCCAGGAGCAGGTTCGCATGAAAATAAAGGAGCTGTGGCAGGCGTATGCCAGGGCCACAGGGGGCAGCTCCCAATCAGGGGAAGACCCAGACCTCTGCCCCTGTTTTGATGCCTGGACCACATCCTGGGGGGCAGGACAGTCCGTGCCCCCCAGGTGGTCATGGACCCTGGGGCAGAGCTTGCTGCCTCCTGCTGCTCCAGCTCCTGATGCCTCCCCAGCTACAGCTCCTCCTCCCACGCCTTCTCCCCCTCCTGCTTCTTCCTCCCCACACCCCCAGGGATGCCGAGGCCCCCACACCCATGGTGCTGGGAGACAGTTAGGCCGGCGAGACTCCCAACCCTGAGTTTCTCCTCCCCTTGCCTCCCCCTGCCAGCTCCCTCCTCTCAGGTTTCTCCCTCCCCTCTCCCACCCTCTCTCCTCCCTTCTCCCACCTTCTTTCCCCAGTCTCACCTCAGTTTCATTCCCCCTCCACCCCAGTTTTGTTCAATAAAGAGGCTTTGTTGTAATGAACACATGTCTTTTATTGTACAGCAGGAAGGGGGATTAGGGAGGGGTAAGTGGAAGGACATGAGGGAGGAATGAGGCACAAGCCCCCAGTGGGGCACACCAGGGAGACTGTTAATGCCTGCAGAACGTGCTGCCAGGCTCGCAGCAACACGTCCAGGAGAAGCACCAGAGTGCCCAGGGGCGGTTCCGGCTCCATGCTGTGGTGTCCTGTGTGAGGGCAACCAGAGCATGCAGAGAAAAAAATGCTTTGCTGTCCCTCAGCGAGGTAGGCAAGCAAGCAGGGAAACCCTAGAACCGGCTGTCTGGGGTGGTCCCTTTAAGCACAGGTATCAGATACCTTGTGTGGCTGCTGCCTAAGGCTAACTCCTGACCTGATGCCCTGCCAGAACTGGTTCTGGCCGGCCTTAAATGTGATTCAGCGTCTTATCAGTGTGGACGTGCTATTTCAATATAGCATTTTGCTATTTCGAAATGCATTTTGTTTCTAGACGCGTTATTTCGAAATAAGCTATTTCGAAATAACGCTGTAGCATAGACATACCCTAAGAGAGTGCATTATACTCTATGTTGTGGATTGTATATGTGGAGCGTGGAGCATGGAGAATACACAATGGGGTGAAATGGTAACACATTTTGTCAGCACTCAGGATAATCTGATTTCTCACAAGTCGGTTTACTTTTAATTATTTTTACTATCTGCTGTGCCACTCATGAATAATCAACTCATCCAAATGAGTGCTAAAGATATATTATATGTAAACATACATATATAGTGGGTCAGATCCTTAGCCCCATCTATTCCCTTTTGCACAATTCCTGTGACATTACAGGTACTTAAACCTGTCCATAATGTGGGCTTCCCTAGTATACTAAGGATTCTCCTGGCAAGCTTTTAACTGGCTCCTCTCCCACTAGCATAGGAGATATGTCAAGGGTGTGCAAAGGGCAGGAGAGAGGAAGTAGCATGTTTGAGCAGCATGCTATTCTCTGTCGAGTTTTGTTGTCATAACAGTCCCTAGGGGGGCAACCCCTTACTTCCTGTTGCAATGAGAGGCAGCTTGTTCTAAGATGTGCCAGCAGCCAAGCTAGCTCTCAGCCATTCAAGGGATCAGGGATACAAAAAATGGCCAAAAGCCATCTCCACCCCTTTATAAGATTAAGCATTGCTCAAGTGCATCAGAAAATTTGGTCAATATGCATGTTCTGGTCTCTGTGTCCCTGTAAACATTTTTTTAAACAGTAACATAAATACAAATGTATTTAACAGATTTATTTTTTTCATTTATCATACTGGAGAGACAGCACCACAATATGACACATTTATTTAATAATAGTTTATTAAAGCTATTTGTGGAAGCAATATTTCATGATATGTTGCATTAATTTTCAGTTTTGTTAATATGCCAAGAAAATTCACTAACACAGAAAAAATGTCATGCTGTCAAGAAAATCTGAATCATTTTTATGACAAAAATTCTCAGTGCAGTATGATGGCTTCTTTGGGGAAAATGGATGTAGTTTTCCTGTGCTTTTCTGGAATCATTATTAGTGTTACCTTCTAGCAATAAATTAAGGTGGCATTAGGAACCCCACAGCCTGCTCTGGATGCTCATGCTGCCAATTTCAATTCATGTCTATGATGTAGACATGAGCCTCTTTCTGAGAGAAAATATGTAATACTGTTTTAAGAGCCCTCCTCTGTTGTATGCCTTGTCATTGCCAGGTAAAACATAACATTTCACAGAGAAATGAAATGTCTTATATGAGACTAAATACTATCATTTTAAAAATCCCAGCAAGTATGTGATAAATATTTTTTGCCTTTTGCTGGAAGTTTTCATTTACCAATCACAATGATCTATATTTAGGTTTTAGAATTTATTCTCCTCCTCAACCACAAAAAGGTATAAATACTCAATTTGCTTGTTTGTGGGTATATGTGCAGGCATGAGAGAAAGAGAGATAGGTGCTTATGTAGTTGTTGTCATTTTTAAGGTGGAATCTTGACTTTGAATTTTCTGTGCTTTCTTGGTTTTTTTTCCTTAGAATTGAATCATTATTTAAAATCTTTTCAGAAGAGCTGATGTCATCATGACTCCCTCTTAATTTCAGTTTAACCAATGTTTGTTTGTCCCCCCTCCTTCCCCCAGAATTACATTTCAATCTAAAACAGCAATCATTGGGGCAGAACAATGACTAAAGGAAAATCTTTAGTCATCCTGGTAGCATTGTTTAGTGTTACTGTTGGCCATAAAAAGGAGGAACTGAAATTGAGAGATCAGCAACAACCCTAAAATGTATACTGCAGGCTGGTATTTGACACTTTGTTGAGAGATCTGTCATTTATTTTCATATAATTTCCATTTTTCCATGAGGGCATATTCCATTAATGCTAGTGGGAGTGTTGCATATGAACAGAAAGACAGAGTGGAGCCAGCTATAGGTTCTGATCCTAGTTTCGTAGGTGCTGGAAATAGAGGTGTGGGTTGTGCTGCTTCAGTACCCTCCATCTAGAAGTGGTCTCCATTATATGCTGGGTTTATAGTTTAATTCAATGGCTTTCAGCACCCACACTATAAAAACTGTTCCATGCCCCTCTACCGTCTAGTTTTACACTAGTTTTACATGTGTATCATTTTGAGGGATTTTTAGATGCATAACTATCTGCCACTTTTATAATTAAGATTGATGTTTTTCTAGGAATATTCAAGAACATTAATCTATGACTATTAAATTTATGTTTCCAAAAATCTGCAAATACTAATGTTGACTGTGGTTTCATGGTATGACCATTTAATATAATATGAGTTATTTCCTACTAAATTATTTAATAGATTTAGTAGCCGCTACAGTCCTTAATGGAGACTGGATTCCATTGAACAAGGCTTGTATAATCCCTGGAATAGCTAACAGAGATATTGTGTGAAAGCTATAAACTATTTGCTTGCACTAGGATTTTGCCTCATGTTAGTTAACTCAAATTAAGTAACTTAAGAACACCCATTTTCCCCCTAATGAAGATAAACCCTGAGAGACGGGGACTAAGGGTTTTCCAAGTGAAACATGCAGAGATTGCAGAAGGAAGTGGGGCACAGAGTCTATTATGGAGTTATACTTGTGTGATGCCCCAGAGAGAGACAGAAGTTCCTGACACCTGCTTTTGAGGTCTGGCCAAAGATATTTTACCCTAGGTTTGTGCAGGAAGTTGTTTGTGTACTGTTTACTCCATCTCTGCGAAGAAACAGAACATGTATGTTTTGTAAATAAATAAATCCAAGAAAATATATGACTGCCCATTAGCAATTTCTGCTCCCACTGGAAACTGGACCCAAAATCTGCAAAGGAGCAATGAAGCCATGATCATTATTTTATTTTAAGGTTTATTTAAAAATTCGTGGTCACATTAGAAGGTCTCCATTTTGAAGAAAATGTAAGGATTTCAGTGATTTTTTTTTGTCTAAAGTATTATCAGAAATAGTAGTGGTCTTAATAATCCATTTGCTATGAGAAATGTGCTATTGTAAAAAATATTGCTATAGGTTAGTTCTATAAGCTTGTATTCAGATTCCACTGTTTCAGAGCTGAGCATGGCCATGTTAAGGAGATACTGAAGTTTCAGGTTATATTTCTTCTTCAGTCTAATGCAGTGTTTCCTAAATGGTGCTCTGTGGAACTTCGGGGTTCCGCGAAGCAAAAGTAAGGGTTCCGTGAGAACTCGCTCACGCCCCCTCCTTCTTAAAGAAACAGAGGAGCCGGCTCCTTCTTTGGTTTTCTGCCAGCTTTCAGACACCTCAGGTGGGTTTTCTTTTTTTTCTTTTGCTTGACAAATTTTCCCTCCAGCTGTAGGGGTTCCTCGAAATTCTTCTGAGGGTTCTTTAAAAGGGTTCCGTGGCAAAATAAAATTGGGAAACACTGATCTAATGGAAACTTGCCAGGTACATGGTGATATTCATGAATTTGATCAAATGTAGAACACTTCACTGGCAGAGGAATGGACTAGAAGCCTTAGGATTCTTTTCCATTTTTAATGTCTATGACAGCAGCAGTGGCTACAAGGCTGGCCTTCTGTGAGCTGAGCCACAAATCAACATTTATCCTGACTAAATGTGAAGAGTCCACAGTACTAACTGTAGAAGGAACACAACAACTGAGGAGGAAAAAGAAAAGAGGGGTAGGAGAGGGGGAGGATTGAAACTAAAACAGGAATACAGCTACCATTCCCTAAAACATCTTTTTAATAGAATAGCTCACTCTTTAGTTGAGGCTTCCAAAAATGAATTCTAAGACAAAGAAAACTTTTCAGTGCAATCTGTATGGTGAATAAACACTGGTCAAGTCAAATTTTAAATAAAATATGAATAATATTTGATTATGTACTTTGCCTAAGGTGGTTAGCACATGCTTGCTCAAAATTTGAGTTTCATGGTTGTCATCTGAATTTGTCAAGGAAGACTGAGAATAGTAGGATTTACATAAGCAAGGTCATATATCTTTCATACATTTGTGTTAGGAGTGGCAAAACAGGAAGATGAGCCAAATTAGTCCCTTTCTGTCAGAAGGGTTGCTTGATGTGAACTCCCCCTCTTCCCAAAATGCTTACAGGTCTCTCTTACTACACGTGAATATTTTCTTTGGTCATTCATGTATTCTAATATTATTCATCTATTCTAAAATTGTTATCTGTGGGCTATAGTTCCGATTTTTCTCATAGCAGAAACACTTGCATTAACTCAGGTTAAATAATCCATGTAGTATTTCGAATTGTCCAGTTTGAACGCCTTCAGATTAATTTAACAACTTTACTGAACACAGTACTTTAAAGGCAGGCAACAAAAGCAGTGTAAGATTGTGTTTCTAAGCACAAAGAGATTGTGTCTTCCTTTGGTGTAAGAATCTACGCAATAAAACATGACCTACGTAATATTGTATTTAATAATTGTTTATCTAGAGTAGAGTATTTCTAGAGAGTGGAAATAGGTTTATTTTCTCAAAGTTAACTTTGATAATAGACCGTGATTGACTTCTCTAAAGTTAGTGGTTAATCTCTAAAGTTACTAGTAAATTTTTCACATATTGTAATATATGAAGATATAAAAGTGATTTACTAATAACTTTGTAAGAAAGACATAGGGCTTGATATTTTTTTATCATCTTGCACCTAGTGTAGTCATTTGCACCTGTGCACAATGGGTGTAAAATCTGATTCTCCAATCAAATGCTGATAGAATTATATAACAATTTTCCATTGATACAAATGACAACACAAAGTGCAAATCCATGACTCTCACTGTAGCCCGTAAAATCATGTCACATGCTTACTGAAGTCCAACTGAGCAGTCTCATTTCCACCGAACTCAACAGAAAGGGGGTATGGACTACTGAACACTTCCTGGGAGGTAAAAGATTGGAGCTAGGTAGATTCTGTTTTGTTTTGTTGTACTTATATTTAATGCAAGAGATTCCCAAATTCAAAGCTAGCCCAGAAGGTTGATGCTCTTGTGTGAACTTCAGTGCTATCACATAATTTGAGTAGGTTAATCTACAGATGTGAGGGTTCAGGTAATATTGGAATTTATTAGTTTTGATGTAATGCTTGGCCATATTCTTCCTATATTAACTTTTTATTATTTACATTTTTAACTTGCCTCTTGTAAAACAGTACCTTTATTTGATTTGCATTTCTATTGCCGTTCAATGAAGAAAGGCACAGTCTTGCTGTTTTAATTCATTTCTGTTCTATTGGATTCTACTGAACAATATGGACAAACAGGTGTTGCAAAAAAAGTTCTGCTGTGGGAATAGATCTGCATATAAATTGATCAAACCATATGGTTAAAATGTCTTGTGGAGGTGCAAAATCTGTATTGTTGTGGCACTCAATTTACATAGTAAGCGTTGATGAAGTATTTGATTAGTATTTTTTGACAGAAGACAGTGGTCCTCTCCTGCCATTTATCAGTGTCTTAACACAAATTTATTTCTGGCTTTCCGTAAAGTACATTTTTAGTAAAGGTAGAAACAATAAAGATTCACGCTTTGGTCTGTATTCGTTTAAAATTGTGTGCACAGAATTACAGTGCATGATCCTGCCAACTTATCATTTTAGTTACTTTAGTGAAACTGTTCAAGAGCCAGGCTACAAATGGACTTTACATGGATATTTATGGAGGGAACATGGAAGGATTCTTCTGTGTTCCATGGAAAGACTAGTCCCCATTGTCATGCTCATAGAAATAAAGTAATTGATCCCTTCATGTGACTTTGAAATTGCACAAACAAGCCCAAAAGGGATTGAGAGGAGATAGGACCATGGGATTGCTCCTTCCCACCCTGGGACCACAATGAGGGGCCTGATACGTGGAGCTGGAGAGTGTGTATAGCACTGAGACATCAGCACTAGTGGCCATGCTCCAGTATGCCAGGGAGCTGTTGGAGTAATCTTACTACGGGAGAAATTCTCTCCCTTGGATAGTGTGGCTCTTCCTTCCCACCCAGAGAAATCTGATTAAACTTAATGGAGTCTGAGGTGAAGAAACACTACTTGCATAAATAAAGATTTGCAAGACTGAGCCATTTATGCCTGTTCTTACTCACAGTGGAGCCAATGGCAAAAATTCCAGTGATTTCATTGAGAATAGGCTTTGGACTTTAGTATGTTGCATATAATTGTACTTGAATTTAATTAATTTTTCTGGTGCCACTTTCTGATAATTTAGTGGGAAATCTACACAGCAGATTTCTGGAATGTAGCTTTACTGCATCTGGGCACTTAATTGAGGTTGAATTGATGTAGCATATTGCTCCTCAAAATAGAGAAGATCTCCAGATGTGCATTTCAAAATGCCCCGCAGCCCCCCAAAATGAGTATGTAGAGCTAACAAAATTATCCCAACATTAGTTTATTCAACAACTGAAACAAGCAAGTCTGGAGCAATTATTTTAGATAAGCTAATGTGGAGATGAGAAGATATAGTTTACAAAGTGGAGTCTTTTCAGATGTGTGAAGAAGGTTGTCCAGCTACTTTGTGATTTTGCACATATGTGAAGGTAACAAGGTGGCAGTGTTTGACTAAAACACCACTGCCTCTGTAGATGTTGATCCCTTTTGGGAAAGAATTAAGTCAGTCTAATGACTTCTTTTGGCAGGTGGCTGATCACTCCACTTTGATGTATGAGAGGTGGGAGTAGCTGTTTGGAGGGAAAGGACAAGTCCTGAAGTAAGAATTCTAGGACAGCCAAAGCTAGAGAGAAGTTTAGAGCCGAAATTATGTTATTTATCTCTTTTTTAAAAAAAAGCCAAACCCCAGAATGAGGAGTTTCCACACATTGTTCAGAGTTTATTTTAGAAAAAAGTTGGGACAGGCATCTGCTGTCAGAGAAAAACTAGTTATCCATATGAAAAATTGTATATCTTATTGATCACTGACATCTGAAAGACATTTGTAATTGAGCAAGATAATGTTATGATGAACATAGCATTTTCACTCTGAAGAGAAATAATCTTGTTCCAATAAAATTCAAATATTTTGTAATGCAAGTGAACATCGTATAAGTGAATGGCAGACAAACTCTCAAACTCCCAGCTCACACAAACTCTCCCTGGTATCTCCTTTCTCAATATTTGTGGGCCAACACCAGCATCCAGCCTGTCACTCAGGCCTATAACACAAGGATCATCTTTAACTAATACCTCTGTGTAAGTCCTCATATCCAGTCCTTTCTGCAAAACATCTCTGAGATATGTTCTTCCCTATCCATCCACACAGTTAAAATTTTTGTCCAGGCTTTCCATCATCTTCTCTCATTTATTGCAACATGCTTTTCTTTGACCTTAAGAAGTGCAAATTTGCTCCACTGATATCTGTTCAATAAGCTATTCTTTTAGCCTATCACTTTGACCATGTCAGCCCTCTCTTCATCTTTCTCTTCTCCTCTATTTAATCAAACACAAATAGCTATTTCTCTCATTTTGCTGCTGAAAAATTGACTCTCATCTCTGACTAGTAATATCAATCTTCATCGTTCACTTGTTGAATTTTCAGACAAATATAATTGTGAATTCTCCCAAACTGCCCTTCTTGCTTGGGAGGTGCTTCTCTGTTAACATCCTCAAAGTTTCCTCATTATCTTTCAAAACCTTTCTTAAAATTCCTCTTTGCTGTGATATCTACAGAAAACAATAACAACAGCTACACAGTTGGATTTGGCTATCTTTCAAGGGCTGAAGACAGTGCCTATCAGGCTAACCAATGTTATCTTATTGTTTCATTGTACTCCCCCATCGATCTATCTGCATCTGTAAGCTATTGTTTTGTACTAATATTGTATACTCTTTGGAGGCAAGGACAGTCTTTTTTGTTCTGTTTGTCCAGAGGCTAGCAGAGTGAGTTCTGAGTCATGACTATGGGTCTATACTACTACTACTACCATTAAGAAGAAGAAATAGAATAGCTGTTATGTATTAAACACAATGACTTTGTGACTATGCTATATGACATGCTTTCCCATTGCTCATTCCTTAAGTGGTTGTTTTTCAAAGAAAAATAACAATTTTCTTAAACCACCAGACTGAAACTTCAAAGGGGAAAGCACCTCTCATCACTTATGTATGTGAAGAATAACTTGGCATTTTCTCTGGCTTTCTCCTGAATGAGTGAGTAGAAAACCAATTGTAGTCAGAAATGCCCACCACTACCAAAATGTTTATAATAAAGCAGGAAGATAAGGTTACATAATCAGAGCAGAAACGTACTTTTTAAAAATAGCCCTCCATACTCTATGATTTCTGTTGACTTCAGGATCAGGCTGGGTCTGCCCAGGGCTGAAATGCATTTTATCACTTGTTCATGGGACCAAGTATTTTGTCTGCATCCAATAATAATGCAGTGTTGTCCTCTAGCTCTGGGAGAACATGGTTAGAGAGATTTAAAAGAACTGACATTGCTTGTCCTACTAGATGAGGTTTTTGCAGTATTTTGTTGCATGGTCCATGGATTTAAATGAAATAGCACACACCTGCATTTCAGCAGTGGCATGCCACCTAGGCTGTGCCATATGGTAAAATAAGTGGTACGGAACAAACTAAGTGGCATACCACAGCCAGGAGCCAGACATGCCCTTCACTTCTCTCATATGCATGCCATATGCCACTAAATACTGCATTTTGTTTCATTACATAGTGATAAGGGATACTAATAGGAGCGTATCTATCTGGTGCTGAAAACATTGAAAAGACATACAAAGCTGAATGAAAAAAAATCTGTGCATCAATCTAGGGGATGATAGTGTATAATATTGGGTAGCCATGAATGTTATTAGTCTTAGTAATATTTCCACAGGATAAAATAGTAGACATCATATTTGGTCAATAAGGATAATCTGAAATAATCTAATTTCTGGGTCCTGTTTTTTTTATCCCAATAATGCATTCATTTCAGAATTAGTAATATGGTTTATATACTTCCAAGTAGGAGAAACAGTAGACAGTGCAGTCTGTGGTTTGAAATTGAACTAGGTACCTTAAATAGAATAGAATTCTTAGCGCTAAGCCCAGCAACTGAGGAAGCTATTGTTTTTCTATATATACTTATGTGACCTTTGTTACCTAATTTTCACTAGAAACCATCCCAGGGTTACACTCATATGCATTTATTAAATGCCACTATAGGGTTAAACTGAAGGGGATCGAGCTGTCTCACACACACACACACACACACACACACACACACGCACTTATGCACACTACAAGTTGCACAGAGAGGGCAGAAGAAGCCAAGCATGGTGGTCTGGTGTGTCTGCCTGCAGTCACCAGTCCAGGCTGGCGAGCTGATCATACAGCCTGTGGCCTGAGTGCTCTCCTCTCTTTATTGAGCTGGGCAGCCCCTCTCATGTACACTGAATTTTTTTTCTATCTGTCAGCAAGAGGGCCGCCTAGACCTCATTTTCCTCATGCATATTAATTCCTTATTCTCATCTTTGCTGCACCTCCATTTCTTGCCTTTCTCATGTGCAAGTGAAGATTACATCAGACCCCACCTGGCTCCTCCCTGTAGCCTCATGGCGCCTCTCCACAAACACAGACTTTACCCTATTCACACCGCTTACTCATACCCTATTCATACCAATTCCACACATCCAAGTACTCCCTTGTCACAGAATAGAATGTTACAGAGCTTAAAGACTCTACAAGCAATAGCTGGAAGTTACAAAGCTTGCAAATAGCTGCAGAACTTGAAACATTACATGAAAGTTACAGTAACAGAAAGTTATAAGGCTCACAATGACTGAAACTTGCATGACTTAGAACAACTGAAATGTACATGATTTATAGTACAAAACGTTACATGTCTTGGATTGGGCAGAGGTTTTACACAATCTTTTTTGCTGCAGTATTGAAAGCACTCATAATTGTTAATGAATTATCCTTACAGTATCCCTGTTAGGTAAGGAAGTACTCCTGTTCTAGAGATGGAAAAACTGAGGCGTATGGAGCTCTATGTTGCTAAAACATAACTCTGAAAATCTCTCGATAGCCACATTCAGAAACACAGAGAGTTAAAAGTCAAAAGTCACAAGCTAGTAAAAATTCTGATGCTCCACATGGGCAGGAAAACATTTTGTTTTCAGCTGAAACTTGTTTTTCGTTAAACTTGTTTTTTGTTGAAAAAGCCACTATCTGACCCTACATCTTTATAAAAGATAGGTGTTACATATCTATTGAACTATTTTAAAATAGAGGGCTAACCCTTTTTTATGAAACAAAGTGCTTACCATAATCAATAGTTGTCCCAAACACTCCATTATATTACTCACTGCAATGGTTTGGATGACAGTGGTTAAACACTGAAGTGTCTTTTTTTTCCAGGGGAATAAATTCTCTTTTCCAGCTTTGTTAAAGAGCTACAAAGCCTCACAGAGTCCCTGACTCCCCTAGCATGTCCACTTTCAACCTTCTCCCCTTATGTAGATCTCCAAACCAGTGGGAAGATCTCTACTGGACCTGTGGAAAGAGGGTATTGTTTTAAACTATATGGGTGCCTTAGCCCTTCTTTCACATTGAAAGAGATTGATTTATTTGCAGATTTCAGGATGGGGTAGCAAGGGTTGAATTTTTACTTATTCTTAGGTCAGGCAAAATGTCTGCTGTAGGTCAGTGAGACTTTTGCCTGAGTAAGACTGAATTAAATATGAGAATTTGACCCTTATAATTTTCTATAGCTATTATCTAATAACAAAGAAAGATTAGAAAACAAGTGACAGTCAACAAAAGCAATGAAATACTCACTTTACACTGCAAAAGTGTAGATAGTATTCTGCAGTTAACGTTAATAGGTGATGACATTTACAGTGTATATATTCTCCTACACCCTAGGAGAAATGTACAGGTCTTCCTCATCTATAAATTTTTTAGCTGGAATACAAATCTCTCAACATAAAAATCAGGGCAATGCTCCAGTGAAGCCATTGCTTTAGGCAAGCTGCTGTCTGATGTTACTCAGCCAAGTGAAACCATATCCAGGAGACTATCAATGGGATTAAACAGTAAGCAGCATCTCATTTGTTAAATACCGTTCTGTGAGTGGAATTTTCTCTGACCTGTCATAATGAAACAGACTAATGATTGCAAATGTTTTTCATCCTCCATGTTCTATTATCTCTGCTTTCCTCCACTCAAAGGTAATATTGAAAAAACAAAACAAAAAATTCCCATAACCCTCACTTATTCCATTTCTAAGGTGGAATTCACCCTTGAGCATAGGTCTAATATAGAGCCTATACACTGAATGGAACTTAACATAACTTAATGCTATTTAGCAGCTGTATAGACTTTATACTGGAACCCTGCTTAGAAGTTAATTTTACCTAGCATATATGCAATTGAAGTACCCATTCATATTAAAGTCACCTGCTCATGTAAATTACCCACAAAAATTCCAACCAATCAATGCTGAACACTAAGTTCTGTGGGCTGAGCTCTTTTTATTAGTTGAATTTTTAACTGTTGCAATTAAATCAATCTAATAGTGAAGGAAATCCTGCCCCACATCCGGTTCTTTATCCAACCTACATCAAACTGACTCTTTGCCTTTTCTGTTACATTTGAAATTAAAACATTTCTGCATATAGCATGAATCTTCTGGACAATGACAGCTTTTTCTGTCTTGTCCTTCAATGATACTTTCCCTCAATATTAATAACTGAACAATAATTACTTCTTCCTCAATGCTTTACAGATATATCATGGGGCACTGTCTAAAGGAAGAGAGTCACAATTCAGGAGAAAAAATAGTTATTTTATCCTTATATCAATTGAAGAATAGGACTATGTTGCCCATCTACCCTTTGTTTGATTTAATTTATCCTTCCATAAGCTTACAAGTTTTTGAGTCCAGGCATGTAGGAGATTCAGGTGCTGCAAACTTGTTTACTTCCCCATCTCAACAGCTTTAGCTCCGTCTCCCCACTAGGTGCACAGCAGAGCAAAGCCTGAACAGGGATTGTCTAATTTGATGCTAGTATATACCATCAGTAAATAACTACTCCTTTGACCAAAGAAGAAGCAGGAGAGGAATTATGAGATGTTACCTTGGGTTATGCAGTGTACACAACTTCTCTTATGCAGGGATCTACTAAAGTCATAATCAAGCTAAAGGCTGCTCAATTCCTTATTTGAGAGGAATGCAAATGCAGACAAACGAAATTGCAAATGAAGCGTGGATTTGAATTTCCCGTGCTTCATTCGCATAATCGTGGTCTGCTGCTTTTCTGAAATACCGTATTTTGAGAAAAAAACGCGCTCCAATGGGGTTATTTCGAAAAGAAACACTTCCTTCGAAATAACCCTTAAACCTCATTTTTTAAGGAGTAAGGGCTATTTTGAAGGAAGGGTTTCTTTTCGAAATAAGCCCATTTTTTTTCTCGAAATACGGTATTTCGGAAAAGCAGCCGGCCGCGATTCTGCAAATGAAGCACGGGAAATTCAAATCCGGCTTCATTTGTAATTTCGTTTGTCTGTCTGCATTTGCATTCCTCTCTCGAAGGAGGAATGCAATGTAGACATACTCTCTATGGGCAAGCTAGGCAGTTGCCTGGGGTGGAAGAGTTGGTCTAGCTGTCCTTCTAGCATGACACAGAGGTGGCAAGGCCAAACCTGAGTTCATGGTGAACCCATCTGCAAAACTGCAAGACTGCTCACTCAAACTGGGATTGGCATCCCTCTGTCATGACAGAAGGACAGTGAGGCCAAATTTGAGCTGCATGTTGGGTGGTACACTGATGTATTAACACTGGTGCGGCAGATTGTGTTGAGCGGCCTCTAAATCTGATCCTCAGGAGCCCAAGTACTTGGTTTACTACATAAAATTGCCAAGATTGTTCCAAAATGATAAATGAGACCCCAATAATAATAATTTTTGGAAAAAACCATATTTTGGAAGTGGTGTATGGGGTTTTTACCTTTGGTTGTTGGAATATGTAGGTTCACATTTCCAAGCTTTTCTTGTATCCAGGAGAGCTGAAAAGTCAAAATGCTGAGATGTCACATTTTAACCTTGTTCCAACAGCTGGGATTTTTAAAGAGAAACGCCAAATATTCTGAGACTCAAATTATGAGAGCTGGTAATACTGAGTATAGTCACAACTACATGGTAACTTTTCTTAGGAATTCATCAGAAACTAGTGACAGCATGCATCCTTTTTTTACTATGTTACCAGCGAAAAACTGAAATGTTTCCTAATTGGAGCTTTAATCAAAAATTATTTCTAAGTGCAAAATAATATTTCATACAAGCAGATAATGATTTTTTGCTCCCACCAGATAATTAATGAAAAATTCCTGGGAAAAATCACTTATAATCTAAATTGGTATCCTGAAAATCTGAATATACAGTTACATGAAATGTTTGCAAAGGAAATGATTTATTTGCAATTTCTTAATATTGTAACATTTACAAAGTAGCATTTGTAAATATGCTAATGAATGTTTATTGCCATTAATTTATAATAAATGTTATCGCGTGAAAATAATCTCTGTGATGAAAAAGCCCATTTTGTAAAAAATAATTACTGGTCTTGCATATTTTATGACATCATTGTGAGTATTGTTCAGCTAAAAATAAATACTTTGGAACTGTCAGAGTTCAAATAGGAATTTAGTGGATTATCATTTTCCATTTGTTCTGTGGATTCACTGACATATCATATCTTTATTTAAGAAGCAGCATGAGCCCTGTCTACACACACAATTGCACTGGTTTAACTGAAGGTGCTCCTTTTAAATTAATTTAGTTAAACAGTTTTAAATTTGTTTGGACACTTTTATCTGTTCAAACCAATAGAAGCCAGATGAAGCCTGACAGAAGAGTATCTAAGAATTTCAGATCCTATGAATATTAAGTTGTGAAGAGAGAATGTTCAAGATTAATTAAAATGTTGATGGTTTTGAGGATTGGAAGGAATAGGTAAAAAAAGATTCCATGCATCACAACATTAACTAAGTAATTTTACTTAAAGTTGAAATCCACAGTATTTTATTTTTGGTATCATGCGCTTTCGTGGGCACAGCCCACTTTTTCAGATGACCAGAGTCATCTGAAGAAGTGGGCTGTGCTCACGAAAGCACATGATACCATCTACATGTTTTGTTAGTCTATAAAGTGCTACCAGACTATTTGTTGTTTTTTAAGTTTATCCTGTACAGACTAACTCGGCTACCCCCCTGAACCTTCTATTTTATTTTTGTGACTTCAGTAATCCAAAAACATAAGAGTGCTAACAACTGCTACTTGCATTTTCCATTGATTTTGTTTTTCTCCCAATGGGCATTTTCTTTATCCATATCAGATTCCTTAGGATTTTCTGATTTACACCAGTTTTTGATTTACACCTCAATTTCAGAGCCTCATAAGACAGCCACAATTCTTCTAACAGGGGAGGACTGGGCTGAATCCAACCATGTTTCCTTCTAATTGAATTGAGGTGTTACTGAACAACATAAGATTCTTTAAGCAGGTGCTGTTCATACTCTATTTGGTGGCTGTTTCAGCTCAGGGAGTGAGAAACTGATTTCATAAATTGAACCCTGGTCTCTAGCCAGTAAAGCACTTCCACTCAGTAACTAGTTTAATCATTCTCAGTCTGCCATGACTATAAACATCCAATTATACATAAAAACAATCACAGAGGTACTGTGGAAGATGTTGAGTTTACTAAAAAAAAAGGGAAAGAAGATGCTTCTAGCAATATTAAATGAGGTTATGGAACATTAAGCAGCCTTCTATTAAAGTATATTTCAGTTACTTTTAAGAGTTTGTATTAGTAGTCATGTTAAAAATGGAAAATCATATTCTCATCTAATGTCAATCATCATAACTCCAGGTTAATTGACCTATGCAGATTTACATCAGTGGGGAATATAGCACAAAAATATTCATTTTGAACTGTACCTGACCTGTCATTTAAATTCATGAAGATACAAATTCCACTGGACTCAGCAATAGTATTCCCAGCAGCTCTTATCTTCATTATGTGTTATATAATTGAAGATATTTTCAGGTATTCGTCTGGTAGAACTTATCTCTCTTGCACCATGTTTCATTACTACCAATTTCAAAAATTATGCACAGGCCCTTTTTGTATTCATCTTCATACCAAATATTAGCTATCATTTTTGGTGATGTAATCAATAACAGTAATTGGAAAAAACAAGAAAACTGCAAATGTTATCAGTTTTTGTTGGGCAATATATTAAATTCAAGTTCATGCTAAATTATTCATATGACAACTAATAATTCTTTGAAATATGTTTAAAATACAATAAAGCTGCATAACTGCAACATCAATAAACAAAAATACACAGTGTTTTTGGAGAGATATTTGTTTTGTGTCAAGCATTAGAAAGTAAAGAACTCAATAATAGTAAGAAAGTATTGTTTTAATAAATGTAGCAATTTTAACACAAATTTCCCAATATTCAAGTTATTGGCAAAAGTTCATGAATGCTATGCAGCTGCAGTAACCCCAAATAAAGAGCAGTAGTGAGTAACTAGTGGAGTGAGCATGCACCTGGACGTCAAGGGACCTACATTTTATTTCTAACTCTACCAGTAAATTGCAGTGTAGCCTTGGATAAATTGTGCTTCTTGGAGACCCATCTACCCACCTTATAAAATGGGGATAATAATTTCTCAAGTATTAAAAGATCTATGGATGAAAACTAATATAAGTGTTAATTATTACTGTAATGTTGCAGGTGCTGGCAAAGACATGAACCCTATAAGAAATATTATATATTATGAATTTAGTTATGAATTTCCTGTAACATTACTGGAAGAAAATTTCTCAAACAGTAGGTTCATGGTCAGGTTAAAGTCAGACATTGAAAAAACCAAAGCTGGTACGTTAATAAAAATCAAAATCTAATTTTTATACTTATTCACTTCTTGCATTTCTCTCAACCTGAACAATGAAAATTGATTTTTTTTTTTTTTTTACTTTCTGGTTCCTTTGCATTAGCACTAAGCTTCATTGTTTGCATTTAAACCAAGATCAAAGTGTTTTTTTTCATTAAAATAAATAAATGAAACAATTTTAAAAAGATCAATTTAACCCTAGGCTTTGTGAAAAGGGTGGGGGTTTCTTTTAAAAAAGCTTGTTATTTTAAATCCAAAAATGTAACACAATAGCCTTTTACTCAATATGATCTCTTCTTAAATGTCTTTTTACTTTAGCATTTTTTGGAAACTATTTCAATGTAATTAACAGTAGTTTTAACGGAAACATCTGCTGAATACTTATTAGGCATAATTCTGAATGGACTTCATGGTTCAAGTCTAAATGCATATTACTGTGCAAAGTTACTACAGAAGAAACAGGGACTATTAAATTGGCATTGTTTTTCAAACATAGAGCCCAATTTTGCAAGCTTTCACTCATCTGAGCCTTCTCCCACAAGTAGTTTTTATGTCTGCAGTGTTTACAGCTGTGTTGGTCCCATGATATGAGAGACACAAGGTGGATGAGATTAAAAGATGTCACCTACCTTGTTTCTCCTGTAGTGTGCCAGTAAGTGCTGCTCCTGTGAGTAAGGGCTGATCCTACAAAACCTTAATCAACAGATAAAAACCCACACATTTTAAATACAGCATTACAGTTCTTATATAAGATAAGAGGATGGGAGAAGGGGGAAATCTACCTCAGCAGCCTCCTGTCAGTTTGTGTCAGTTATCTACAGGCATCTTTACCAGTGCTGAGAGCAAAGCTCTGAGGAATTACTTTGTGATTGCAGATAGACTTGGAAGGCTAACAGACTTGTACTTCCACTACAAAGTGGTCAGACTATAGAGTCCATGGTTCAGGAAAGTGAATATCCACTCTGATTGATAATACTGAGCCCAGTACAGTGGTGTCCCAACAACTCTACAGAAAAAATGTGGAAGATGTACAATTCCTCATTGAGTAGGTTATCTTTATTTTGTTTGTTTGTTTGGGATCTGAATTTACTGTCTGAAATTTGATCATTCCTTAGCATGCTTTATTTAGTAATAATAAAAGTTGAAGATCTGCTGCATGTATAGAATATGTGAAGGAAAAAAATACAAAGCATTTGTTCCCTATGATCCAATTCTGGTTCTGTATTAGATAACTATGCAAAAATTGTGTGTTGAGATACAGTACAGGGCCTGGTTCTCAGTCATAGCAAGGCTTCTTTATGCTGCTCTGACAGCATCAAACAGAGTTGGGCAATAAAACAGGGTTAGCCCCTGGAAGGCTGCAGCCATTATATTTCCCTGCACTTCCACAGATACAGGGATGGTCTGTACTGGGTCCTGCTACGAGGGCAGGGGACTGGACTTGTTGACCATTCAAAGTCCCTTCAAATTCTAGTGTTCTATGATTCTATGATTGCAGCTCCTGTTGAAGGCAGATTGCCGTTCCCAGACAATGGGAGTGGCGGGAAGTGGCATGGACAGGGATACCACTCCCTACAGCTCCCATTATCTGGGAACAGTGATCAACGGCCAACTTGGAGTTGCAATTGCCCGTACCTGTGGAGGTGCAGGTAAATATGGTGGCAATGGCCCACTAGGGGCTAACTCTGGGGAACCAGGTCCAATCTGTGGGCCAGTATCCTCTCCCCCCCCCCACACACACACACACGTGCTATAAAAGGACTTTTAAAAATCAGTATAAATGTTGGCCTTAATATAAGGTAGAATGAGACCTTAACTCTAACCTATTAACTCTAACATATCAAGTTTTAATAACTTGAATTGTCTAATTTAAAACTATATGTACAATATTGCCAGTCCTTGCAATTTTATCCTAGTCTCATGATTTCTCCCCTTCCCCCCGAAGGTCCAGTTGCTTGAATTTGCAGATTATATGAGAATCTCAGCCTTCATTTACAATAAAACAAAAAAGCAGGTTTCTCGTCCTCATAGTTATAGAGAAAATCTTGAGAATTTTAGGCTAGAGTGGAAGGTAAAGAGCATGAAATCTAAACGTATATTTTTTTTAAAAAATCATGATTTTTAAGCTAATGATTTTGTGGGGCTTGACTCATGGTTTTAATGGTGGGGGTTGGTAATAGTTATTTTTTCTTGAATATTTCTAAATCATGCTTTTCTGAACTACAATAGTGTTCAGATTCTGAATTACCATTGTTGTGTGTTTCACCTTTCAGCCTTGCTGAGAAGAAACCCATGCTTTCTGCTAGGCTGTGTTTGTTTGATAGCTTTTGAAACCAATCCATATTGCTTCCTTCATTCATATAATGCTTTTCTAATGTAGTGTCTATCATCTAAGAATTCTTTTGGCAGCTGTGGTTCTTGATTGTTTTTTACTACTTTTGTTCGGTGTATTGTTTGCAGTTCTCTTCTAATGTCCATTTGTTCTGATGTGGCTGATCATAGAAGCTGAATGATTGCTGAAATTACCAAGTGGGTATTCAATTTCTGTCTCATTTCCTGGCTGCTTCCTCTTCATCTATCAACTTTTCAGCCCAACATGCTTTTTCCTTTATCTTCTAGTCCTTCTTAACAGAGGTTCTGCTTGGCTGTTTATCTACTCTAGTGCCATATTTTCTTTAGAAGTGAGGGAATCATTATTTCCTTGAACATGATTAAATAACCCGCTCTGAAAATTGATATATAGTTCATTCCCTATGTTAGTCTTAGAATTATTCTGATTCAGTCAACAATCAGGCTACATCTACACTGCACGGCTATTTCAAAATAAGCTATTTTGGAATAATTATTCTGGAATAGTTTATTTTGAAATAGCACGTCTACACTGGAGAGAAGCTTCATAATTAGTCCGAGGCAGGCTTCCCTAATGTAGACATGCTATCTCGATTTAGAGCCCAAGAGGCACTGGGGAGGAATAACTTAGAATGGCCCTGGTGAGAGGCTATTTTGAAATAGCAGCAGTGGAGCATCTCAATACACCTTATTTCGAAAGAGCTATTTTGGAATAGGCATTATTCCTTGTAGAATGAGGTTTACAGATTTCGGAATAAACCGTCCATTATTTCAAAATTATTTTGAAATAACGGAATGGCTGTGTAGAAGCTCTCATGGTTTCAAAATAATGCTAGATATCTCACAATAATGGCACAGTGTAGATGCACCCTCAGTACTGTAGACTCGTATAGCAAATAAAATTGTGTGTGTGTGTGTAGACTTGGCAGGATTCATTTTTAATTAGTAAATGTTGGTAGACATTGATTTAACTTGACATCCAGAAATTTGGTGAAAAAAAATCAGTAACTACTGGCAAGTGCAACCTCTCCTATATCTTGCATGGACAGAGACACGGGGTTACCAGCTGTATGGTCTTGTAGGGAATCCCCTGCTGCCCTATTCTTACAGCCCCACTCATTAGCTGGGATGTGGGAGCTATTCATGGCATGAATCATTCAGCAGTGGGATGGTGTCACCAGTCACCAGGGACTCATCTTTTTCCTTGAAGTTACGGCTGGCAGTATCCACTCTGTCCTACAAAGATCACAACCTTTCCCACATTGTGCACCTGCAGAGATTTGATGTCACTTGACCTGTGGCTGCACATGGGGCCTCCTGTAGAACTGTTCTGAAAGTTTATTGATAAAAGTCAGGGAAAAAAGATTAGAAAATTTATATTAACCATGAATATTCTGGAATATCGGATTTTATCACCCCCCCCCCACCTTGAAGTTAGCACACAACAGTCAAAACAAACTAATGTAATTGCAGTAGATTAATGCTTATGATCAAAAGATGAGCAGTAAAAGGCAAATATTCTCAATAGGCTAAAATCAATGTAGAGAATTTGCTAAAAGTATTTGCCTTTGGGTGAAGACTGAAAATAGAAATTTACAGCACAAAAGGGGAATATTTTGAAAAGTTAAGAACAAAGGAGGAAAAAGGTTATACTTTAAGCATTTTACAACCTTCACTACTTGCAGACCTTGCTCAGCACCTGGTACAGCTACAATAACTTAACTGAACATTTACTAATTGAATTCAATAATATTTCCTCCTACATTATCTTTGCATTTATAGGACAATAGACTCATCTTTGTCCTGTGTAGGAGATGATATTGGTTTAGAAAGAAATTGCTAGAAACCTGTTCTGCATATGTACTTTGAGGAAACCATTTCTGACTCACCTTATGTCTCTGTATACGAAATTTGTCTTGATAAAGGCGGAAGAAATTTAGCTACTTCTCAATTGGGACCATTATATAATGCCAAAAATGTACACATTTTAAACAATTTCATATTATGAATTCTTATATTTAAATTCTTAATTCTGCAGTGACTCTTTGAAAGTTAGATATTACAAGACTGGATTCAAGTCAAGCACAAAAATAAATGTAATTTGTAGATTGTATATTTAACATGTCCTTTTTTAAAAAAAAGCAGATCAGCAAATGATAGGAGTGAAATAATTTCTGCATTTGTTCTTTTATTATTATTTAGCACCAACAAGAAAATTAAGTAACAAGACAATTATTGCTCAGAACACTTAAGGGGCTTTGAAGAGGAAGTCAAGGAATGTGAGCTAAGTACAGTGAGCAAGTGGAAGTCTTTGGAATTATTTTTAAAAGGCAAAGGGTGACATGGACTGGCTAAAAATCAAAGAAGATTTGTTTAGCTGTTCTATTTTGGACAGATTGCAGGGAAACAATATGGTAGTAGGGAGCCTTAGAAGAGGTGCCAAGGCAAGAAATAATGGAGTAACCACATGTTTTGGGTCCCAATTGAGCAAAACATTTAATTTTAGGCATGTGCTTAAGCTCCATTGATTTTTCCATGGGTCTTCAGCACAAATTTAAATGTTTTGCTGAATGAGAGTAGATTGCAGAATCAGAATCTTAACTGTCAGAATGGAGAAAAAGGTCCGGACCTTCAAAGTGTTGTTGAAAAATAAGTGGCAATATTAGCTGTCAGATTGGTTGTGTGCATAGGACAGGAAGCTCTTAAATATGAAAATGCTTCTTACACTCAGCAAAACCTGATGGGGTCTCTTCTTTCTTCAGTACCTTGTATTGCATTTTTGGTGATCAGCAGTTGTGCATCAGTGCAGAGGGAGAAGGGGGTGCTGATGTCAGGGTGTCCTTCTTCCCTCCACTCCTGTACACTGTCTCCACACAGAGAGAAGGCAATGGAGGGAGCTTGGCAATGCAAATCTCTGTCACTCTCACACACTGTGTGTGCCTCTGTTATTCTCACAAACACACACTGTCCTTCACTCTCATCTCCTGACCCAACACATATGTGGGGGGTGGTTGTTACTTCTTGTACTGCTTGCCAAGTGGGTTATTTGGGTTTTGACTGGTCTGTGCATTTCACCATTTTCATTTCTCTTTTATGCTTAAATGTAATTCTTTGAGGAATGAGTTCTAAAATGCTGAACCTGCTGTGGCTGGAGTCATTATCCCACTGGGAATTGCTGCTCCTGGAAATGGCTGGCATGTCCCTGCAGCCCCTGAGAGACGCAGAGCAGGGGGTCTCCACATGCTGTCCTTGCCTGCAAATGCCGCTCCTGCAGCTCCCATTGATCAGTAACAGGGAACTGGGCCAGTAGAAGCTGTGGGCTCAGTGCCTGTAGATGAGGGGCAGCACATGGCACCATGGTGCCATCACTGTACATACCAGCTGTTTTCATGTGCAGGACCAGGGCAGGAATAAGCCTGCCTTAACCCCACTGCTCCACTACCCGAAAGTCGTCCCAGTTAAATGGTGCCCAGCCAGAGCCTGCATCCTGAATCCCTGTCCCAGCCTTGAACCTCCTCCTGCACCCAATCTCCTGCCCCAGATGTGAGTCCCCCTGCACCCAAACTCCTTTTCAGAGCTTGCACACTAATCCCCTGCCCTGGGCTAAACCCGGAGCCCCTCCCACACTCCAAACCCCTTGACCCAAGACCAGAGCCTGCATCCCAACTCCCTACCCCAGCTTGGTGAAAGTGAGTGAGGATGGGGGAGGAAGGGTGATGGAGTGAGCAGGGTGAGGCCTTGGAAAAGGAGTGGAGCAGGGGTGGGGCCTCAGAGAAGGGGTGGGAAGGAAGTGGGGCCAGGATATTTGGGTTTGAGGTAGATTTTACATTGCACTTACATTGAACAAGTGATCTTGTGGTTAAACAGGTTGGAGGCCACTGCCCTAACCTCTAACAGGTGCTGGGAATAGGTGACAGGGAATAGATCACTTGATGATTACCTGTTCTGATTATTCCCTGTGAGGCACCTGGCACTGGCCTGTTTTGAAGAAAGGATCCTGGGCTAGATGGATTTTTGGTCTGACGCACTATAGCTGTTCTTATATTATGTTAATGTTATATAATGGATTTTTCCACTGATACTTATGTTGTCAGGTAGGCCATTTTTCTACTGGCCTAACAGAAGGGACAGTGTATACACAAGGGCTGTGTCTAGACTACATCTCTCTTTCGACAGAGGGATGTAAATTAGACACTTTGAAATTGCAAATGAAGTGGGGATTTAAATACCCCGTGCTTCATTTGCATAATTGTATCATGGCGCTTTTTCGAAAAAGCACTATTTTGAAAGTAAAACCGTAGTCTCGATGCGGTTCTTTCGAAAACAGCAGGCTTTTTTTTTAAATCCCCGCTTCATTTGCAATTTTGAAGTGTCTAATTTACATCCCTCTGTCGAAAGAAGGATGTAGTCTAGACACAGCCAAGGAAAGCATTTGAAAATAAGACAGCTTGAAAGAAATTAACCCTGGCAATTGTTTATAATATGTTTAAAAATATATATCATTCATGTTATAGTGATTTAAGAATCCTAATCATCATGATTTTATTTAACCTAATAACAGTGAACAGCTTGTGATTCACCATTGTAAAACTAATGTCCTCCAGCAATAGCAGTATCATTGTAGACATAAGCAGAGTGGGAATTCTGCCAAAAAGAATTACAGTTTTTACATTATTCACTAGTTCATCTTTATATATACATATGAGCATCTTCCCTCATTTCTTCCCTCCTGCTCCCAAGAGGCCAAATGCCCCAGAATCACTAAGACTATTTGCTGTGTGACAAATCTACAAGAGTATTATAAATGTGTCTCTTGCTGGCTATGGATGACCTACCATTGATCTTTAACAGGAGTTTTGCGCATGAAAGCACCACAGGCTTGGGCTAGTTCAGTATACAGTTGTAAGACGGATTGTTATAGATGAGAAAAAAATGTAGTCCAGATTTAAAATTGACAACCATATTCTGACTGAACCACAGAGTTTAATATGAGAAATTGTATGTTGTTTCCTACTGCTTGACAGTTTATACAGATTAGGAGGAAATTCTGTTTTCCATCTATGCGACCTTCTAGAAGTAAATGAGCCTCAAAGTGAATGTTTTTATTGCCTTTAAATATCACTCGTATAAATAACTTTTGTAATCAGTTCTAACAGCACAGCAAACATCACTACATGATATATGATGATAATATTAGACTACATTGAAGATATCAGAATACTTTTTTTTCTAGCTTTATTTATTTCAGACTGGATTCTGAATAGTGTCAGCTTTGATGTACAGTAATGGAATGCAGGGTGGGGTACATTTTAACTTTTAAGGCAGCTTTCCAATCCCTGTCCTTCATGTGGCCCATGTAAAAGCCAGGCAGGATTACAGCTCCTTAACTTGGCAGAGTTTAAGGAGTTCGTTGCCCTTGGGAGTGTTGGAAGAAATTAGTTGTTCATCAGTCAAGAGTAGAAAAGTAGTAATTAAAACTGGGAGTTTCAATAGCTTAAAACATAAGGAGAACACAAATTCAGAGAGCATACAACCTTTCTTAGAAACCTACAGAGACACCTACCAGGAAATGAACTGCAGTTGTGGGTATTTTAGACACAAAAAGATACCATCCACAGATGTTGTGGATGTAAAATATATGTATGTGATAAATTGCAGATCCATTGGAGAAATGTGATTTGTCGTGTCACTTTTAACTGCCTCATCTGTGTGCTACTCAGAACCCATCCTTGCAGAGTCTACTTGTAATATTCCATTGAGATTTTCTCAAACAACTATTTAAAAAATGCCCGAAGCAAAATGATCTGTCAGAATATGAGCGAGAGAGAGAGAGAGAGATTCTTTCTTCCCCCAAATGTGGAATGTTCCCAATACTTGCCAATATTAAGTTCTACGCCCACAACAGGCTGCAAGTTCATTGTTTATAGGCCATCAAAATAGAAATGGGAAATGTCTAATGCTGTAGCGTTGAAAAGGGGGGATTTCCAATTAGAATATATTTAGTTCTAATCCTAGTAGATCTGCAACATTTTATTGTGGCAGGGGATATTTTGATGTATGAAATTAAAAATATAAAGACATTTTTTCTTTTACCTCTGTATACTTGGAGTGAAACCCTGGTCCTACAGAAGTCAATGTGGTCAGGATTTCCCTCTGAGATACGTTTACACTGTGCAGCCATTACAGTGGTGTATAGAGTACATCCTCCACACACTTCTCAGTATGAGAAGAAATTGCAGTGGAGACAGTGAGGTGGTGCTTAGAGAATCACAGACATGTCTGAACCTTGGGTAGATACCCTGCATGGTTCCTCTATATGCCCAAGCAGGGCCTCCGCTCTCTACACTGCTGGTGTTAGCATAGTGCCCTACTGCTTCCCTGCTGCTGGAGTCTTTCCTCATTTCAGGGAAAGGCTCCAACAGTGGGAAAGGCTTTGGCAAAGAGGAGGCAGTGGGAAGGGGGGGAATCCAGCAGCTTTCCCCTTCCCCTCCCTGTAGAACCTTTCCCTTCTGCCTTTGCCCCCCTCCCACCAAGCCTGTCACCCTAACTACTGCACCCAGTGGCATGCACTGTAGACATGCCGTCGTTTTCAGATGCTGTGGTGATGAGAGCTGAATATATTTTTAGGATTCAAAGATGGACTCTCATTACTAGAGAGAAGCAGGTGAAATGGGCAGAATGATAAATGAAAAAGAAAGGACAAGTTACTTGATACTCAATTTTCTTTTTTCTTTGGTTAAATACCAGGTGTAAATACCATCACAGAAAGATCTGTCCTTTTCTGGAGTAATGGAAGGTCCAACTGAAAGTCTAAGGCCACATCTCCACTTGCGGGAAGATTGACATTGAGGTGGTTAATCTTCCGGCATTCGATTTAGCGGGTCTAGCATAGACCCACTAAATTGAATGCTGAGGGCACCCCATCAGTGCCAGTACTCCTACTCTTGACGAGGAGTAAGGGAAGTCAACAGGAGAAATGCTCCCGTTGACCTCCCACTGTGAGGACAGCGTCAAAGCTTGGCTTAAGGTATGTTGACTCCTGGTACATTTTTTACGTAGCTGGAATTGCATACCTTAAGCCAACCTTCCCCCATAGTGTGGATCTGGTCTAAGCATCCAAATAATTCTAAATAATTGTGAGTTTTCCCCTCATAATCTTCCATCCACAGAGATCATGGAAGTTCTCCTAGGGAATCTCCCTGATCCTTGAGGGCTCTAGCTCATGGTGTCCCCCGCAGGACTCTGTGCTGTTCCTTGAAGTACTCCTCCCTGATTTCCTACCTATTTAAGCCCTGTCGCAGGTCTCACTTACATAGAAGCTTGTCTCTGCTCACTGTGGGTTCTCCTACCTGCAGGAGAGTCCTGCTTTCTCTGCAGCCTCTCCTTCCCTTTTTCTTCTTTTCCCATGGTGAAGCAGGCTTGACTGGATAGTCTATGTCCACCCATCAACAACTATAATTCCTAAATACTAGGCAGTTTATATGATCTTCCCTGTGTCTTTCAGGTCACGTAGAAATAATCCCTTTCTGATATCCCATTTCCCTGGTATTTTCACTAAATAACATAAGCATTACACCATTTAAATTCTTCAGAAAAGTTTTCCTGTTCATTTTCCCCTCATCAACCCATAAAAAATGTTCAATTTTCTCTTCTTTTATGTTGTATGTATGCACATAATCCACCTTTCTGTTCATCCATTAAAAAAGATTTTTGTTTAAACCACAGTGGCTATTTAGTACTGTAAACAAAATCAATTAGTTTTTCCTACCGAGGCCCTGAAATATGTCATTATCCTCAACTCCAGAGGACAATTTTAAAACATTTATTTTCATTGATCCATTTTTTCCCATTTCTCTGTTTAATTTTTTTCTATACTAGTCTTTTGAATTCCAGTGTACTCTAGGACCTCACTATTTCATTCCTTCCAATTCCTATATCCCTTTTAGCTGCTTTGTCCAGCATTTTGTTTTCTACTATCTCAGTATGTGCTGGGATGCAGGCTAATGCTGCATGTATTCCCATCTGTACAGTTATTAGAAATATAGTTTAGTTGAGTAAATCACTTTTGCTTACAGAGACTCCTTTTTTTATTGTTCTAAGGCCTGATATTAAGTCCAAAAAATGACCACAACTACTGGGCATACATCCCAGATCCACTTTAATACCAGCATTTCTGCTGCTATCTCAGCTGTCATGTCAGTTACAAAATTGGATATTCTTTTAGATATACTAATTCCTAATTTTCATGTACAGTATGCTGTCCCTACTTTTCCTGTTTTTCACCCCTTTTTTGGGTCCAATTATAGAGAGTTGACAAAAAATAACCCCACATTTGATCTATATTCTGGTATATTTAATCTTGATACCTATTGCCTCCTTTTGAACCCACATGTTTATAAAATAAATCTAAATCCACATTTGGACATGTGAATTTCCATCTGTAACTATTTTTAAATTACTAAAACTTCTGATTTCATTTAGATTTTCCTTGTCTTTCAACTCAATATTTTCACTCAAGTGACATCTGGAGCTCTAACATTGTGTGCTATAGGGTATCTGTTGAACTCCCCACAATCATTACATATGTATTGGATGCTTCCATCTTTGCAATTCCCATTAAGTTTGGCTCAGAAAGCTAAGTCCAATAATTTCATTTATGTGTAACTGGCAATTCACTAGCAACTGCCCGTAGCACGTGTAGGTGTCATACATGCACCTCCCACAAATTTCTGTGCTTGTATTAAATCAAATTGCAAAAGTTCTGATTTTGATGCCACTCTAAAAAGCTTAGCAGTTTTAGTTGATACATGGTCTGATTAATGCTCTGTATTCCATCAGCAGTGTTTTCTTATCTGGCTCCCAGTTAGTCCCAGCAATACTTCTAAGTAGGTTGAGCCTTCCTTTGAATTTGTGTTTAACGCAGTCTATATGTTTTTTCCAAAATAATATAGTATACAGTATGACTCCTAGAAATTTAAATCTTTTAACTATATCTATTTATTCTCCATACAGATAATTCCTTTCCTTTGTAGCTTTTTGTAAAGATCAGTCTTTTGATTTTATCTATGAAGAAGTTGAAACCCAATGTATTTCCCAATCTTTTCTGCCACCTCAGTATTCCTGCTCCTCATTCATCAGCACAATCATCTGCAAATAGTGTGACACATTTGTTTTGGAAGATCATTTATCATATCAAATAATGTCAAATTAACCACACTTCCTATGGTGTGCCATTTTTAATATTATATTGGACATAACTTTTTAACTGTGATCTGCTTAGTCCTTTTACTTAAAAATTCTCTAGCCCATACATACCTTCTACCCCTTGTCCATATAGTACCTACTTTGTACAATCAGCATTCCCTCTGGAATGCTGTGCACATTTTAAATAACTAAAAAACCAGCAATCATGAAACTCTGTTTCTCATATTCTTTTGTATTTTTGTTTCCAATTTAACAATGATCCATCTTTCTATCCGTAAGCTACCCTGCATTTTATCTATAATGCCATTGTTGTCCAAATATCCTCCCTGAGTTCTCCTCTCTGTTTGCAATCTTTTCCTAACCCTTTCACAGATTGGATCGCTAATTATTATTAATTGCCATATTACCATCAGATGGAAATTTAGTTTCTTGGTCACAAGCAAGGCTTATCTTAAAGGGCCAACTAGCTTGTGATATCATGAAAATAAAAAATAGGTAACATTTCATTAATAAAAGTTAAAGTCTGAGAAACAAATAATTGAGAAGTCAGTTAATTCCAGAATTAACACAACTTTAATTCTGTTCTTCTACATATTCTAAAACAGCAATACTCCGACTGAGGCTTAAGAGGTATGGGTAGCTCCATTGGCTCTTTGCACACATGATGTTAAAACACTGTGCAATTTAATTAATCAATCAAGATGCTTTTACTATGTTATTAACCAATTGTACCTGATAATTATACTTGGTCTGTTCATTTTGCTGTGAGAATAATATCTATATAGCTGTAGATATATAATTAAATATTTCCCCTATCATACTGTTTAAATATGAACATATAGCACTATAGAAAATAAAAAATGAATTCACACTTCTGTTAGTTTTGGGTAAGGTTGATCGCTAATTTGCTTCCTGAACATCTGAAGTTTGAGTCTGAGTATCACTGCCCTAAAATATAGTCTCTGTGGTCAATTGTCATTATAATTAATATTTGGGCAAAGTCATCCTCTATTACGCTCCAGGTTTACATCAATGCAGTTGAGCAGATCTGAGCATGTGGTTTTGAAAGGGTGGTTGTTAAGATTAATGGACATATTATCTTGATGGATCTGCCTACTATTACAGGTGACTACATACAGACAGGGGCGGCCCTAGACTAGCTGCCAGCAACTGGCGCCCTAGCTGCTATGCATTCAGCGCCCCCACCTCCAAACCCCTCAATGATATTGCACCACCATTTGGTGCCCCATTTAACTTGGTGCCCTGGGCGACCACCTAGTTCGCCTGTATGGACGGGCCGCCCCTGCATACAGACCATGAGAGTGGAGAGGAGAAATGTGAGTCAGATAACAAAGAGATGTTCAGGGATAACCCAGCAGAAGCAGAGTGACTATTTCAATTATTCTCTTCCTCTCCTCCAGTTTTAATAACCAGAGCTACATAATCTTCTACACATGCAACATTTCCGGTGTTAGGGAACAGAATGACCCATGAAGAGGCTTACGCAGGCTACAGCAATCAGCATTGTCATTGGCTTGAATTGTTGTAGTGGTGATAAAAATGAATAATCAGCATATTATTTTCACCCAAGAGATTATTCTTTCTTGTTTCTGACCTGAAGTGTCATCCAAAAGACCTGCTTTTGCTGAGTTCATAAAAAGCTGATATTGAACATTTAATTAAATACCATGCTAGAACACAATGCACAAGGCCACTATCTGTATCTTCCTGTTTTGTATTTTTGCTGTTTTGTGTGTGTGCTTTGTATTTTTGAGTCTGTATTTCCTCAAGCAGTACAAATGAAAAGTGTATTTCTTTTTAGGTGTCTTGCAAAAAGACATGACTAAAAAAGCCTTGTTCCCAAAACCATATTGAACTTAATAGGATAAAAAGTAGCATTTTCAATAATTGTACTACAGTCAGCTATGAAATTATCAGTTTTTAAAGAAACAAATTTCAGCACCCTTGTGTGTTTGGAATAATATTTTATGGTATACATGGAATTTATAACTCATCTGTTAAGTTTTCTTTCTGAAATAATTATGAGCATAAGAAACATAATACATTATTACTGTGTATATTGTATTAAGACAGCTTTTGGTATATTAAGTTTTGGTAATGATAGATATATTGTTATAACTTTGTAATATTGTCTTTCCCCATTAAAATGTGTGAGTATACATATTTGCAGAACAAAAATATGTAAAAGGTTTCATATACACTTTTACAAATCCCTGCTGTTTCACACAATTTGATCTCTTTGTTTCTATCTCTTTTTTAGTTTGCTCCCAGTTTTCAAGAGGCGTCTTTGCTATTTTTGGATTCTATGACAAGAAGTCAGTAAATACCATAACATCGTTTTGTGGAACTCTTCATGTCTCCTTCATAACTCCCAGTTTTCCAACTGATGGAACACACCCATTTGTCATTCAAATGAGACCGGACCTCAAGGGAGCTCTTCTTAGCTTGATTGAATACTATCAGTGGAACAAGTTTGCATATCTATATGACAGTGACAGAGGTAAGATACAGTATAGGTTTTGCTAGATGTACCTAACTGAAATGCTAAAGCAGTGTTATGAAGACAAGCGGACCAAGGAGAAATGTTTCCCCTCTTGTGCCACTTTAACAATATAACACTTGCATTTTAAGAAAAGAGGTTTATCTGACTGCTGTATATGATTAAAGAATAAATGTGTTGAATTGAGAATGGAATAGTAGCAGCATCTAACAGAATTGTGGCCATGCACTAATAAACATTGATGCAATAATTATAATGTCTTTGGAAAATAGTTCTCATAGAAAATCTATTTTAACATAAATTTTACAAAAAAAAGCATTTTAATATTTCTTTTTTTTTAAATTGAGATTATTATGGTTGTGAGTGTCCCACCAGTTAAAGATAGAGAACAAAACCAAATTTCAGTCAGCTCATTTCTCCTACCAAATATCAGTTTTAAATGCAAATAACCCATACATAGTCTGTTACCGCAGTCTTCCCTAATTCTCATAGTCCCAAACAATAAGGGCATCTCTACCTAACAGGCCTAAAGCTGAAATAAGCTACAGAACTTGAGCTACGTCAATTGCATAGCTTAATTCAAAAATAGCTTATTTTGGCTATTGGTGCTGCCTACACAACAGGAAGTCTGAGTTAGCGCATTTTTCTTCTGACTTCCCTTACTCCTCATAAGATGAGGGTTACAGGAGTCAGAGTAAGAAGTCCTCCAACTTGACATACAACTTGACATACACAAATCCATGGGTCCGGACTTAATGCATCCGAGGGGTACTGAGGGAGTTGGCAAATGTCATTGAGGAGCCTTTGGCCATTATCTTTGAAAAGTCGTGGAGAAATCCCGGATGATTGGAAAAAGGCAAATGTAGTGCCCATCTTCAAAAAAAAGGGAAGAAGGACGATCCAGGGAACTATAGGCCGGTCAGTCTTACCTCGGTTCCTGGAAAAATCATGGAAGGGATCCTTAAGGAATCCATTTTGAGGCACTTGGAAGAGAAGAAAGTGATTAGGAATAGTCAGCATGGATTCACAAAGGGCAAGTTGTGCCTGACCAATCTGATTAGCTTCTATGATGAGGTAACTGGCTCTGTGGACGTGGGTAAGTCAGTGGATGTGATATACCTTGACTTTAGCAAGGCTTTTGATACGGTCTCCCACAATATTCTTGCCAGCAAGTTAAGGGAATGCGGATTGGATAAATGGACAGTAAGATGGATAGAAAAATGGCTAGAAGGCCGGGCCCAGCGGGTAGTGATCAACGGCTCGATTTCAGGTTGGCGGTCGGTTTCTAGCGGAGTGCCCCAAGGTTCGGTTCTAGGACCGGTTTTGTTCAATATCTTTATTAATGACCTGGATGAGGGGATGGATTGCACCCTCAGCAAGTTTATGGATGACACTAAGCTAGGGGAGAGGTAGATACGCTTGAGGGCAGAGATAGGGTCCAGAGTGACTTAGACAAATTGGAGGATTGGGCCACAAGAAATCTGATGAAGTTCAACAAGGACAAGTGCAGAGTCCTGCACTTGGGACGGAAGAATCCCAAGCATAGTTACAAGCTGGGGACCAACCAGTTAAGTAGTAGTTCTGCAGAAAAGGACCTGGGGTTACAGTGGATGAGAAGCTGGATATGAGTCAACAGTGTGCCCTTGTAGCCAAGAAGGCTAATGGCATATTAGGTTGCATTAAGAGGAGCATTGCCAGCAGATCCAGAGATGTCATTATTCCCTTTATTCGGCTCTGGTGAAGCCACATCTGGAGTATTGTGTCCAGTTCTGGGCCCCCACTACAAAAAGGATGTGGACGCATTGGAGAGGGTCCAGCGGAGGGCAACCAAAATGATTAGGGGCTGGAGCATATGACTTATGAGGAGAGGCTGAGGAGTTGGGTCTGTTTAGTCTGCAGAAGCGAAGAGTGAGGGGATTTGATAGCAGCCTTCAACTTCCTGAAGGGAGGTTCCAAAGAGGATGGAGAGAGGCTGTTCTCAGTAGTGACAGATGGGAGAACAAGGAGCAATGGTCTCAAGTTGTGGTGGGAGAGGTCCAGGTTGGATATTAGGAAAAACTATTTCACTAGGAGGGTAGTGAAGCACTGGAATGGGTTACCTAGGGAAGTAGTGGAATCTCCATCCCTGGAGGTGTTTAAGTCTCGGCTTGACCAAGCCCTGGCTGGGTTGATTTAGTTGGGATTGGTCCTGCCTAGAGCAGGGGGTTGGACTTGATGACCTTCTGAGGTCTCTTCCAGCTCTATGGTTCTATGATTCTATGATTCGATGACATTATTTCAACATTATGTTGAACATTATGTTGAAATAACTGCTTGCTGCGTAGACACGGACTATGTTATTTCAGAATAACGTTAGTTATTCCAAAATAACACTGCTGTGTAGACATAGCCTAATAGTCAAATTTATGAGGATCCAGAACTTCATCTCATTGCAAATCCCACTCACCACTACTCATAGTCTCAATTAGACTTGGTGGTAGCCAAGGGCATTAAGGGGTGATTCAGTCCCACAAATTCACTCCAGCCAGGGTGCGGAATCTGTAACTGGAGAACCCAGAGTAAAACAACTCTTGCTGTCTAGACACAATCCTTTCCCAACCCGTCTGTTGAACTTTGCTTACTGTGCCAAGTTGAAAGTCCACCATCCATAGTTTCTGATGACCCATTCACGCCAGGCATGTCCTACACAATTCCTATGCCCTTTCATGATTATTTTTATTACACTTTCTCATTTTATACAATGAAAACAAACAATTTGCAGAATGGAAAGTTGGTAGGCGTGTTAATTAGTTGTATTTTGGGGAAAGGTTTTTGACTATCTTTGTTAGAATTTCACATTTCTCTCTTTGTTTCCAATTGTTCCTCGCTTTTTTTCTTACTAATCATTCTTCTTCATCTTTCTGTTTTCATTGTGCCCTTTGTCTTTGAAAGCAATTGTGTGGTGATTTTTCAGAATGTTCATGGATCAAAAACTTTGCTTGGGGTTGCCATGCCATAAATAAATATGAATAAAATGGTCAAGTTGTAATTAGGTTTTGCCTACATACTTTCAGATGTTGCCACCTTCCTCTGGTCTGGGCTGTATTGTGTTGTTCAAAAAAATAAAAAGGGGCTTTTTCAAGGCAGGTAGGTGTGTGTGTGTGTGTGTGTTAAGCCCTGCTGTTAAAGTAAACTAAAGCCCTCACATGCCTTCTAAAAATGACTTAATGTCATGCACTATGATCCCTGAGCTTTCTCTTCTCTTAGGGTACGTCTATGCTGCAGCACTATTTCAGGATACTTCTGGTATCCCAAAATAGCAATTCTGACTCTTTTAAACAAGCCCACTCAAAATATTTCAAAATAGCTTTCAAAATAATGGGCTCACTATTCTGACATTCCTGTAAACCTTGTTCCATGAAGATTAAGGGACGTTTCGGAATAGCACTCTATTTCGAAATACACTTGAAATAAGCTATGCAATTTCCGTAGCTCAAATTGTGTAGCTTATTTTGAGCTACAGGTACAGTGAGGACACATCAGATTCTCTTCAAGTTCATATTAAAATCAGAAACATTCTTTACCTTTCCAAAAAGGACAAATAGCTTATTCAATGCTCATTCAATCAGCTAACATTACAGTGTGGGCCAGCATGTGACTTCTGTTTTGGAAAATTCTTCAGAGTATCCACTGACGTACTGAAGTAGAGAAGGTGATAGGTGCCATTTGTAAATTCTCTAGGGGCATGAATCTGGAACATTTACTCATGTTGATTAGTGAATTACTCACAGAGTACTCTCATTGAAGTCAATGGCAGCTGCCATCATAATCAAGGACTTTGGAACGTCAGTAAAAGTGGCAAAAATGGACCCTAAATGAGAAGCCATTTTTCAGGTCAAAACACCATCACCTCAATGACCAGAGCCACGGAGACGTTTGTAAAAGGATATATAGTTCAGCATCTTATCTTTATCTTATCCTGTGGAAAGAGAGAGACATATTCCCATGACACAAAACTTTAATAAAATGGAATCAGGAGAGATAATAGCAATTACAATTCAATTACTTATTCTAAAACAGTGACTTTATTACTACAGCTCCAGTATCTTGTTAGAGACTAGTCTTCTGAAGTGCTGTGCTTTTTCACATCTCATTCCATTCACCCTCCCACCTAAAATCATTATTTAGTCCAGTGCTTGTTCTCATATGGATTAATCATAACTTGTGTTTTAGTCTTTTCTACCTTCTATTCTCCTTTTTGCATTGTCTGTAATATCACGTTGTAGCAACTGGAGTTTGCCTGGGTTGTAGAGAAAACAGAAAGAGTGCTAGAATATTCTATCTCCAGCCAAATTACTAATTTTAAAAAAAAAGCCAATCTGTCATTCTATGCAATTGCCTCCATTTAGCTCATCCATTCAAAAGATCACTGAACTAACTGTCTGTGCTCTCTACAAGCATTTGAGGATCAGGACTATTTCCCCCCAAGTTCTGAATTTAGTAACTGAAAATTTAATGTATTAGAAATAAGCCTTGTGCATTCTCCCTATGCATTTTGGCCACCACACTGGCTATGCAATGTCAACATACACCTTGTCCAGTTGTAGGTATAATATATAAGCTATTAAAGTTCCTATGTAACTATCTCCTTGCTCCAAAAATTAAACACATTGAGGAAAAATGTCACTTGGTACTTTTAGTCAATAGGATTTCACAGAATGAACACGAATGAGTCCCATCAAAAGTGATAACTTTCGGCATGTATAAGAATCAGGAAACTAAGGTATCAAACTCCCCTTAAGGCTGAAGATCCAGAAATCTGGAGATTTTAAACAAATCAACATCCTAATTTTGCATTTAGACAAACATGGAATGACAAATGAATTGTTATCCATTTGAATTCAAAATTCACCACCTTTTTTATCCCCCCTTTCTTTCTCTCCAGCTCACTCATAAATGCTCTCAGAATTGTCCTTACAAGTAGAGGAAGCTGTAAGAGTCACTTGTGTTATGAGAGAAGTCTAGATATCTATCTATGTAAATAGCTAATAGAAAAGGTCTCAGTTGATGTAGTTATTGGGTTTTGCAGGAGAAATACAAAATTTTGTGTACTGCAAATGGTTTGCTCTGTTCAGCTCATTACATCAGTTCATAAAAAGCTGAAAGCTCCTGGGGAGCAGCTATTGATGATGAGGGAGCTCTTGTTGCACCTATCCATCTTTCATATAGGAATTAAGGGCTGTGCAAAATGAACTCAAGTTGAGTCAAACTAATTAAAAATATATATGTATAATCTGTCCAGTGTGACATAAATCAATGCTACACAGTGTGGGAGGGAAGTTTAAATGTCTCCTGGGGTTTCTGACCTCCTCAGTAAAAGGATTGGGATAGGAACCCAAGAATTCTAGCCAAATACCATCCAGGAAAATTCTGCCTTAACATTCCTTCTGCTTTTTCAGCCATGGTTGCCTTTCCTACAATGTTGTATGATCCTTTTGGACCATGTGCCTTGCTCTGGGGAGAGCCAGTTTCTTTCCTTTCACTGTTTAACAACTCCCACTTGGAAAATCATGTTGCACCCCTGGTACTGCTGCTTTAATTTGCTGAGCTGCAGCAAACCATTCCCTACACCAGGGCCTGCTGTCCCTACTACCCCTGAATGTGTAGGCACCTTGCTGTGGTTTCTTTCTTCCCCACTTTATGTTTCTTTAAGGAGGCAGCCTGTTGCATGAAGCCCTTTATTGAGCCTGCACATGAAAATGAAAGGTCTAAGTTGCCACTTGAAATCCACAGAAAGGGTATTAAAAAGCGAGAGGCTCCCAAGGAAGATTCCATTTAATAAGGGAGATTTAGCAAGTTTGCAATGAAATGTAAAGCATAGAAACCTTCATGAGCAAAGATGCATGGGGATATTTTGTAAATAGCAATATATATTCAAACTCTACCCAACTAAAATTCTTTCCAGCTCATAGAAAATATATAGTTTAAAGACGTGTGGGAGGACTACGAGCTAGAACAATGATTCTGGTTTTGCTGTCCTGCTCTGATTTGTTCTACAGTCTATTTGATTTTTCAGATATCTATATTCTTTTAAAAAAAGCCAACATCCTTAAAAAATAAATGATTTCCCACACATAACATAAAGATACACAGTTGTTTTCAGGATATGCTTATTGTAAAGGTGACCAATCTTGGATATCATTAACATTTTCAAAGTGTCAAGATGAATGATTAAAAGCCTATTGATCTTAGTTTATTGGGCCATTTGTAAATTATAATTCAAATTTAATTCTCATTGTGTTTCCTGTTCAGCTGTGTGTGTAACTGCTATTATTGTAGAGGACAGTAACATATGAAACTTTCTTTACATATGGCAGAAATTTGTTGCAAAGAGAATACATAGCTCAGTTTACTTACACAAGTCAGAAATGACTACTCAGGGTTTATGGTAGATAAAATATACAACCAGAGTGATGTCAGTTTAAAACATCTACTGAACTGGGATAAGTATTATATGCCATCCTAGAAATGCTCCTTTTGGGGTTCTCTGCATAAAATTTATAGCTGATAATACTCACTCCTGTGTTGTTGGCAATTATAGAAATAGTATTTATTTCAAAGTAAGCATTCATTCCTGATACTGAATTGCATCTTCTTTATTCTGTTCTCCTTTACTTTGTGAAAGGGAAATGTAGACTACTAAAATTTTTACTGAACTTATCATTACCTATTGAAATTGTACAGAGAATCATTTCTCTGTCAAGATTCCATGCCCTTCTAAATAAAATAAAATAACATCAGACATCTATAAAGATTGTTTGTGGGGGTGTTAGTACTGAACCTGTATAGGGTTAGAAAGAAAATAATTTGATCAGCTTTTCTATAACTAGATTTCTTACTTTAGTCAACAAAAACAAGGGCTCAAGAAGCACCACTAAATTAATTGGGAGTTTTGCCATTGATCTCAGTGGCACTGGGATCAGGATCAGGCTTTAAATGCATTGCCACTCAAGCACAGGAATGTAAACAGTTCAATAACGTTTAGTAACAAACAAGAGGTTCCTTTGCTGTAATTGGATCGTTTTTCTCCTAAAAGACCTCTTTTGAAAAGTAGAGTATCTCCTAAATGTGTTGAAAGCTTTTCTTGTCTGTTGATACAATCTCTTTCTGAAACAAAGCTGAAGCAAAAACAAAAGGTAGTTGTTTAAACTGTCCAGTCCTGTATTCCGTGCAGTGTCCTACATGGAAGTTGTGTGTGCACAAGACCTGCAGGATCAGGGCTTAGTGCAATTCCTTTTCAGAAGGACTCTGTCACAGCTATCTTTTCTGTTTTGCAGCCATACAAGTTATTGTGTAGTCTTTAAAATAAATGAACTACAATTTGCATGTTACGGGCTTTTATTGTTCTTTCAGTTTTATCTTTTATCTCCCTCCTCCCTCCTTTCCCCTGAACCCTTACCAGGCTTATCAACACTGCAAGCCGTTCTGGATTCTGCTGCTGAAAAGAAATGGCAAGTAACTGCTATCAACGTGGGAAATATTAACAATGACCGAAAAGATGAAACATATCGTTCACTATTTCAAGATCTGGAGGTGAAAAAGGAAAGACGAGTAATTCTGGACTGCGAGCGGGATAAAGTGAATGACATTGTTGATCAGGTTTGTGATTCTCAATTTTTCAACAGTGGAAATGGAAGATATGGACATAGGGAAGTCAGTGGACGTGATATACCTTGATTTTAGCAAAGCTTTTGATATGGTCTCCCACAATATTCTTGCCAGCAAGTTAAGGAAGTATGGATTGGATAAATGGACTGTAAAGTGGATTAAAAACTGGCTACATGGTTGGGCCCAAAGGGTAGTGATCAAACTCTCGATAACTGGTTGGCAGTCTATTTCAAGTGGAGTGCCCAAAGGATCGGTTCTAGGGCCAGTTTTGTTCAACATCTTTATTAATGATCTGGATGAGGGGATGGATTGTACCCTCAGCAAGTTTGCAGATGACACTAAGCTACAGGGAAAGGCAGATACATTGGAGGGTAGGGATAGGGTCCAGAGTGACCTAGACAAATTGGAGGATTGGGCCAAAAAAAATCTGATGAGGTTCAACAAGGACAAGTGCAGAGTCCTGCACTTGGGACAGAAGAATCCCAAGCATTGTTAGAGGCTAGGGACCAACTGGCTAAATAACTGTTCAGCAGAAAAGGACCTGGGTATTACAATGGATGAAAAGCTGGATATGAGTCAACAGTGTGCCCTTGCAGCCAAGAAGGCTAATGGCATATTAGGTTGCATTAAGCGGACCATTTCCAGCAGATCTAGAGAAGTGATTATCCCCCTTTATTCGGCACAATTCTGGAGTATTGTGGCAAGTTCTGGGCCCCCTCGTATAGAAAGGATGTGAACGCATTGGAGAGGGTCTAGTGGAGGGCAATCAAAATGATTAGGGGGCTGGAACACATGACCTACGAGGAGAAGCTGAAGGATTTGGGCTTATTTAGTCTGCAGAAGAGAAGAGTGAGGGGGGATTTGATAGCAGCCTTCAACTTCTTGAATGGAGGTTCCAAAGAGGATCGAGAGAGACTGTTCTCAGTAGTGACGGATGGCAGAACAAGGAGCAATGGTCTTAAGTTACAGTGTGGGAGGTCTAGGATGGATATTAGGAAAAACTATTTCACTAGGAGGGTGGTGAAGCACTGGAATGGGTTACCTAGGGAAGTAGTGGAATCTCCATCCCTAAAGGTTTTTAAGTCCCGGCTCGACAAAGTCCTGGCTGGGATGATTGAGTTAGGGATGGTTCTGCTTTGGGCAGGGGACTGGACTCGATGACTTCCTGAGGTCTGTTCCAGCCCTAGGATTCTATGGTTCTATATCTGGGCTGTGTAAGCACACATAATGAGTGCTCCTGTAGTGCTGCTTCATCAGCAGTTTTAATTCGTGTATGATTCTATTTTGATGCTCATTTACTTTCCCCTTTGAATTTTTTCTATTTTGTTCTATATGTTTTTACACTGTGCTTATCATTGTGGTATCTGAGTGCTTTTCAGTAGTGCATTAGGCAATACGATTACATACCTGTCACGTTTATTCTCTCATCCTTTCCCACGAGGATGGAGTGTCTTGTTCTGGTGGGTACTTTTTTATATCTATAGTGAGGTGTTTATGTTAGAAAGGCAAGGTCAAAGATCTGCATCTTGCTATTAGAGAGGGAAGTGGTGAGGGTGATGATGATTTATTATAATAGTCCATTATAATCACAGCACTATTCACAGGGCAGACATTGGGGTGGGTTCAACGGATACCTGGTGTAGAAGTTGAGTCTAGCAACTTCTGGAGAATTGCAACATTTTTCAAATGATTTTCAAGGAAAAATTATCTAAACTGGCAGGGACTGTGGAATTTGTTAGACTTCCATCCACTGAAGGACTTAATGTACATTCTGGTGAAATTTAACACTTATATTACTACATAAGTATCCTCACTTTAGAAAGACAGAAAGAGTGATAGAAAATTAAGTGAGTTGACTAGTGCTAGAGAAGAAGTTGGAAGTTCTTGCTGTCAGTGCTACGTGTGACCTGCTAGAGTAGGCCCCGTTTGTTACCAGAGGTCACACTGACAACATAGCTGTGGAGATGGCTGATTGCCTGACGGAATTTAGGCAGCCCTAGTACAATCTGGACTGCTTCACCCCATACAACGTCAGATGGTCTGTGCTCCCACCAAAAACCTATGCCTGTCCCAGTTAATTATGGCAGGTTTGCAAATGAACTTTCTTATTTTAAAAATGTTTTTCTGCCTCCTTCAAAAGCTTCAGAGGGGTAGCTGAGTTACTCTGTAACAGGAAAAACTTTAAAAATGACAAATAGTCTAGTAGCACCTTAAAGGCTAACAAAAGATGTAGATGGTATCATGAGCTTTGAAGTGGGTTGCGCCCACGAAAGCTCATGATACCATCTACATGTTATATTAGTCTTTAAGGTGCTACTAGACTATTTGTTGTATTTTAAGTTTCTCCTTCCTGTTACTTTGGGAAAGACCTACACAACAGAATGAACCGATGGATAAATTACAGCAGACTTCCGATAATCCGGCACCTTTGGGACCCAGGGTGTGCCGGATTATCGGATATGCCAGAGTATCAGGAGGTACTCTGGCAGGGGGGCTGTGACGGGTCTGGGGCGGCGGGGGGGGTTTCACGTGGGGAACGGCACGGCGTGGGGCGAACCAGGTGCTGGTGACGGGCAGTGCTGCGGGACCAACCCGGCAGCACCCCAGCTGCTCTGCCCCACGGCTTCCCCACATCCGCCACTGGACAGTTTCAGCAGCGGCGGACTTGGGGAAGCCATGGGGCAGAGCAGCTGGGGTGCTGCCGGGTGCCGAGCAGGGGGGTGAGGGGCGGCACTGCAGGACCCACCCGGCAGCACCCCAGCTGCTCTGCTCCGCACCGCTTCCCCGGTCCACAGCTGGTCAGTTTCAGCAGCAGCAGCAGCGGACTTGAGGAAGCGGCACGGAGCAGCTCCAATTGTCCAGCTGGCTGGAGTACTTCCAGGTTCCAGGTGGTGCCGGACTATTGGGAGTGCCAGACCACTGCATGCCGGACAGTTGGGCTGTGTCTACACTGGCATGATTTTCCGGAAATGCTTAAAACGGAACAATTTTCCGTTATAAGTATTTCGGGAAAAAGAGCGTCTACATTGGCAGGATGCTTTTCCGAAAAGCCCTTTTTCCGGAAAAGCATCCGTGGCCAATGTAGACGCGCTTTTCCGGAAAAAAGCCCCGATCGTCATTTTCGCGATCGGGGCTTTTTTGCGGAAAAGACTGCTGGGCTGTCTACACTGGCCCTTTTCCGGAACAGTTTTCCGGAAAAAGCACTTTTGCCCGAGTGGGAGCAGCATAGTTTTTCCGGAAAAGCAGCTGATTTCTTACAGTAGATCGTCAGTGCTTTTCCGGAAATTCAAGGGGCCAGTGTAGACAGCTCACAGCTTATTCCAGAAAAGCGGCTGCTTTTCCGGAATAAGTGGCCCAGTGTAGACACAGCCTTGGAGTTTTACTGTATGTCATTGAGGAATCAGTGAGTCTGTCAAATATCCTGTCAAATGGTAAACAAACTAGAAGACAGAGATTTTTGTTTTCCAATCTTTTGCAGTGGGGTTTACAAAGTAGGTAGAAAAATATTCAGTCAGAATTTTGTTTAAGTTGACAGTGTCACTTTCAGAACCTGATTCTACAGACACTTCCTGCCAAGAGTAGTGCATATTTCTGTTGTACTAGTTTGAATACCAAGTATAGATCTTGATTCAGAAAAGTTCCTGAGCATATACATAATTTGAAGCCTACACATAGTCCTATTGAAGTCAATAATGCAGGCTGATGAGACTGCTCATTTAATAGCACTATGCTCAGGAATTGTTTGAAGAATCAAGATTTTAAGTAATATGTTGGTATGGCAGCTACAATACAGAAGAGATCATTTAAAAATATAAATGCCACAGATATATCAATAAATGCAATTTTTATTACAAAATGTATGTATGTATTCATCCGTAGCTTCACTGAAAAAATAATTAATATATTTAAAATTACCTCAAAATCAAGCAACCAAAATACTATCCATGTAAATCCATTGTGTGAGCTATATTTTTTTATATTTTGTTGCCATTTGATAGCAGATTGATTGCTCTGGGTGTGTCCAATTTTTTTGCCTGAGTAGTATTTGGGGTCTATAATATCTTTCATTTACAATTTTGAGTGTGATCATTTTTCTAAATTGTAGTTACTCAATTCTTCACAGAAATCAATTAATATTAGGAACACTAGTTACAAGTTGACCGGTACAATAATTTTCACCTCCTAAGAGCATTCTGTGAGCAAATATAAATACAGTGATAATGAGCACTAACTATTTTATTTGTAATATATCAGCGAAGATGTAAAAATAAATAAATAAATACAATCTTACGTGAAGCGAGTGAAGCTACAGTTTCTAAAACAAAAGCCTGACTTTATAGCAAATAGGTGCAGTTTTGATTGGTAGTCAAGTAGATCGACTACCTAAATCTTGCAGGTAGGCATGGCCATTTGTGCCTCCCTTCCCATTTCCTTTGAGAGTCAATAAACAGGGAGTGGGCAGTATGGCAAGGACAGGCAAAGCCTGGGCTCCATTTCCCTTTGCCGTCTCCATTTAGTGGCCAGGACAGCTGAGCCAGCACTGAGGGTGTTTCAGTTTTCTGCTGATACTGGCCAATAGTAAATCACTGATCTTCCAGAAACAACTAGGAGTCCTGCAGCACCTTAGAGACTAACAGATTTATTAGGGAATAAGCTTTCATGGGAAAAACCCATTTCATAGGGCATAAGCTTTCGTGGGTAAAACTCATTTCATTAGATGTGGGTTTTACCTATGAAAGCTTATGCCCTAATAAAACTGTTAGTCTCTAAGGTGCTGCAACACTCCTCATTGTTTTTGCAGACACAGACTAATACAACTACCCCTCTGAGACTGATCTTCTAGAGTAAGCAGGATGGGATTGTGCTACAGATGTCTCTGAGACACAGTGCCTGCCTGAACTACAACTGGAGTGTTCCTAAAGGTACAGTCTAGTTTTAGGAATTCAGTACATCTCTCTTAAAGTCTTGGGGACAAATCTTCAGCTGGTGTAAACTGGCATAGCTCTGTTGATTTCAGTGAATTTATGCTGATTTGCACCAGCTGAGAATCTGGCCCATTATCTTTTTGGGTAAAATAAAGGTACATATCTTGAACAAGCCCAGTAAAAATACCAATTAGTGAACAGAAACAATTTTGGAGTATTTATTCATTTTTAATGAAAACCCATGTACAGCAGACCCATTATCAATTAAAATGAGTTTTCTTTTTCTTTTACAGGTTATTACGATTGGTAAACATGTGAAAGGATATCATTACATCATTGCGAATCTGGTAAGTGATATCATTATTATCAAAAGTTTCAGGGGGTAGCCATGTTAGTCTGTAAATGAAGAAGTGGGCTGTGCCCACGAAAGCTCAAGATACCATCTACGTTTTTGGTTAGTCTTTAAGGTGCTGCAGGACTATTTGTTGTTTTTTCATTATTATCATGCACCCATGTTTCTCATGTTTTCTCGTGTTTCGTTATTATCATGTGCCCGTATTGCCAGCTCATGTGATTTTCGTTTTGAGTGTGAACAGTATTATTTTTTTATGAGCTTGTATTAGGTTGTCTTCTCTTTTTGTTGGTGGAGAGATGTTAAATGTTTTCCTCCTTGCTAAACGTTTGCTATTTTATTTCTTACAAAAATACTGGGATATTTGGGGCTGGTGCTTTCAGGTATTCAATCCTCACATGTTCCCCTCAATGGGAGCTGAGGGTGCTCAGCCCCTCCTGGAAGGTATTCAGCCTTTTCAGGATCGGTCTTTTAAACTATACACACAAGAGCAGACCAAGTATATGTGGGAATTAAGAGCTCTTAATACATTTAAAAAGCAGAGGTGAAGCATCTGGGACCAGGCACGAGCCAGAAATCAGCTGATTCCCAGCTTGTACCCGGTTCCCAGCTACACCCATGCCTTCCCTACCACCCTCTCCCCCCCCATGGAGATGGTGCTGGGGGGAACTGGCTTTTAAGCCAGGCCTCTCCCCCCAGCACCACTTGCTGCTTCCCCCACTTACTGCCTCTATCAGAGAGCGGCAGCAAGGGGTGGGAAGCGACTAGTTGAGTCATTACTTGACTCAATGAAAGCATATGGTTATTGGGTAGTCGACCAGTTGCTTACATCCCTAGTTCTCACTGAAGATAATGGTATGTGACAGGACAGCTATAGCTGGTCTTTCCTACCTGGGATGTTATATGTGTGGTTAAAATGAAAACACACAAAGAAAAGTAAGTCTAATATACAAATGTAATATTGCACCAGGAAGTAGATCTCCTGTGTGGATTGTTCCCAACTGAGAATGATAGAGAAGTTGATATTGGGAATTTCAGATCTTTACTTAACATCCTACACAGTATATAAGGTAAGTACATCTTATTAGCCATCAGAAGACCCACAGATAATTTGAAATGGGAAATCCATGGAAAGCAATCATTCTCGACTTTGAGGGATTCCCAATGATATGTAGTTAATACAATTAATTATGTATTGCCTGTTTATATCAAAACACACCTGCGGTTAAGATCAAATTCAGAAAGACTGCATGATTCCTATGGAAATGCTCATATTAGGAAGCAACGTGGCATTCACTGTGAGCGCAGCAGCTAATGCACATTATCATAGCATTTGTGACAGCTTATGGGTCATGGTTGTTGGTGTTGCTGATTCTTTGTCTATTCATTTTGAAAACATTTTGGGTGCACTTCAAGTTATTTGTCTCAGATCAAGGTTTCAATCAAAATTATTTACCATAATTACCTATGCTGGTTTAGCAGTTACTGATTATTAAAGTAAAAACATCTTTATTTTAGTTGTACAGCTGAATGATAAATACACACCCATCATGGATTGGCAGTTCATTTGCTGAGACCAAATACTTCAGCCAAATCCTGTTTCCATTGACCCCAGTAGAAGCAGGTTTGAGACCTCAGTCCTTACATTTGTTAAATGCCTATTGAAATCAAAGTATGTTTTTGATTCAGTAAAAAAAAAGAACTGAAGGATTTGGCTGTTGGTGTGTGTTGACCATACAGTAACTATTAAACCTGCATTCACACAGATTAAAAATATAGAGTCCCAGGAACAAAACTGAGGAACACTCCCCTCTCCCCTTTCCTATGGCATGTCTATACAGTGGGGGGAATAATTCTACAGCAGTGTGATTTCTGTAGTGTGCTAACATTGTGTGCATTAATTGGTTCATGGTAGGCCTTGCTGATGTGCTCTAAATTTTCTCTAATGCACTTTACCTTAGAGATGCATTCGGCTGATCTTTGAATGTCCCTAGCAGTGAAAAGTTCCTCATATAGCTTCAAGGAGGCAGAGATACCCCCATCTCTTCTGCATTTCCAACCATCTGTTTTCACCAGTCCAATGTTAGGACTATTTTCAAAAATGGAATTTCCTGGAGAAAATCTTAAAGGTGAAAGTGAGGTTACGTGGTGCAAAAATCTTACCAAAACTGTTGTATCTAGAGCACAATTAAAAAATTAAAAAATCATGCAACTCAGTAAATAAAACTTCAAACTTGCAAGAAATAAAAATACTTTGGAATAGGGATTTTAAGTAGCAGTTAATTAATTAATTGAGTAGTTGATGGAATTTCCATTGACTACTCGATTAATCAATAAGGGAGGGGGCGCTTGCTACCCCCCTGCGGCTCTGCCGTTTGAATGTAGTAGAAGCCGGGCATGCAGGCAGCGTGGGTGTTACTACATTTAAAATGCAGAGCTGCAGTGGGGTTCGGTCCTGGGGGTGGCGCGAGCCAGGACCGAACAGTCCCAGCTTGCACTGGCTCTGGGACCTCTGCGGCACTAGCTCCCCTCACCCCTCCACACCGTGGAGATGGTAATGGGGAGAACCGGCTTTTAAGCCAGCTCCCCTCCACATTGGCTCCTGCTTCCCCTCCCCCATTGTTGCCTCTGATACAGAGGCAACAAAGAGGAGGGGAAGCGAGTAGTTGAGTAGTGATAAGCTAAGCTTATTGGGTAGTCAACTACTCGAGTAGTCACTTACTGCCCTATTTTGAAAGTACGGAAATTCATGGCTTAGGTACCCAAACTATCCTAACTCTTCCCTATAACAATGCCCAGAGAAAATTAGAGACTTAGACTACAGACTCAGGCTGCCATCATCTTCTGTCTTAATTACTGTAACCTCCTCTCTGCTCTTTTTGACATGCACTGTATTCTCCCCTGCCCAGTCTGTTCAAGAGCAGCTGCTAAAATCATCTTGTATTTCTTGCCTGTAATTCTGACCACCTTTAAAATTCTTTAATTGGCTTCCCTTTTGAAAGTCCTTAGCTTCAAGTCTGTTTTGCAGCTCTGCTCCTCCCTGCTGTCTACTCTAATCTTTTCTTCATGCAGTATAAAGAAAAAAAGATGAGATGGAAAAATCACTCAGCAAATTTATCAAAATTAACATAATTCCCTTCATTTAATGTGGACAAGTGACATTTCACAGTAATTCATTTACTCGTTATACTGTGTACACTTGAAACAGGGAAATAGCTAGGCCCTCCAATTCATGTATTTGGTTTCCACAAATTTGTCTTGAAATGACTTGTTTCATTCTCTAGGGTGGAACAGCTTTCTTTCTGTGACAGAATAAGAATATTCATATCAGCAAAAATAGATCATAGCAATCTTCTCTTCAGTGAGACAATGGCTGACTCAGTGTCACTGGATGGGGGTAGCTTCTGTAGTCATTTTTCATGATAGCAAGCTCTTACCTACATAAGTAGTCCCATTGAAACAAATGGGATTGCTCACCTGAGTAAATGTTCATAATTAAAAAGGTCTGCTAAAAGCAGGTTTCAACTGGTAGAGGAGAGTGCCATTGGACACCCTGTGTAACACAGTGTTGCCAGCCACTGCTGGCCCTCAGAGTTGGCCTCTGAACTCAGAATTTAAACTCCTATCCCTGACTAAGGGGAATGCTTGCTTACATTTCTGCAGTTAAAATGGTATGGTAATTCTTTACTTGTACCTATTGATCTGATAGACATGGTGAAATAACTGATCTGTGTTTTCTGTACCCAGGGGTTTACAGATGGAGATTTATCCAAAATCCAGTTTGGAGGAGCTAATGTCTCAGGATTTCAGATAGTGGACTATGATGATCCCCTGGTATCAAAGTTTGTACAGCGTTGGTCAACACTGGAGGAAAAAGAATATCCTGGAGCACACACCAGCACAATCAAGGTACATTTTTTTATTTATTTTAACTTAGAAGAGAAGGATGGGGTAAACCTGGGGAGAAAGACAGAGATAGAGCAAGGCGTTTGAAAACAGCCATGCCAACAACATTTTATATTCCTCCGAGCTACTTTTAACATTCTCTCCCATAGGGCTAGTTGAACAGAGATCCTGTACTGTCACAAATGTTCAAGACAATGTTAATTTTTTTGTACCAATGTAAGGCTGTGCCTAGCAGCATGTTGGGGCAGTTGTTTATGATATAACCATATAGGTTTTGACATTTCTGGGATTTATTTTTTTTCTTATTTTAATATCTCTTTCTTAAATCTTTTAGATGAAAACATACATGCACAATCACAAACACATTCATGATACATATCCCTTGTGGTGGTATAGCACGGTCCTCTTCTTGCAACATCCTGAAAAATAAATGGCTCATAAAATGTGTTAAAAAGCATTGTATTTTGAAAGAGAGGGTTAAGTCCTACAAAATCTGTTTTAGAATTAAAATACACACAAGAAACTGTACTGTATTAAAACAGATTTGAGGTCTGATTCCAGTTCTGAGTGACTCATGGAATTAGTCATTTAATTTCTCCTCTGGAGAAAATCAGGATAATAATACTTTTACAGAGGCAGTGAAAGGATCAATTTATGTTAGTAAGGCAAATTGAAGATGAACAGTACTCAGTTAATAGTTAATAATTTTAGTATTTATTTACAGATTCAGCACAATTAAATAAGAAGCTGAAGGGAAAATACATTTTGTGACAAAAATGTGTTTACATGAGGGATGTTACATTTCAATTAATTGACTAATCAAATAGTCGATGCAATTTGCCCTGGCGCTGTTGTTACACTTCAAAGGTGAAAGCACTGCAGGCACTGGGCCAACGAGGGACTCAAACAGTCGCCTGCTGGCTCTGTGCTCCCCACGGCATTTCAAAGTAACAGCGCCGCATAAAGACCGGGGTCAGCTGGGAACTCTGAGTCTGAAGCTGATTCCAGGTTCCACACTGTGCTTGCCACTTTGAAATGCTGCCTGCAGACCAGGGCCAGCTAGGGACTCTCCCACTGACCCTGGGCTCCATGCAGCGCTGCCACTTTGAAACACCGAGTGCAGCCTGGCTCTGTGCTCCACATGGCATTTCAAAGCGGCAGAACTGCTTGGAGCCCAACGTCTGGCCCTGGACTCCATGCGGTGTAGCCGCTTTGAAGCACCCCCTCCGCTTCTCCCACACACACTTGTTGCCTCTTTCTGATAGAGGCAGCAGGAGGAGGGGGAAGTGACTAGTCGACTAGTCATTCAAATCCCTAGTTTACATAAATAGCATGTTAGCATTAATATGTCATATGAATGAACCTTAAGAAAAAGATAACAATTCTCATCTGATGTTAAAAATTCTCCTCAGGGCTGTGAATTAAAAAAAAAAAAAGTCTGCAGCAACAATAATATAATATAAAGTAGAAATGAATATAGCTGGTTAGTTTATTGTGACACATTTTTTTTCTGACTCAGTCAAGGATATTATTTTATTGCAGTTACCTTTGGGCATATGATTGGTTAAAACAGTTAGGGGTGCAAGAATCTCTAATCCTATTTCCAGAACACTACAAGGTTAGGAGTGTATCCTGCCTCCGTTCACATGTTTAATTTGCACTAGTGCACTGATTGAAGATATGATTTCATTGTAAATTATGAAGTATAACCTATATGTTGTTCTCTTCCCAGTTATTTGAAAACTGCTGCTTTCCTTAGACCCCATTTTTCCCTCTTGCTCATGATGAACTACCTTACTCCTCAAATAACCACATTTAAATTGATTGTAGTCTGGAAAGTATATTTTACAATGAAAGACTTTTTGCAATGGAAGACTAAAGAAGCTCAAACTATTTTTCTCCAAAGGAAGTAGGTGGAGATGTCATTTGATCAATGTGGTATATGAGGAAGTATTAGGTTTTTATATTGGTTAATATCAATAAAGGTCAATTTCACTATGTGAGCACAAATGGATGAAAAAATGTTTCCCTCACTAATGATTGAAATTTGGAGGTAAACAAAGTAAGAAAAAAGATGCTTGAGACCTTATTAGAGTTTAATTATATTTATTTTGCATAGGATATTTATTTTGCATTTATTGATATATAGGTCCCAACCAAATTCACGATCATGAAAATGTATCATGGGCTATGAAACCTGATCTCTGCCTCTGAAATCTGGTCATTTGTTTATTTGTATTCTATACTATACAGATTTCTTACAAGACCCCAGAGTTTGTCAAATTGGGGGGTCCGATCCAAAAGGGAGTTGTAGGGGAGGGGGTCACAAGGTTATTTGAGAGGGATTGCAGTATTGCCACCCTTACTTCTGCACTGCTGCCGGCATCTGCACTGCCTTCGGAGTAGGGATGTAAAGGGTTAAGCATGCCCTTTACCAGAGTAACTGGTTAACTGGGCGGGAGCTACTCTGGAGCATTCCCCCTCCCTCCCCCGTCCATTGTGTGACGGTGGGCTCGGCTGGATTAGAGCAGCCCCCCCATCCGTGTCCCACCACCTACAGCAGCACAGAACTAAGGGTAGCAGTACTACACCCCCTCCCCAACAATAACCTTGCGATCGCCACACCGCAACCCCTTTTTGGGTCAGGACAATTACAGCACTGTGATATTTCAGATTTAAATGGATGCAATCATGAAATTTACAATTTTTTAAAATCCTATGACCATTACATTGATCAAAATAGATCATGAATTTGGTAGAGCCCTGCTGAAGTCTGATGCTGACAATTTGTGTTTTGTGCAGTGTTATTATAGCTGTTTTGGTCCCAGGTACCTTAGAGGGCAAAGTCATAATTTTAAGTGAACCACCTTCTGTGTCCTTCTCAACAACAGAAGTTGGTGTAATAAAATATATTACTTCTCTCATCTGGTCCCTCTAATTTGAGAGATGTATAATACTGAGTACAGTAGGGAGCTTTTGGAAGAATCCTGCCTGCTGGGGGCAATATCCTGTGCACCCACTACTACATTCTGTTGGTATAGCATTTTACCCTGTCAGTGCACAGGAGAACAGAGATATGCCGTACACCGTTCCCTGCACAAAGGGGATAGAGCAGAGCAGAATGCTTTCATTACCATGGGCTATGCCTATATGGCACAGTTTTGTCTCAAGGTGGTATGCATTAATAATATTTAATCACATTACTGAAGTGTAAGTCCAAAGGTCACGTCCCACATTCTGTATCAAATGGACATGAGACTAATAGGTGTTTTCTATTATGGATATGTAAATTAAAGGTGGTTACTTTCCCCAAGGCTAGTCACGGCAGACGCCATCTGGTTGGTGGCAGTGGTGCTACTGCTGCCTTGTGTTCTTCTTATTAGCACGTAACTGGAATCATAAAGGGCCACTTTACATGATAAAATGGAATGTGGTGCAAAAGGGTGTATTTAAAGGGGAATGCACTACTTCAGAAAAATAAAAATTCTTGAAGCCCAACTCAAAAATTACCCACAACAATATCACTAGTGCATCACTTTCTTTTTAATGCCATTTTTTAAAACATAATTTTTAAATACATGGGGATTGCAGAGTCTTAGAGCATAAATAATATAGGTTTGGGCAACCTGATTTTGTCCACTAGACCCTAATTAGGTAGGTCTGTTGTAACTGAGGTTAAATGTTGTTTTCTCTTATCATTTTAACATATACTTTTGAATATACTGAAGCCCATGCTTTACTGGTTTGGGACTCAGCATCCTTCATTAATTAGTTGTAATTAAGGTTGTTCTCATTTTCCATTTCCATTTCTAAAACAGCCTGTAGCCTGTGGATCTTCCCCTCTTTAGATACCCACTGAACTGAAATCATGGTTATTTTCCTTATCATACTGCAAAAGTTACATTTAATTTTGAAAATGTAAAACAATACTTACAATAATAACAAGCACAAAGCACTATCAGATACATTATTACTGTGTATTGCCTCCAGCTACACAGAACACAGAAATAAAGTCCATGCCCTGAAGAACTACATGGGCAAATCACGCATGCACATATAATAAATCATGGCCATATCATACATATAAAGACATCACTGATATCATCTGTGATCAAATCTGGGACCTGCTGCAGCAAAAGCAGAAGCAGGGATCTAAAATCCCATTTAATTGGCTAACCAGCTAAACAATATGTTTAACCAGTTAAAGGGGGTCTACATGCTGTGGTGCTGGGGCTGCACTGGCAAGGACACAGGCAAGGCTTGCACTGGCAAGGCAGGCCAGGGTATACCCGCAAGCAGGGCAGCTCCAGCATCCCATCTGAGCAACACCTGCCTGAAGGGCACTTGGGCCTGCTGCAAACAGTGACTGCTCCAGCCAGACCGGAGTAGTCCCTGTCCACAGTGAGCCCCCTGTGGGGCAGGAGCAGCCCCCTGCCCACAGCAGATGGGGAGCTGCTCCAGCCCCCAACAGTTAACTGGTAAGCCTCACCAATAAGCTTGTTAAGTCTGAGGCTTAACAGTTACCTGGTTAACCAGTTAAACCTTCACATCCCTAGTCCCTACAACTTGAATACCATTAGGTGTGTGATAGTAAGAGATTGCGTGGTCACTGGAACTAGAAGCTATGATTATGCAGACAAGGCCCACCATAATTTAGCTCTCATTCTATAACAAACCCAGGAAGCAAGTACAGATTGTACCTCTCTAGTCTGGCACCTTTGGGACCTGACCAATGCTGAACTAGAGAATTTGCCAAACCATGGGAGGTAAATATTGTGTAGCAGCATTACCAACACTTTTACTGCTTGCTGGTCTCTTAGAAAACATTTAGGGGCTAATTTAGAGCTAAATTACAGCACAGAATACTGAGAGCCAGGCCTGATTTGCCTATTGAAATGCTATTTGGACCTACAAATTTACATTTCCATGTTTGTTAAGTAGGTGGGAAAAAAGGCTGGCACAAAGAATTACAAATATAGTGCACTCAGGTTTTACATTATGACCATTTACCCAAAATGCTTTATTGAAAAAGTTGAACTACTGACCAGTGCAAGCAAATGTGGATTATGTCAGGATCCATAGAGCCACAGATCTGGTGCCATGATGCATTGATCCACAACTTTGAGATCCAAAGACTCCACTTCTGTGGAAGGAAGCATTTGCAGGACAGTGGGCCAAAAACTTCATTATACAGCTGATTCTTGACGTGCCGCTGCCTAACGGCTTTTTTTGTTGTCAACTGGCAACAGTGGTACCAGTAGGATCTTTTGGGAGTAGGCACACAGGAAAAGCAGTAGCAGAACTACTGTTGCCATTCCATGCCCACCCTCGTGGACTCCCTCTTCACATTTTTGTGGCTAGAGGAAAGGCTGCATTAGGCAGCAGCCAGTCCAGACTGCATATGACTAATCTGAATATGTTAAGTCTCCTGCTCCTTACATTCCACACTCCTGAGGAAAGTCACCCATACATTGGGCCAAACAATGCAGAGGCCTTCCACACGTCCAAAGCAGGATAAAATTCTAAATGTGGGATAGGGAGGAGGACAGCTTCACAAGCTCAAATAGCATAAGAGCTGCAGGGTATTCAGGAGGGACAGTGAAGCAGCAAGGAACCACGGGACTCAAAGAGGAGTAAGAGGAGGCCTAAAAGTTCTAAAATGAGGTTAAAAAGGAAGTCAGGGCCCATGTGGCAAAAGAGAAGGATGTTTACACTATGGGAACTGGCCAGAAGAGACTGAAACAGCAGCAGAAGAAAGGGCTTCAGAATTCCTGAGACAAAGGAGACAAGGAAGGTCAGATGTTGCAAGCTGAGTGATGAAGAGGAGGAAGGGCAGTGGAAATCCTTGTTTCTCATATTGGTATATGAGAGTATTGAAGGGGAAATCAATGCTGGATTTTTATATATTTTCAACGGATGTTTATTTCAGAGAATAGTTGTGCTGGTTTTTCACATATTAGTATGCTTTGAGGATGTACTGTGCATATTATTTTTTTTTAAATGACACTGCTGTGGTATTAGTTTATGTCTTCATTTATACTGAGCCTATAAGATTCTGAACTCTTCCTTGAGCACCTTCAGCTCCTATTGACTTTATTGTCATGCTGAGGGATTAGTACATTCCAACACCAGACCCTTATTCCCAGTGGAGCACTCCTGGAGACTATAATAGAAAATGAGACCATTTCTGCAATATAAAAAAAAAGCATAAATAATCATATAGCAAGGCAATCATTCTCAGTTGTATTCTGTAGGTTAAGATTAGCATTCAGTAAAAGGAAATCTTTTGGTATGAAATCCTGTATGGTTTTAGAGTCGTTTCTATATAAAGTTATTTAATTTCTGTAGAACCTTGTCCCTAGGATTTATTGCTATTAATCTGTATAGGAAATTCCCATAAAGGTATGTTTTAAAATAGCACAGTTAAGAAGCTTAATGGAGTTCTAACTGCTTCTTTTCATTCATCTGTCACTGGCCATTTTTGAAGAAAAGATATTGTTACTCTATTCTGCTATGAAAAATTCTGTTTTCTCCTACTTCCTATAAAATTCAGTTTTCCATGATTTTACAGTGAACAGTGAAATTTGCTAGATTTCTTCTAGCAAAATGATTATTAGAAATTGTTTTTAGATCATCCCAGTAACTTCATCTTGGTTGACTAATAACCCAATAATAAATAAAATGATATTTTTAACCATACTTAATGGCGCTTTCATTACTAATTTTAATTTAAAAAGAATGTTGGGGATGTGGAATACATTTTCTGTAAGTCACAGAAACTTAATGGCTTTTAGATAACCATTTTATATTGGTTTAAGAAAGTGGGGTTTGTTTGTTTTTGTTTTCCTGGGGGTGGGACAGGATATGGAGAAGAATAAATATTTATTTGCTTATTATATGAACACAGTGGTGAAACAATAGGCAAGAATATCTATTCCGTATATTCTTCTGTCCACACTGGTGGTAAGGAGAAAAGGTTAAACAGATCACATTTGTTATACTAATTGTAATACAGGGTGCTTACAGGAGTTAAAAACTAGTATTTTGTTTCCCAGTTCATACAATTTTTTGCCTATAAAATAAAGAGAGATGGTACAGTGGCCTTTTTAAATTTTGAATTTTTGAAAGTGAGTTTGCCAAATAGTCACATTAAAAAACAAACAAACAAATCTACAAGCAAAAACCCACCTCTAAATAAGTAGGAACAACTTAAAATTCACTGAGACATGTTTTTGGGTTTTTTTCTTTTTGAGTCTCCTTTTCAAAGCATTTTAAATGGTAGAAAAAGGAATGCTGAATAAAGAGTTGTATTAAAAACTGTAACATCCCATGCATTGCTTTATTTGAGTACTTGACACATGGTTCTTGTTCAGTAAGAAGTATATCAAGGGGTAAAAATATAGTTATTATAATGACGTATCATATAATAAATTTAGACAAAAGTTCATAGAGATGAGGCACTTTTTAAATAAAGTTCAGATACAATTTCTTTTTTTCATAGTACTGGGTAGAAAAATACCTTGTAAACCTTTTTGTACAAGACTTGTTCAAGAATGAATCGACTTTGGACTGCCTATAAATGATTACTGTAGCAGCAGAAAAATAAATGTCTGTCTTGGCACCATATAGAATTATACTGTAGTTACTGTCTGTTTTCTGAACAAACATCATTAAATCCTCTCACCAGCTGATTAAGACTGGATGCTTGAGAGCCATACTGCATAAACAAGGAAAAGCAGTAAAGGTACCCAGAGTAGCAGGAGACAGCACATCACATTTTTGAATAATTTCATCCAGCTATCTGTGTAATCAGGCAAAGTTGATTCTCTTGAGAGGAAAATCAAGGATTTAGGAATAGGAAAAAGACAAAAATCTGTCTAGATTGTGGGGGAAAGTGATTTGATAAGGTATTCATAGATTTTTAAAGCCAGACATTCTTACCATTATGATCCTCTAATTTGACATCCTGCATCAATCACTCAGGCAATAGATCCTCACCTATCAGTTTCTCCATTAAGTCTGTAACTGGTGACAGGTGTAAAATAAATTCCATTTTGTGCATGCTGGCTGAGTGTTCAAGGCATAATCTGTTGGGTGGGAAGAGATCTGAAGTTTTGGTGGATCAACACCATATTTAGTTTTAACATATTCTAGGATCATCACAAACTCCTTGTTTGTTTTCTTTTTGTCTTTTTTAAACATGTCCATTCTCATTTTCTCTTTCTCTGCTGAATGCTGACCATCTTCCCACCTCCTACTTTTTGTGACACATTCAAAATATTAAAAAGAAATACCTCTTTGTTTCTGCATATTACTCACTCTTTTGTGCCAGCTTTCACCCTCAACAATGTATAAGCATTTCAAAGCAGGTTACCTTTATTTGTTGGCACTCAGTTTTCTTGTGCTGCAGTATTCTGGATCCCCATGGCACTGTATAAATAAATAGTAACAGTATCATTACAGCTGCTTTTTGTGCTTCTGTAGCTTACAGTCAGCTCTAATTCGATTAGAAAAAGCACTTTTAATTATAATGAAAATCAGTCTGAACCTGAATTTCTCCCCCATAGAAACCAGAATTAATTAATTATCAGTAGATCAGTTCAGATAAAATAAGAATTTACCTGAATCTCTGACCATGCCAAGAACTGAAACTGTTTAATATCTGAAAATAATCAGTTAATAATATGTTATGATTTTTATTTATTTCTGCTTTCTGCTTCTGTTCAGGACTGGGAATAAAAATACTGATATTACGCCAGAATAAATTGCAGTCCTAGTATTGTATTTACTAACCAGCAAGAACTCCTCTCAATACTGAATGTGTTTTTTCACAAGAGCTCTGTCCCAATTTACAGACCAAAGAGGAATGGATAAGCAGTCAGCTTGAGGTTTGCCCATCAAGAGTCAAGCTGCAGAGGTGACTTGCACCATGATTTCCCCAAATATTCCCATAGTTCCCTTGCACAGAGCCCTTTTACACTTTGAATGGACAACTCTATTTCATATATAGCACAACTGTTGCCAGACACCTATGAATGAAATCTCATTCATGTTAATCAGGGCTGTCAAGTGATTAATATTAATTGTGATTAATCATGTTATTAAAAAAATTAATCACATGATTAATCATATTGTTAAACAGTAATAGAAAACCATTTATTTAAATGTTTTGGACATTTTCAAATATAACAATTTTAATTACGACACAGAATACAAAGTATACAGCACACTCTTTGTTTATTTTTATTACAAATATTTGCACTGTAAAAAACAAAAGAAATAGTATTTTTCAGTTCACCTAACAGAAGTACTACAGATTGAACCTCTCTAGTCCAGCATTCTCTGATCTGGCAATATCCATGGTCTCGCATGATTTTACTTAGCCACATGTCCACTTATCCTGCAGTCCCATAAAGTTTGTTTACAGCCACCAGTCCTGGCTCTTAGTGTTCTGTGCTGTTATTTAGCTCTAATTTACCCCTAAATATCTTCTAAAAGCCCAGTAAGCAGTGGAAGTGTTGGTAATGCTGCTAGACAATACTGACCTCATGTAGTTTGGCAAATTCTCTGGTTCCACATCAGTCAGATTCTAAGGGTGCTGGACTAGAGAGGTTCAACCTGTAGCACAATCTACGTATCATGGATGTTGAACTTAGGAATGTAGTATTATGTATAAAAATAACTAAATTCAAAAATAAAGCCTACAGGTCCATTCAGTTCTCCTTCTTATTCATCCAATGCTTAGTTCAGAGAAACAAGTTAGTTTACATTTGCAAGAGATAATACTCTCTGCTTCTTGTTTACTATGTCACCTTAAAGTTAGGCCAGGCATTTGGATAGCACTGTTATAGCTAGCATTAAAAATAATTCAGTCTCAGATACATTAAAGATTCATATGTCCCTTCATGCTTCAGCCACCATTCATATACATCTATGCTTGATAACAATCCAAAGTAGTGTGGATTAATTCAGGCCCATACACAGGGGAGGTGTGAAGGGTGTGAACACCTCTCCCCCATAGTTCCCCAAGTAAGTATGAGGGGGCTCTGTTAGGGTAGTGGTTCTCAAACTGTGGTCCCAACACTAAGGAGCCCACACAGATGCTCCATCCTTGCACCCTCTCCCCTACAAGGTTGGAGTGCTACTGCTGGCTTCCCTCTGGGGGTGGAGGGGACCCACAAGCCTCCCCTCTGGATCTGCTTCATGGGGAAGAAACAGAGCCAGAAGTGCTCTGCCACTCCTCCTCCCCGCGCCCCAGCTGGGGAAACAGCAGTGCACTGACATGCTGCCTGGAGGCTTTCCTTGCTGCTCCTATTGGCTGGAATCCAGCCAATGGGAGCAGCAGGAGGCCGTGCCTGAGACACGGTGCCTGGTTAGATGCATGGGGCACAAAAGCAAGTAAGTGCTCTCCCACCCCTCATGTCTAGACCCCACACCCTTACTGTGTGCTCCTGCACTCCCCTCCCCCCCCCCCACCAAGACCCCGCACCCCAGCCTGCTCCTGTACCCTCCCCCAAGCCAGACAGTCCACCCCAGACTACTCTTTCACCCTGACCCTTGGCCACATGCCCTACCCTCAGTCTGGTCCTGCACCCTTCCCCATGGCCAGACACCCTACCCCCAACCATAGTTCCCTGTAAGATGCACACTTGTGTGGCCACTCACAAAAAAATTCTCCACCTGTCCACCTCATTTGTAGAGCCCTGCAGCAGCACTCACTTTCCTCCTCTTTCTTTTGGGCCTCTCTTAAATTATAAACAATTTTTAATATGCTTCTATGCCTTGCCTGTTTGTGATTTTGGTCTTTTGTTGACAGAATCTTACTAGATTTTTATATTGAACTATGTGGGGTTTTGTTTGTGGGGCAATATTCTGGAAAAAGTGGGAAAACAAAACATTAATTTACTATAAAGATAACCTTGTAACAAATAGCAGAGAGGTAGCCGTGTTAGTCTGAATCTGTAAAAACAATGAGAAGTCCTGTGGCACCTTATAGACTAAGAGATTTATTGAAGCATAAGCTTTTGTGGGCAAAGACCCACTTTGTCAGATGCATGTAGTGGAAATTCCAGAGGCAGATATAAATATACAGGCATAACAAAAGAGTTCCAATCAAGAAAAAGGTTAGCGATAATGAGGTGAATTCAGTCAGGGAGGATGAGGCCCTCTTCTAGCAGCTGATGTGGAGGTGTGAACACCAAGGAAGGAGAAACTGCTTTTGTAGTTGGCTAGCCATTCACAGTCTTTGTTTAATCCAAATCCTAATGACACTAGGGGCACATCTACGCAGCAGGGCTAAAGCCGAAATAAGCTATGCAACTTGAGGTACGTCAATTGTGTAGCTTAAGTAGAAATAGCTTATTTTGGCCTTTGGCACTGTTTACACAGCAGGAAGTCTGAAGTAGAGCACTCTTCCTCTGACTTCCCTTACTCCTCGTAAAATGATGGTTACAAGAGTTGGAGTAAGAAGTCCTCCAGCTTGACTTTATTTTGACATTGTCAAAATAACTTTTTGTAGTGTAGTCGCGGACTATGTTATTTCAGAAATAATACTGCTATGTAGACATACCCTAGGAAAGTGAGAGTCCTTGAGACTGAGCAAAAGTGTCAAGTGTTATGCTTGATTTCTTAAACTATCCTGTAAATCTTCTGAAAGAACACAATAACATTTAATAAAAAAGTATGTTAGGTGCTACTTAAGGCTAAAGACATTTTTGCTATCTTTATCTGTAATGTCATGAAAATGTACCTTAAGGACTTTAAAACATACACATAGATAATAAATATATCTTCAGTTTCACACTCAGCTCAGTGCACGCTGGACAGACTGTTCAGACTTTATTCGAACCTGCATGAATACTCATACATTGCAGACAGTTAAATATCTTACTAAATCTTAATGCATTAAGTAGAACTACCATGTAAAGCAAATAGAAATGCAGGTTTCTCCTCTCAGGCTTGAAAGAGTAATATATTTTCACTCTCACTCTCAAGTGTTTGTGCCTAGTTTTTATCTTAAGAAATCTGGAATGTTAGATGAGCTTTCCTTGCTTCTAGGACAAGACTTGTTGGAGGTTTCAGATACAGGCTAAAAGCTCAAACTTTAACTGAAATGATGGGTGTGTTTAATATTTCACAAACACTTCACTTGTCCTGGATATTAGACATTTGAGCTAGATATATTTTTAACCTACCACCCTCCCTCACCAAAATAGGTAAATACTAACTAAAACCAAATCTTCCACCACCTTCATCTGCTTACATGTGACTATCATGGAATTACAAATAAAACAAAAATAGTTCACCAGCTACCTACAGAATTTCAGAGTATTCAAGACCTAAATTTCAAATGCAAAAAAAACCCCCACACAAAACAAAACAAAAACCAAGGCTTTCATTATGTATCCTCAAACAGCATAAAAATTCAAAATCCCAATTTATATCTTGCTTTGCAGCTGCCCATAAATTGTAATGCCACTAGTACTATGTAATGTGGGTACCTGTCCACTAGGTTATCAGCTGAGACCACAGACCCCTTTCACATAAGCTATTGAATAGCCATTATATATCAGATGACTTTCAAACATTATTAGCTGGAGTTTGATTATACTACCACTAATTACCAAAGTGCTTATTATTGTGAGTAGTCCCATTGATGCTGAGACTACTCACAGTTGTGGGCCGTTGTTTTAATGTTCTTGTTTTAGTATTCTTTCTTCTTTCTTCTATAACATATACATCTAAGATATTTCTTAGTAACAGGTGGGTGCCACAGTTGCACACATCCGAACAAGCCCACAAGACCTCAATATTGTTGCACAAGACAAAACTCACACTGCTTATGGATAGCAAATCTTAGAGGGAACACAACCTGCTCCTGAACCCCACCTCCTGCCCAGACCTTGCACTCTCACTCCCTCCTGCACCTCACCTCCCACTCAGATCCTGCACCCCCATCCCTATCCCACTTCCTGTGGGCATCCACAAAATCCACTAACCCCAAAACCTCAGAAGAGTAAATTTGGTCCATGGGAAGCCCTGAACCTGAGTCCTCCCTGTCCCTCCTCCTCCCCCTGTGAGTCTGGAGCACCAGAGAAGTGAGATGTCTCTGTTGGGGGCCACATCAGTGAGGGCTTGGGGGGGGAGGAGGAGGTTTTTTTTTTTTTTTTTGCTTCTCACTTGTTTGGTCCCCAACTTATTTGTCTGTAGATCATTGGTCCCCGACCCAAAAAATGTTCCCCGCCCCTGCCATAAATTAAAAAAAACCAAAACCTTTTGTGTTGGACATAAATTAATATTGTACTTTACTAGGGGGCTGTGCCTGCTGCTCAATACTCTTGCCATCCCCCCTCTCTCTGGCCGCTTTTGCGGCCTGAGAGCATGATGATGTCATTCTGTTGTCTGTCAGGAAAAACCTTTTTTTATATATATATAAAGAGAGAGAGAGAGAGAGAGATTTAAAATGAAGTTTGATAAACTAACATAAAAGTTAAAGCGCTTAATCTGTTTAATAATTTATATTTCCTTTCTTACTGGTTAAATTAAACCATTCTCCCTAGCTGCAGCACTAGCAAAATGGCTCAGGCGTAATTATGTAATTAATGGTGCATTTCCATTAGCAATTGGTGGTCCACAGAACCGTCTCTGCGGGGGGAGGGGGCAGGAGAGGCAGAGGTGCAGCAGGGAACCCGCGTGAGTGGGGATTGAAACCATTCCTACTCACGCGGGGTACTGACTGCTGCGCCTCTCTCTTTGAAATGTACAGGAGTCACGGGTGGCTCTTATACATTTCAAAGGCAGAGGTGCTGCGGGATAGCAAGTGTCCTCCTTATCGACTAATCCAGTAATTGATGGAAATTCCATCGACTACTCGATTAGCATATTTTCTGCCGCAAAAACTTGCAGTGTAGACAAAGCCTTAGTGGTTACACATGCTGCAGGCTCTGCAGTATAAAGCTCTAAAGCTTTATACTGCAAAGTCAGCAGGAAAGCCTTCCCAGGAGAAGCCCCTGTTGGCCCAGCTCCCAGGGCGGAGGCTTTGCTGCAGCAGTTAATCCACTTCCCCGGGAGTTGGCTTAGTTTAACTCAGCTTATCAGTTAAATGGTTAGTTGGTTAAATTCTAACAGCCCTAATGAAAATCTCAGCCTTAAGCAAGTAAACCCTGATCTTAGGATACATCGACACTGTGGAAAACCCCCACCCTATGGCAGCGAGTCTTAGAGCCTGGATCATCTGACAGGCTGGTACTCCTGGGCTACAAATGGCAGTAGAGATTTTTCTGCTCAGTCTGGAGTCCAGGCTCTAAGACCTCCCCCCCTACATACAAGGTCTCAAAGCCAATATCACAAGCCCACTACCCCAAGTCAGTTGACGCATGCTGAAGGGACTGGGGTTTTTTTGTTTGTTTACTTGGGGTTATTTTGTTTTATTGCAGTGTAGCCGTATGAAAGATTTTATCTGCATAACGGTTTTGTGTCTAGTGAATATAAAACTTGTTTGGAAACCTACCTACTTATGTATGGTGGTTTGGGATCCTTTGATGAAAAAGCATCATAGAATTGCAAAATATAATAAAACCATTTTGCAGCTTTTGCCAAATGGAATATAATATTGCACGAATGTATTAGTTCCCCGCAGAAATATAAATATCCAAACTCAGCTGAGGGATTTCATAGAACATAAAGCCCAAGACAAGGCAAAGCTGAAGCATTCATTATCAAAGCAAGAGCCCATTATGTTGTCAAAATGATCTATTCAAATTAATTTATGTCTAGTTTAGCAAATGACTAAAAGTAAAACAATGGAATATACCAAAATCCAGTAAAAAATTAGCTTGCACAGTACAATATGCCAGACGACTGCATACTCAGGACAACCTACAGAGATTCAAGAACATAATTCTGTTGATCACTGCATTGGTTTCCTTTTGATATGTGCTTGTTTGTACTTGTGTGAACTCCTTAAATGAATGTGAAACATATAGGAAACTAAGATCCCACCATGTTGGAAAAGATTGATCTGACATCCCCGGTCTCTATGGCTGTGTGTTGCTTTATCCCCTTTGATCCATCTGATTAACATATATGGGGATTACATCTGAGTACTAATAACAGAATAAAATATTTGCTAGCTAGTTATTTCTTACAGAGATTTAAAATTCAAATAGAAAAATGGCACAAATAGTTTAACAATGAGGGAACAAACTGGTGGGTTATATCACAGAGATCCCTTTGAGACTGTCACATGATGGACTCATCATACCACTGAGCCCACCAACCTGCTCTTTGAGGCACCCCACTTCTCTCTTCTGCTGAGCCTGAAGCTCTGGTCATTCCTAGAAAAGCCACAGAGTTGGGGAAGCAGCCTTGTAGCAGAGTAACACAGACACTGAGAATAGCTCAGTTTTAGGATAAAAGCTTTATACAGAGAAAGCTCATAGTTTGCTCCCTTTATCAATGAAAGAAAAACATGCACAGCTGTTGTTCCCCCCAGGTAACATTGATACTGGGTGTGATAATAAGCAAAAGTGATGTTATTAAGTATAAAAATTAGGATATAAGTGTTTGCAAGTGATGACAATAAGTTAACAGTAAGTTACTAAGCTAAAATAAAACAGAATGTGCTAGCTAAGCCTAACAGAAATGGCTACAAATCATAATTTCTCACTCTTGTTCTTGTTTCAGCTAAAGCTCTTCTCTGGCCAAAGCTGACCTTTTCCTGACTTGGGTCTAGCAGCTTCTCCACCCTCGTTAGAGTTCTTTTTTTTTCCAGGTCCTTTTACAAATTCTCTTGTGGTGGGAAGTATTCTGTGAAGTCAGAGGAAGACAATCATTGTTTGCTTCCCATTCCTTAAATATAATTTGTTCAGGGCAGGAAGCCTTTGCTCCATTCACCCCACCCTTATTGAAAATTACAAAATTCAAGATGGATTTCAGCACCAGGTGCCATGATCACAAGTTTTTACAGGACCAACCATAGTACGGGTTTACAGGAAAAACAAGACTATTTACAGATCATTGTCTTGAGCACTGGGTCATTAAATTCCTTAAGTGCCACTAGTGGTTTTCACTAGAAGACCTAAATTAACAATTAGGTTCCCACTTCATACTTCTAACTTTACATACAAGAATGATTCATGCACACAAACAGAATATACACATTCAGGGGATTACAAGTTCTTGAATTATATGCCTCGATTTGCACATTCATATTCAAAACCATATTTCCATAAAAAATATGAGGCCATAGTTTCACACAAACTACCAGGGAATTGATGGATTTTCTGTCCCTTGATATCTTCAGATCAAGATTGGATGATTTTAAATATAAACTTTAGCAAAAACAAATTAATGGACTTAATACAAGAATAACTGGATGATTCTGTGACCTCTGTTATACATGTTATCAGACTAGATCATCAAATGATCTTTAGGCTTCAAAACTATGAGTCTATGAACACTAAAACAACCTACCCACCAGGTATTCATGGGGATTTATGGTAAAGTTTTGCCTACCATTGGAGCTTCAAATATTAGTCACTTGTAGAGGAAGAATGCCAAACTTGATATACTGATTGTTTTGTTTAGTCTAACTATTTCCATGTTAACTGTGTAGAAAAGGAAAGGAAATGTTGCATCTTGAATTAAACAACATATATGGGCAATAAATTTAATGGAACACCATCAACCTGAAATTTAGTGAATTTAAAGATAAAAAGAGCTTCAGTAGTCCCTGAATACTGCTGCTAGCTTTTGTGATTTGTAATTACAATTTACTATTTTAAAAATATTTTTCTCTCCTTGTTATATGACAGTCCTACATGAACAATAGGGGACTTTGAGTTATCACCTATCCAGGGGAAACTCTGAAACACACTCTGTACTAAGTGCTGTCAAGTTCATAAAGTACACATAGTGGAAAAAATAAATGTATTATGTTTCTTTAATCTTTTATTTATCATACTTGTAGGTGTGCCATAAATATAATAAGTAGACAAAAATATCAAGTCAAAGTGATTATTAAGTGGATATGTCCTTTTCAATAGTGTATGCCTGCTTAGGCTGGAAGTCCAAATGTATTCATAAAAGTAATTATTCTATAATGCTATAAGTGTATTTAATTATCTGCACCTTCTGAGTGACCAGACAAGCATTGGAATTATGAAAGTTCATTCCTTGTCGGCTTCTAGGTTGAAGGTGACACGTTTATGTATCTTCAGCTTGAGAGCCTTAGTTTACTTCATTTTATTATTCACTTTATGATTCACCTTGGTTGCTGGTAACTCAAAATGTTTATTAATGTGTGGTCTATGTGTTCTTAAACTTATTAAAAATAGAGTGTAAGTTGGATTTAAATGGTGCATGGACCATACGCTGACTCTTTGTGAGAGGTGACTTTCATTCGATAGATACAAATATTTCTGTTCACTCCTCATCTCATATACATTTCATAGAAAAAACATAGCATCCCATCAATAGTCTTTCTTTCATGTTAGGTCTTATTGTGATAATAATTATAACATTTTGTTGGGTTAGAACTATTTTTAATTTTGCCATGAAAATTATGGTGAAGCAAAAAGCTGCTATTTTTGTCCAGTTCTAATTAATAAGTCTGTTTACATAATATTACAATTGTATATTTTGGAGCCTATTTAACATCTAACTTCCACTAAAATGCTCTATTTCATTATTACCCAAAGGAAATAATTCCGCCACATAGGCAGATTGAAACTATTTTGGCAGAACCCTACATAACTCTTTCTTGGGGCCATGTCAAAAGAGATGTAGGTTACAGAAAATTAATACTAGTTGTGAAAATATCCAATTGAGCTTAGGAAGATTGTAAAGAAATCTACCGCTTTAAACAAGAAAATAACCATTATTAGAGAAACAGGGCTTGATTGTGCTGTTAACCCAGTGTAAGTCAGAAGTATCTGAAGTGATGTCAGCTGATTTATGCTGTTATATAAGTGTTATATAGCCTTGACTTTTCTATCAGTGAAGCTGGTTCCAAATACAGTGTCCATTGATGTTAGTAATGCTCTCCTAAGTGAAAGAGGGATGAAGCCTCCAATATATAGGAAAAAAAAGATGATATTTACACTGTACATGCACGTGTATGTGTGCATGTGTGTATGTATGTGTGTGTGTGTGTGTGTGTGTGTATATATATATATATATATATGCTCTTTATCTTGTATATAATTGTGGTAAGCATCACATAAACTCTTGTATTTCATTAATCATAGTCTAAATTTCAAATAAGCATATAACATTAGAAATAGTCTGTGAGTCAAGAGACATAGGTGCTGTTCTTGACTGCATCATTGACTTAACATAGGAATGTCACCAGATCACTATCTCTCAGTTTACCCATATGTATAGAGAGGTAACATATTTGTACATCACTTTGAGACCTTCCAGTTAAACATGATGTTTATGTGCAAATTTTATACAAAAGGACTTTATGCTTAGCTTGTAAAGATCACCATATCCCCTCCCCCCATCACCACTACCACCACCACCACCACTATCACTGAATGTTTTCCCTGAGTATTTGTTATACTTCTGAGGGGTAGGAGACTAAATATCAAGTAAAATGAATGGAATAAAAAGCTTTTATTCCCCCTTTGCAGCCATTGATTGCAACGCTATCCAAAGTTCCTTATATTAAAAGCTTTGCACATCACGTTTCCATACTGTGAAAAGCTACACAGAAGGAGTATTGCCATGCTCAGAGGTTCCCAATAACATGTCAGATACCTAAAAATCATGAGATTGGCTTGAAAATCTTGAGTGTGTAAACAAAAATAAAGTTGTTCTTTTTGTATTTCACTTTAGTTTGTTGAGCTTTTATGAGGAAGCTCATTTCAGGTTCAAAATTCAACCTCTAATGCACATGCAAAAATCCAGGACTCCCTGCTGGCTTCAGGAGAGAGATTCTACTTACCAGCTCCTAACTTGTGGTATGGAAAAGCTATCCCTGAATTGCCTTTAAAATGATCAGTTTAGTTTTTTTAAATCTGTTTTCAGCTTGAATTATAGCTCATGGAATGAAAACAGAAATGAATAGAGTAACATTATGTATGCATATTATGCATCTCTGAGCCACTAGGGACCTCTGAAATCCAGAATTATTCATCTCTTGAGGAGGGCAAGTTATGTTTGCACCAGTGTGCTTATTTGGAGGTTCAACCAACAGGAAGAAACTTTTAAGTATATATGATATCCTACAAGTGCCTAGACAAATGAGACTGAATCAGTACATCCCCAGGCTACCCTGACCATGCTTTCTCATTAAGTTAGGCTTGACAGGTTTTGGCATGGCATTAAAGAATTGCAAGTGAGCTCTACCTTCCAGAAGAGTAGCAGCTTCGTTGCACTAAGACTAAAACTACCCTTTGCACAAAATCCAGGGTTGAATTTACTCTGACTGTAATAATTATTTATATTCATACATCACAGTCTATGAAATCTTTAGGATTTCTTTATTTATACTGCACGGTACACACCCTTCTATAGCACTTGTATGCCAAGATTTTGGTTTCACCTATAATATTTTTTCTGGTTAATTCAATGCCTTGCAAGAAAGCATATACCTTGTCCAGAGCAAATCAAAGCCCAATATTCATGCCAATGAGTTTTGATATAAAAGTTTAGCCAATAGAGCAAACCATGAATGTGAGCTTCAGTGAATCTTTTGTTTCTCTTGTTATTTAGATGGTTTTCTGAATTACTCCAGTAGCAACAGAGAGAAAAACTTTTGAGAAAATTCACATTAATCAACCAGTACATTAACATAGTTTGCATAAAAGAAGAGAAATTCCTTCTGCTTTCTCCCCTACAAGATCTAATGGTTTCATATGAAAATGACCTCAGTGCCAGAGCTTGCCCTTTTTTACCATTACAGGTTGGAAAAGAATGAGGGAATTTGCCGGACCAGAGGAGGTCTCCTGCTAACGGTTTCCAAGCCCATTGGCTGCTGCTGGCAGGCTGCTCCAGCTGGCACCCTACCTCACCCTCCCTCCCAAACTGGCTGGGCTGCTTGCCTAGCTGCTGTTAGCTCCCTGGATGGCACCTGCTCTGGGGCCCTGGCCCTGCACTTCAGGAGGCTGCCATGGGGCTCCAGCCCCAATCTTGTGCTGACCTCAGCTGGCCTGCCAATGCTGTTGCCCCAGCCCTGGCAGGCCCTCTTGCCCTTAGGCTCTGAGGCTTTCTCATCCAGGGGTATTCACAGTCCTGCCGGACCATGGATGTTGCCAGACCAGAGAGTGTTGGTTTTTGGAGGTACATGTGTCATACTAACTAATGAAAAATCCCCCATTAAAATATGAAGCATTGACAAAAACAACCTATATATGATTGCTCACTGTTTTACTATATATAGGTTTTCAATTTCTAATAGCATGTACAGAATTCACTGTTATTCATGAAGCTGTAGTATTATGCTATGAGCCACATTTTCAAAAGTGACATTTTCAAAAATGACTTTTGTAATCATTAAATCCATTCTTCCCAAGAGATAAATTCACCCAGAGGGACGTGAGGGTATGCATATCTGTGGGATTTGTCCATGCAATGGGTACAAATGTGACTTTTCCTGCTCACTTTAGAAAACCCCAGTGATGGTTTAACCCTGGATTAATCAGACATCTCCCCAAATATGTAAAAACATGTCTATAGAAAACTCTTTGTTTTTGCCTTAAGCTAAAAATATGTGACACATTTATGCTGCCTCACCCTAAAATGACTTCTAAGGCAACTGCGTTCTCCTCCTTCAAAACCCACCTTTGCAATGTGCCCATGGGCCATCTCGTAATGGCTTGAGAGGCAGATGTGGATAGCTGGCACTTAGTTTATATATTTATAACTATCAGAAAAAAGTTTTGCAATAAATAAAAGTTTTGCTAGTGAACAGGGGCAGCCAACAGGGCAGTTTTGCCAGGGAGTTTAGAGGGGAAATTTGAAGGGTGCTAGATACACTTTAAATTTCTTTTAACCAAATTAAAACCCAAACCACCTGATTTTAAAAACATCATAAAGGAATAAGTAAGGAATAAAAAGATAATGCAGGAAGAAGCTCAGCAACAGACTATCCAGTTTCTTGCACACAGTGTATGACTACCTGCCCTGTGGACAGGTGGCATATGTATGCATTCTGTTTAAGGAGCTCGTGGCCCTTAGAGACTGTGTATGGGTTTTGGACACCAGAGTGACTGAACTGGAGGAGCCTACAGGAGACAGAGAGGTACATAAATGAGACTTTCCATGACACACTAGAAAGGTCCCAACCTGTAATCAGACAGCCACTGTGCGGTGGAGGAGGGTGAAAGACTCAGGGAAGGAGAACATTCAACTGGAGCAGAGGGAAATGATCCCATAATTGTAACTCTCCTTCCAGATGATGTTGTGATATCCTCTCCCTCCAGAGGAAGGAACTCCAATTATTAGGAAAAGTCAGGTATTAGTAATGGGGGATTTGATTATTAGAAACATAGACAGCTGGGTTTGCGATGACCATGAGAACCACCTGGTAACTTGCTTGCTAAGTTGCAGATCTCTTAAGACATCCAAATAGACTTATGTGTAGTGTTGGGGAGGAGCTGCTGGTCATGGCACATGTAGGTACCAGTGACATAGGAAAGGATAGGAGGAGGTCCTAGAGGCCAAATTTAGGCTGCTAGGTAAGAGATGGAAATCCAGGATCTCCATGGTAGTATTCACTGAAATGCTTCTAGTTCCATGCGCAGGGCCAGGTAGACAGGCAGAACTGGAGTGTCTCAATGTGTGAATGAAATGATTGTGTAGGGAGGAGGAGTTTACATTTATTAGGAACCGGGGAAAATTTTGGGTAAGAGGGAGCCTTCATAAGAACGATGGGCTCCACCTGAACCAAAATGGAACCAGATTGCTGGCATTTGAGATTTAAAAGATTGTAGAGCAGTTTGCAAACTTAACGGCTGCGGAAAAGCCTACAGGTGGGAGAAGCGCATGGATCAGATCCTCCTTAGGGGAGAATCTATTAATAGAGATTCTTTTTTGTCCCATTAAAGAAGATAATAAAATGTGAGTAAGAGCTGATGAGAGAGAAACAGTCACGGGAAAAAGAGTCCCATTCAATCATAAGTTTTTAAAGTGCTTACATACAAACACTAGACATCTAAATAATAAGATGAGTGAACTAGAGTGTCTTGTATTAAATGAGAATATTGATATAATAGACATCACGGAAACTTGGTGGACTGAGGATAATCAATGGGACACAGTAATATCAGGGTACACAATATATTAGGAGGACAGAACAAGTCATGTTAGTGGGGGAGTGCCACTATATGTGAAAGAAAGCCTAGAATCAAATGAAGTAAAAATCTTAAATGAACCAGACTCAATGAATGAATGAAACTCCTTGGTCAGGACCCAACTGTTTACTCTCTGCTGAGCAGCTCCTTATATTCCGGGCTGCCTTAGCAAGTCACCCTCTGGTTGTCTTTTTTTTAAAAGCTCCTCTCCAATTGGCCAGGGCTCTATGCAGGCTCCCTCCAACCTGCTTAATCCCTTTCAGCCAGTGTGGGGCAGTCGCCCCACCATAAGTCTCAAGGGGTAGCCATGTTAGTCTGTAACTTTAAAAATGAGTAGTCCTGTGACATGTAAGAGACTAAGGAAAATATATAGAATCATGAGCTTTCGTGAGCAAAGCCCACTTCATCAGATAAGCTGGAGTGTGTGAAGTGGGTTTTACCCACAAAAACTCATAATTCTATATATTTTGCTAGTCTTTAAAGTGCCACAGGACTATTCATTCGTATTAATAATGAGGGATTTCAGCTATCCCCAGATTGACTGGGTACATGTGACCTCAGAACAGGATGCAGAGATAAAGTTTCCTGACACCTTAAACAACTGCTTCTTGGAAGAGCTGGTTCTAGAACTACAAGTCAACATAGTTTTTGTAATGAGAAATCTACTAGAATTCTTTGAGGTGGTCAACAAGCAAGTGAACAAAGGGGATGCAGTGGATATAGTGTACTTAGATTTACATGAAGTCTTTGACAAGGTCCCTCACCAAAGGCTCTTACACAAAGTAGGCTGTCATGGGATAAGAGGGAAGGTCAGTTTTCAGACTGCACAGAGGAAATTAGAGGTGTTCCCTAAAGATCCATATGAGGACCAATCATATTCAACATTTTTCTAAATGATCCAGAGAAAGGAGTAAACAGTGAGGGGGCAAAATCTGCAGATGATACAAAACTGCTCAAGATAGTTAAGTCCAAAACAGACTGTGAAGAGCTTCAAAAGGGTCTCACAAACTGGTAACTGGGCAACAAAATGGCAGATGAAATTTAATGTTGATAAATGAAAAATAATGCATATTGGACAATATAATCCCAAATATACAGTGCCTAGTATAATAGAACCTAAATTGGGTTGTGATTTCTAATGGCTACAGAGATCCTCCATAGTCTGGTCTGGCAACATCCATGGTCTAGCATGATATTTATCATGGACACTTTAATTTACAGGGTTTTTCCTTTTCTTTTCTCCTTTCCCCTCCCCTCTTTTTCCCCTTTAAATTTGTCCCTCTGTGCCTCTTGCTCCATTCATCATCTGAAGAAGTGGGTTGTGCCCACTAAAGTTCACTGTACTATCTATATTTTTGTTAGCCTCTAAGGTGCTACAGGACCACTCATTTTTAAAGTTTTTCCAAGAGCCCAGTAAGCAGTGGAAATGTTGGTAATGCTGGGAGACAATATTGACCTCCTGTGTCTGGCAAATACACTGGTTTGGCGCCATTCAGGTCTTGAGGGTGCCTAGAGAGGTTCAATGTGTACCAGTGCATAAATGTTAGGGAATAATAATAGCATAATGCTATGGAGTTGAGGTTTAAACACTACCTGTTTTCCTCTCTAAAGAAGTTTAAGATCCATCAGTAATAAACATGATCACATGCCTCCATGAAGCATACCAACTGTTAAATCACATGAAACATAGGGCTGTCATAAAGCGTTAATGGCATAGTGCAGCATAAACTGCATGCTAGAGGTACCTTGGTAATGAAATTAATTACACAGAAAAGAAAATTTTAAAAAAGGAAAAGGAAACCTCTGCTCAATGATTTCTGTAGTTAAAAAAAATGGTTAGACTTAGAATGTATTATGAATGGGATAGAAAGTAAAATTGAAGTACAGGTTGAACCTCTAAAATCCGGGACTCTCTGATCTGGCAACATCCGTGGTTGCCAGATATTGCTGGACCAGAGGGCCCCAGCTGGCTAGATTCAGAAGCACAGCCCAGGTTGGGCTGGCAGTGTGGAGTGCATCCCCAGATGGGGTTGGAGACAGCGGGGCCAGAGGCGCAGCTCCAGCTGAGGTTGACAAGGTGGGGAGCGCAGCCCCGCCTGGGGCTGGCATGGTGGGAAATACAGCCTTGGTCAGGGCTGGTGCGGTGTGGGGAAGGGGGATGCAGCCCCAGTCGGGGATGCAGCCCCAGTCAGGGCTGGCAGCAGGGAGCGCAGCCCCAGCTGGGATTGGAGTCAGCAGTCAGGAGCTCAGGCCTGGCTGGTGCTAGCGGCAGAGAGTGAAGCCCAGGCCCAGGCTGGAGTCAGTGGGGCCAGCGGCTGGGTGCACAACCTGGACTGGTGCGGTGGGGGACACACATCCCCAGCCAGAACTAGAGGCAGGAGGGCTGGCCCTTGTGTGGGACTGGCATGGTTGGGGATGCAGCCCCTGCCAGGGCCAGCACGGTGGGGGGGCTGGAGGCAGCAGGAGGCAGCAGGGAGCACAGCCCCGGCTAGGAGCAGAGCCTACAGCCATGTAGGGAGCCTTGACCTTCCCTTGTTCAGGAAACTCCATGGTTCAGGACCACTCAGCTCCTGAGAGTGCTGGAGAAAGGAGGTTCAACCTGTAGTCTAACAGATATGAACTGATGATATATGCTCATCTTGAGTATTGCATTCAGATATAGTTAATCCATCTCAGCTTGCATAAATTGGTCTCTAGAGCACTCATTTGTTTGCTAGTAAGGAGTTAAGTTATCTTATTTCTATTGCTACTCATCATCATCAACAACCATGGGTTCAACTCCCGTTGGTGCCTGATGCCTCCCTCACTATTTCCTTCCATCTTTCCCTGTTCAGTGCGGAGTGGCTTAGTTTCTGTAGACTAGGTACACACCAATCTACTATATCATCTACCCATTCTCTGTGGGGTCTGCCTCTCCTATTCGAACCATCCATTATGCTGAATACCAGGGTCTTGACTTTTTGCTTGTCATTCATTCTGCAGATATGCCCAAATAGCTGTAACTGCCATTGTATAACCTTCTGCAGTAGGTTTTCTTTCAGCTGTATCTTCCTATATAATTCCTCTTTGGTGACCTTCTGCATCCATCCTATTCTCAGGATCTTTCTGTAACAACTCTTGAATGCCAATATCTTTCCCTTCGAATCTTTCATTATCACCCATGTCTCACATCTATACAACATGCTGCTGAATACATATGTACTGCTGTTGTTTATTGCATGTTATCAGAGTGCTCAGTGTTTCACCAGATATAGGGGTAAACTTTTTCCAGACAGCGAGGATTCTAATTAAAACAATACAGAGATCCCCAAATGAAGGTCTTTTGTCTATGGACCAGGTATGTGTGGGAATCTACAGAGAGCAGTCTGGTTAACGAGTGGTTCACATTTTGTATTGGAGTTCTATTTAACAGTAGTTTACAGAGGGTCAATTAATATTAAGAGCTGCTTTAATAAATGGTTAATCAATTATTATAGATTCCAACAGTTCAACAGATCAATATAACCAGGGCTTATAACCATTTATAACACCTTCTACTAATGCGCTTATAATGCTCCATAGCATACTCTAGAAAAGCTTATAACACATACCAATAATTTATTAACCTTATATAAACTTGTTATAGTGGGATATTAATGAAGACTGTAATGAAAAGGGAGATCTTGTCATTTCCTATGGCTTAAATTGCTCAAAAAATACTAAAACAAATATTTTCCAAACATCACTTTTCTATGAAACATTTGCTGTAATTGCATACTTGTAGTTAGGAGGAAAGGTGTAAACCCTAGTTTAGATTAATTATTGTACATGTGACCCTTTCCTCTGGATGCTGCATATTATTGCTTTCTATTAAAATGTATGGACTCCTGTGAGGAAATAGAACCCCAAATGACAAGAAAATGGTCTAATCCCAAAGAATATTGTATCATCTGTTTTATTTTTAAGGTATTTTTTTCTTTAGTGGATTGATAATGTTAGCCTTGGAAAACATGTGAAAGCTTTAACTCTTTACCACTCTTTAATTCATTATATTTAATCCTTTTTCAGTATACATCTGCTCTAACCTATGATGCTGTTCAAGTGATGACTGAAGCTTTTCGTAATTTACGTAAACAGAGGATTGAGATCTCCAGAAGAGGAAATGCTGGAGATTGTCTTGCAAATCCTGCAGTGCCCTGGGGTCATGGTGTGGAAATAGAGAGGGCATTAAAGCAGGTAGTCTCTCTATAACCAATTCTGGAATTAATGTCTGTATGAAATACTCTGTGAATGTTCTGGGAAAATCTTTCTGCCTCATAAAATAGGCTTTGTTGGTGATTTAGAAGAGCAGCATCATTACATCCCCCCCCTTTCCCCTCCCGCCCCAGGAAATACCTTAGTAATTTAAGGTTATATAATTTGTCAGATCAATCTAAATACAGTCTTTTTTTTCATCAGTATCCAGTCATGGAAATACAAAATGTTTTTTGGGGAAAAACAAATTTAACTTTACCATTATTTCCATTCTTACTTCACATAGGTTCAGGTGGAAGGTCTAACAGGAAATATAAAATTTGACCAGAATGGAAAGAGAATAAATTATACAATAAACATCATGGAACTCAAAAATACTGGTCCTCGGAAGGTAATTATAATTCTAAATGCCCTAAAAAGTTGTACTCTGCTAAGTGATATGAAAAGGTAGGTGACTGAAAGATATAGTCAACTAAAGGCCTTTTTTCAATTACGTTTATTCATATGATTATATTTTAATGGTCTTGCAGAGTAAAGAAAAAATGTGCCCTGTTTGTTTCTAATAAATATGATCTTTTATTTCTGGTAAGTACCATGTGAAACTATAGCTTATTTTATTTTAAATAAATTATGGAAATTTGTTTTTATTTTCTTCTGGTTAGAGCAGATAAGTGAGAGCAACTACCCCAAAGAAACATTAATGATGACTTTCACAACTGATGATGCAAAATACAACTTTGCAGAGAATAACTGTCATTAATGCATTCTCTAAATGTGATTTTTTTTCTCTCCCACATCCCAAGCCATTCAGAGAAAAGCCAAATACAGTAGCAGTGAATATTTCGTCTTGATTTTTATAACCATTACAATACTCCTTCAAGACTTTTATACCAAAATCAAATGATATGTGCTTGAAAATTTCAACCAGTGTAGTAGGAAAATTAGTATTAAACTCTGTCTATAAAAATCTGTCTATTAGCTCATCTATCTATTTCTAATTCCTGCATGTTTATATAGGTAAAGCAGTAGTTACAGTAATTTTCTGTGGTATATTTGGAGTCGGTATGGTATGCTTGAATGTAATAAGATGTTTCCATGCGAAGGTTCATATTCAATAGTGTCCATACATTCTACAAACTTTTTCAGATTGGATATTGGAGTGAAGTGGACAAAATGGTTGTGAATCCCATTGATGGTCCTCTTGGGAATGAATCCTCAGGACTAGAAAATAAGACTATTGTTGTCACCACTATTTTGGTAATTAATTTAAACACATTCCTTGTGAGAACACAGTCTATGTTTTAGTAGTATAATGAATTGTTGCACCACATTGTATTAGTTTACTGTTATGCCACTTCATACCTATAATACAGAAGCCTCTAAATTGCTATTTGTATGGAATATAAATGCAATGAGTGATGCTGCCCAATTGCTGTTAAAGAAAGGATGATCAGTACATGGACTTGCTTTGTAAAAATCAAAGTTATTTTGACTGGTAAACTTAGTTGGTAAATTATTCAAAAATCTGTGCCAGCTACAAGTAACCAATAGCCTGATTTCCAAGATCTGTTTGTCTGAATGGAAAAACTGTATTTTTTAAAATCCACTTTCCATACTCATTAGTAAATGGAGTTCACTAAATTAACAAAAAGTATTTAGGAGCATCAGAGATTTATCTGTAGCCATTTTGAACCTCTTTACCAAAATGAAGGAATGAATAAGAAACTTAATCTTCTGTGTCATTTTAAGAGAACATTAAATACTGTTTGTAGTAATGTCCTCTAATTTACACAGTTTCTTAACCATGGATATATATTGAGAGAGAAACTAGCTGTTTTGGCTGAAAGATTTTTGTGGGAAAATAAATTGGGGCAAGAATCATTGTGAACCTATGATTTTTCACCCATTTTGCTAGTGGTAAGAATATTGCTGCACAGCTCTAGTTTATTGTTTGGACCCCTTCAGTATTTCTATGCAGATATTGCAATATTGAGGGGGTGAGAGAGAGGTAACTGAAAAACCGGGAAAAACCCTCTCAGATATTACAGTTTTGAAAAGAAAACTCCACAAGCCACACACTAATACGCAAATGTACAAAAGTAAACTAAAAAATATATATTGACGTCTCTTCTCTCCACAGTGTATACACAACTCCCATTATACTCATGGTAATCATGTAAATATCTCTGGGACTGGTTATACCTAAAAGTATTAGCATTTAAATCTGCCTCAGAAGCCTATAATTTTAAATGCTATAAAACACATGTTGAACTAATAATGGAGGTGACAAACGTAAATGACCCAGAACTTTTATGAATGAGATGGGTTGGATTTTCTTCTTTCCTGTCTAAAATCAAATATATTTGTATAATAAATGCACAGTTACCACAGTTATCTCTTCATTGGCTAGTTAAAAATCAGTCTGTCTGTGCAGGAATCTCCGTACGTCATGATGAAGAAAAATCATGAACTGCTTGAAGGAAATGAGCGATATGAGGGCTACTGTGTGGACTTAGCTGCAGAAATTGCTAAACATTGTGGATTCAAGTACAAGCTCACAATTGTTGGGGATGGCAAGTATGGGGCCCGGGATGCAGACACAAAAATCTGGAATGGGATGGTTGGAGAACTTGTTTATGGGGTAAGAAAACCTTCTTAATAACACCTGTTAAGACTGATGATTGTGAGGGTTCTCTCTCTCATGCAGGAAACTTGTCTGAGTTATGTTTGCTATGGAGATTGTTTTGATATGAAAAAAAATAAAGATTAAAACATGTTTAACATGTTTAAGTTTGACTTAAATATGAAAGTTAAATGAAGGGAAAGTGTCTGTATCTTTTTCACTCTACAGATACAAGATAATAAACTTTGCTAACGTATTTTAGGTACCAAAAACATTGAAAGAGTATGTGTAAATGCCATATAGCATACATACGTAAGGAAAAAGACTTAGAATAGTCTAATCAGATACTTGTATACATGCTAGTAAGAACATTTTTGCTATAAGTTACCAATTAGCTTACCCCTCCATAGGACACTATCAGTGAAATGACTATCATCCATGTCCCTCCTGTCCTATTCTTCATTTGTGATATGCAATAAAAATGAAGCCATTTCTTATTAATGATCACCTTAGTTATTATTACCATACTTTGTTTCCTTTACAGAAAGCCGACATTGCAATCGCTCCATTAACTATAACATTGGTGAGAGAAGAGGTGATTGACTTCTCAAAGCCCTTTATGAGCCTCGGGATATCTATAATGATCAAGAAGCCACAGAAGTCTAAGCCAGGAGTGTTTTCGTTTCTTGATCCCTTAGCATATGAGATCTGGATGTGTATTGTTTTTGCCTACATTGGGGTCAGTGTAGTTTTATTCCTGGTCAGCAGATTTAGTCCATACGAGTGGCACACTGAGGAGTTTGAAGATGGAAGAGAAACGCAAAGTAACGAATCAACTAATGAATTTGGGATATTTAATAGTCTCTGGTTTTCCCTTGGTGCCTTTATGCAGCAAGGATGCGATATTTCGCCAAGGTTGGTTACTTGCCCATTTCAGCTTTGTGCATTTTTGGTCTCAGATGGAGTTTCATGGTGCATATATAGTCACTCTCAAGAGGAAACTGGTTACTGGCTTTCTTTTCCTAAGAGATGAAAAGTCCTTGAAATGAAAATAGTTGCCATTGGTACAGGCAAGTGAAATATTCGATCGATATCCTCCTAACGTTGATCATACATTTCCCCAGTGAACTTATATACACCATGCAGAGGCTGTAAAATGCATAAGGTTCTTTCATTCCATGCCTTCTTGGAGGGGTACCGTGTTTTTGCTGCATATTCCCATTTTACAGTGCATCTGGTTAACAGCAACTGTAATGGGAAAAAAGGGTAACACATTATTCATTAGCAACAGAAGCAGCACTTTCCCTCCATACCATGTCACATACATATTAACCTATCATTTTTCCACAGAGAGAGCTCTAGAAATGGGAAAAAATCTCATCCATTTCCTCTAAAGCCATGTGAAGTGGTTACAGACAACTGCTTTGATTTTGCATGGATCAGTTTTATAGGAATTGTGAAGTAAATTGCTAGGATGAAAATAAGGATCTGATTCATTAAAAATACATACACCTCTCTTCAAGTCTTACATGTGCTTTGGAAGACAAGTGAGCACTTTACTTTCCCCACATTTTTTTCTTTTACAGTTCATTAAAGATTCTATTTCCTTTGTGCACAAGCAGTTGGGGCATTGATTCAGCAAAGTATTTTGGTGCATGTATAATTACTTTGCTGAATCAGGACCCTATGTGAACAATTGAAATATGACAGTTGGGATTATAGGAATTAAATCAGAGGATCTTTCTAACCATGCTGTGTGAGTTCACCTTCTTTTCAACATTCTAACACAGGAGAGGGGAAAGTTCTTTATCCTCTGAGTTTGTGTCTGATTACACTATAATGTATGAATGATTACTTTTGAGCAAAACAAAATGGAAGGTATCAGCAAAACCTCTTGCTAACATGGCATTTCTCATGTAGTGTAGCCAGGGACACCATTTCAGATTTTGGTTAAGTGGATATCTTTAACCATATTCCATAGGCTACTTAGGCACTTCAAAACTCTAATTTTCTGTCAGATAATTTAGCAGTTAGCTGACAGAAGCCTTGTATCTAATCTAATTCCAATACAAAAGAAGACAAATAAATATTACACCCATTCAGCTTAATAATACAGTTCTGACATCTTGTGGCAAGTCACTTAAGGAACACTGTTAGGTTTAGAATTTTAATATATATCCTTATTTGTTACTAACTCTGCAGAGACAAAGAAACCCTTTCAGAACTCCTGGGTTCTATCTCAGCTCTGGGAGGGGAGTGGTATCTAGTTACAGCAGGGGGCAGATACATCTTGGTTCTATGTAAGAACATCAGAATGGCCATACTGGGCCAGACCAAAGGTCCATCTAGTTCAGTATCCTGTCTTCTGACAGTAGTGAATGCCAGGTGCTTCAGAGTGAATGCCAGGTGCTTCAGAGGGAATGAACATAACAGGTAATGATTGAGTGATTCATTCCATCACCGTTTCCCAACTTCTGGCAAACAGAGGCAAGGAGTATGTTGTTGGATCCCTGCCCACACTGACTAATAGACATTGAGAGACTTATTCTCCGTAAACGTTATCTATTTCTTTTTTGAACCCTGTTATAGTCTTGGCCTTCATAACATCCTCTGGCAAAGAGTTCCACAGGTTGACTCTGAAGAAATACGTTCTTGTTTCTTTTAAAATCTGCTGCCTATAAATGTCATCAAGCGACTCCTAGTTTTGTGTTATATCAAAGAATATATAACACTTCCTTATTCAATTTTTCTGCACCATTCGTGATTTGATAAAGCTCTGTCTGTCATGTCCCCAATCATCTCTTTTCCAAACTGAAAAGTCCTCATCTTTTTAATCTCTCTTCATATGGAATGAGCTCAGTACTAATAATTTCTGTGGCCCTCCTCTGACCTTTTCCAAATCCAATATATCTATTCTGAAGTCGGATGATCAAATCTGCACACAATATTTAAAATGTGGCCATAACATAGATTTACATAGAGGCAATATGATATTTTCTGTCTGATTGTCTAGCCCTTTCCTAATGAGCCCCAATATTCTGTTAGGTTTTCCTTTTTATGCCCGCTAGACATGGAGCAGATATTTTCAGACAACTATCCACAATAACTCCAATATTTGTTTATTGATGGGTTCATCTAATTTAGACCACATCATTTTGTATGTATATTTGGGATAATATTTTGCCATGTGCATTAGTTTACATTTATCAACATTGAATTTCATCTGCCACTGTGTTGCCCCGTCAATCACTCAGTTTTGTGAAATCCCTTTGTAATTCTTTGCAGTCTCCTTTGGACTTAACTATCCTGAATACATTTTGTATCATCTGCAGATTTTTCCAGCTCCCTGTTTATCTCTTTTTCCAGATCATTTATGAATGTGTTGAACAGACCTGGTCTCAGTACAGACCCCTCTGGGACACCACTATTTACTTCACCCCATTCTTACCAGTTATTCCCACGCTTTATTTCCTGTCTTTTAACTGGAGTGCCTGACAATGCTTTAGGGTTCATCTAATGAACCTTAGTTTACTTTAATGACAAGCCTTTTGTTACTTTAATCATCCTGCCTCTGTTTATAAATAAACTCCCTGCCACAAAGTCTGTGCTTCTTCCAGCTTTGGAATTCATCACACTCAGGCTATGTTGCAGTAAAGAGCTCTGTCTGGGCCTAAGGTGAAGGGAGGAGGCTAGAGCCCCTCTCACCCTCTAAATGGTGCCCCTGGGTAACAAAATATGAGAATTGCTACACCCTGGTTTGTTAAAATGTCAAAAGTAAGATTAGCACATTAGCATCACAAAAGATATATAAAATTCAGATTATTTTTGAGATGTACTTGGCAGATACGGTGTCAGTACTGTGTTTGAAATTCCCCTGTTTTCTTTTTAATCATAATTCATAAATGAAAACATTCAGTTCTACAATAATCTCTTTGTCTTTCTACTGATGTATTAGTAGAAAACTAATAAGGCTGAAAACTCTTATTTCAATCTGTTTTATTATACCAAGCCCATCACTATGGTTACAGAGCAACCAACAAATTAACTAAAGTGAAAAATAAAAAATAAAATCTCTGTGCTGCTCTACTTCCTCCAAATTATACAGAGGATAGCATAGGCTGTGTTTGGACTAGGATACTTTTGCTCACCGTTCATACCATTGTTATCACCATTTCATTTCCACTAGCGGGAACAGTATGGGACACACTAATGAAGACACATTGACAATGGGTCCCAGAATTGTAAATACCATGACCTGCTCTGAGTAGATCAGATCACATAGGACCTAGTAATAGAGATGTAGCCCAGTTAGTCTGGTCTGATGAAACAAAAGACAGGACTATGCAGCACTTTAAAGACTAACAAGATGGTTTATTAGGTGATGAGCTTTCGTGGGCCAGACCCCTACACTAGTGCTCCTACCATGGCTACTACAGGTAGAGTTAGAAAAGTGGTAACAATGGTGGGTAATTTTAGCAGTACTTTTTTAGCACAGGGAGGACCTATGTGAGCCCCATTTACAAAATGCACATGCACTCTTTTTAACTGCCAAATCCTACCTTTGTACATGCAAAGCATCGTGTGCAAATTGGGTGACTGTGTACACAATTGAGTAATTGGGTGCAGAATTACCTGATATTGCTGTTAATGCTCATTTGCTTGTATAAATGTAAGTTATTGCTGGTGCACCACTTGCACCCACCTTTGAAATTGTGGTTCAAAATGTATGTCAAAAAAAGATATTGTTCATTTTACTAGGGGTGGGTATTATGGGAAAACTGAACATAAATGGTAACTAAATAGCTTTTACATGGAAGGTACAAGGCAGCTAGAGAAACAGTTGTAATAACACTGAGTTTGATTCTTCTTACAAAGATTATGGAAGTTTGCCCACCTGAGGACTGAAAGATTATGTTTGTATTTCTCTAAATTATTGCCAATTACCTGTAATGTGAATGTAACATAACTAATATATAATCAGCATTAGCGATTTTTAAAGGCAGAAATTACACACATATTACCTTGCAAATACATAGCACTTATCATGTGATCAACTCTTTAATTATTACCTTATAAACAGAGAGCATTAGGATGGATGTTGTGCCCCCCAAATTTTTTTTTTTCAAACCTGAGGGGGGAAAAAGGATTTGCAGAACATAGTAAAATCTAGGAACAATAGGATGGAATTTCAGAATTTCTCATCTATCGACCGTTTCAGTAGCATATTCTGGGCTGTATGCTGACATTTATTTTTAAGTAGGGCTTCTAATGAGAGAGTCCTGCACAGAGATAGGTATTCTGAATAGATCTTTATTACCATTGGGGTTTGCTGCAATAACAGTCACAAACATGATTTGTCTAGAATTGTTTCTCATTATTTTTGTTCCCAGTTTTAAAAAATCAGCTTTATAGAAATAATTTTCGTTTCTGAAAATCTCAGAATTTTTTCTGACTTAATATATTTCTTATTACTTAGTTTAAATTTGCATTTACCTATGCTAGGTTTTGTGATTGACATGTAATTTTTTATACATTACGTAGTACAGATCCACTAGCAAAATATCTGAGGTGCAGTACCACTGTATTTATGGGCTTCCTATGCTCAAATATACTCAGATTTCTGCCAAGTTATTAAGCACATCTTCAAAGGTTATAGATATATCTTAGTATAATGTTTTGCTAGGAAACAGCACAGTAATACATTGGAAAATTTCAAGTGTAGACTGAAGTTTGACTTTGATATCAGCATTAGCAGTTCTATTATATTTTCCCAATTTTGAAAATCATTGAATTTCTCTACTAGTTAACTCTAGATTGTTTGATCTATTTTTCTTGAGATTGCTTTCCTTTTCATTGATAGGAGATGCAAAACAATGACCTCTCTCTCTCTCTCTCTGTCACACACACACACACACACACACACACACACACACGTTGCAATTAAAGCATCAGATATCTATTTAAAACCTGTACTTTTTCTCACCCCATTTTATTGTAGTGACAGTTTTTCATGTCTATTCCCCAGTTTGCTAAATGCTTGTATTTAAAAAATAGTTATTTATTATTTAGTTTATGAGATTCACTTGGCTAAAGCCTACTGCAAGTAGCACTACCCATTTTTCTGCATATATTAATTTCCTTCTAATTTCTGTATGTCCACAGCAGCATAAGTCATTGTTTTATGGATATCATTGTTTGTCTGAATGGCTCATGAAAATAAGCAGCTTTGAACCTTTCAATTTTTAAGTTTATCTGAAATGCTGTTTCATTGGTGGTACTTGAATTCCTTGTCTGTTTTTTCATGTGTCATGTGCAGGACAACAAATGAGAAAGCATGAAAAGCTTATTTGTTAATGTGGCACACGGTGATTTAAGCAGTTTCATTCCAGGATATTCACCTCTCTGAAGAACTGGGGCACTAATTCTGCATAAAGTAACCTCAAGCCTGGAGTCCTGATTTCAGCGAAGTCCACCAGATCTAGTGAAGCTTACAGTCTCATTCAGCAGAACCTTACAGTGAATTAATTTCCTGTTTGATTAGCATGCACAGCAACAGTACAGGATAATCTGAAGTATTTCCCTTTGTTATAATGCATCATTTGCATTAAACTGATAACTTGTGTTCCTTTTAGGACATTCATTTCATTTTACAAGTCCATTTCATACTTGTTATTAGATCCCTGTCTGGGCGCATTGTTGGAGGTGTGTGGTGGTTCTTTACCCTGATCATAATCTCATCCTACACGGCTAACTTAGCTGCCTTCCTGACGGTTGAGAGGATGGTGTCTCCCATTGAAAGTGCAGAGGATCTTTCTAAGCAAACAGAAATTGCTTATGGGACACTAGATTCTGGCTCCACAAAAGAGTTTTTTAGGGTAAGAATTTATTCTTTTCTAGCTTTCTGTTTTGATCTTAAATAGTCATTCAGTCATCTAACTTTTTTCCCTAGGTTTTTTTAAAAGGTTTGTATGAAAATGTTATGTACACCTCTGCTATATCACAAAAGTAGGGGATTCCTGGTCTACATGGGCAAAAAGCCTATACCACTGTTTTTTTGTGTAAAGAAACTTGAAGATCTTGTTTAAAATAAATTCAAAGTGAAACATGGCTAAAGGCAGATATACTTATATAATATTCCACTGCAAGGAAAAAAGGAAGGTCTGAAAGTACAGAACAGCTTATTCTATTTGTTTGAGTAACATAGCGACAAAATATATTTATATTATATTTATACTATATTATAATATTTTAAAATATATTGTAATACAGTGGTGTCTCGGGGTATGTCTAGACTGCATCCCTCTGTCAGCAGAGGGATGTGGATTAGGCAGGTCGGCATTGCAAATGAGGCAGGGATTTAAATATCCCATGCCTAATTTGCATAAAAATGGCCACCGCGTTTTGCCAACTCAGCACTTTGTAGGCAAAAAGCGGCAGTCTAGAGGGGGATCTGTCGAGAAAGAAAGCCTTTTTCGACAGATCCCTTATGCCTCCTTCAAGGAGGTTTACAGGATCTGTCAAAAAAGGCTTTCTTTCTTGATAGATCCCCCTCTAGACTGCCGCTTTTTGCCAACAAAGTACTGAGTCGGCAATAAGCGGTGGCCATTTTTATGCAAATTAGGCATGGGATATTTAAATCCCAGCCTCATTTGCAATGTTGACCTGCCTAATCTGCATCCCTCTGCTGACAGAGGGATGCAGTCTAGACATACCCTTTAATACCATACTAACTTTTTGTTTCAGTACATATGATACAAATTTTGATACACTTTTTGTGTCCTCCCTCCAAAAGTTGGTCTCCCAACAGCCTTAAAATAACAGCTTCAAAGCTGGGCATCTCAGAAAATTCAACAGGATACTAGTTTTGTTCAGATGAGGAATATGTGTGCTGTGTTGGGTCTGTGCTTTCTTTGACATGGCTGTGCTTGTGAGGTGGCAGTGGGTTTGAAGAACTACTCTTTGAAGAAGTCACAGTGTTATTATCTTAATTTTTTAAATTAAGGTTCTCAGATAAGAATTTAATTGAATTTAGTATTAATATCCTACTGGAAGTGAAGGGGCAAATTCTAAAAACCAGCAGAAAGCCACATAAAACCATTTGTATATGAAGATATTTTCTCTCTGATCCTGGCAATAGAAAAATCACAGGGAGGGATTTTTCTTTGCGGCTTTTATCAGTTACATGGCATAATAGCAAAACTGTGTGAGGTCAGTAAGGATAGTATGAGTTTTCTCTGGATTTTCAGGTATCATTTGTAGTCCACGGTCAACCATATGTACTACCAGCTTGTTAATAGTCTGTGATCAGGGGCAGGATCACCTCTTCCTCGTGTGGGTGCTGAGGCGAGACTTAGCCCAGCCTTGCCACTAGGCCTTGGCCTTCTCAATAGCCCTGCTTCTTGTTCCTCTTTGCCGTCTGTCCTCCTCCCCCCAAAACTCCACTCTTTGCCTAGGCTGGAAGCCAGAACCAGGCTGTGTGCAGCACTAGCAAGCTGCTTGAAGCCAATAAAAGCCACACAGATAGGGGGACCAGGCTCCAGGGTCAGCAGAGCCATTGTGGGTGGCAGTGACTACAGGGGGCAAGGCCCAGGAGACTGAGCTGGAACAGGTCAATGTGGGCGGCTGTGGGGAGCCCCTGATTCTGGCAACATACTCTGGTGAGAGGAAGGACATAGGCTTGGCACTGCTTTCATTCTCCCCCTCTCCCCAGCCCCTAACCTAGGCTTTCTTCTCTGATATTACTGGAGCTGGGCACCCAGCCAGCAGCTGCCACTCCTTCCGTTCTGAATGGTCAGAGAATGGCAGAGAGTTGAGTGGCCAGAGAGGGTGGCTTCACCAGGGGTGTGGGTGAAAGCAAATGTCTGGGTGCCTATAGTCACACAGAAAAAAATGTCTGAACCAAAGCAACCCTCCCACCGTGTGCCACCACCCATGTCTGTGATAATACATTGTACTGCATACTGATAAGGGAAGATTTGAATAGTTTCCATGGAGATTTTTAAACTTTTAAGTTTTTAATTCTGTGTGTGCACCAGTGTAATCTTTGGGTGGGGCATATGTTTTTATCTTAATGTCACGGTTTTCATTTCTTTCTCTCCAGGGCAATAAACAGTACAGGTATAATTGTGCACAGTTAAAAGGTACCTCATAGCCCTTTCTAAGCAAGCACATACCATTCAAAAGGTGAAAACTTCACAGAGAAAACATATTGCAAGTAACAAAAGAACTTACACACATGCCAGTAAGCTCATACCATCAAATTCAGCTAGGGCTTTTGTCAGTCGTGCAAGTAAAATCCATTTCTTACTGGTATGGAGAGGGAGAGGCACCAACTAAAGGGGAGCATGTGATTCTCCATGTAATTCCTGTCCACTCCCCAGCCAAGGTTCTCCTCGCTCTCCCTGTCCCTCCCCATGATCCATCTTATTTTGCCTGGGGGTATGTGTGCTCTGTTCCCCCTGCCCTCCCACTGTGCCCCTGCCCTGCACACAGCCATGCCACAGAGGAGCTGTCAGCTTTCTGCTTCTTTCCCTGCTGCACTTCCCAGGACAGTCCTGTGGTTCAGGGCTCTCTTAGGAACTACAGCAAGGAAAAGAGAAGAACACCCAGCCCTGCCCTTCCATGGAACTGTGTCTCCATCTCTGTACAGCAGGGCAGGACTGGCAGAGTGGAGCTCGAGGTTACACTCCTTTCCCTGCTGGATGAGTGGGGAAAAGAACATGTCTGCACCTTTTCCGGGGGCTGTTCCACCCCCAGCCCTGCCCCTACTGCCATGTCCTGCTGTATACAGATAGAGACGCAGTTCTGTGGAAGGGTAGGGGTGGGGCTGGGTGCTATGCAGCTGCACTAGAGAGGAGGCAGGGGGCAGCTGGCTCCTCCTGTGTCATTCCATACTGGCTGTAAATATCTTGCTGCGATGGCATACTGGCACACACTGGCTTATTTGTATTGTCAACTGATAGGATTCAGTCCTTCAAATCACTCCCAACGGGTTTTGTGTGTGTAACCCACACACCTAGGCTATGTCTACACTCGCGGCTTCTTGCGCAAGAACATCTTGCGCAAGTGTTCTTGTGCAAGAAGTCTTGTGCAAGAAAACATCCACACTGCCATGTGCGAGCTGTGCTTTTGCGCAAGAGCGCCCATGGCAGTGTGGACGTTCTCTTGCACAAGAAAGCTCTGATGGCAATTTTAGACATAGGGCTTTCTTGCGCAAAAAATCCCTGCCGAGCGTCCACACTGCCCTCTTGCACAAGAGCCCCTGCGCAAGAGAGCTTACACCTGTTAAAAAAGAGCGTAGCTCTTGCGCAAGGAGCCCTCTCTTACCACACCGTACTGTAAATTTACTTGCGCAAGAGCGGGCGGGCAGTGTGAACGCTCTGCAGATTCTTGCACAAGAACGGCCGTACTTGCGCAAGAAGCCGCGAGTATAGACATAGCCCTAGTGTGGTTACTGAATACTGCAAGTGGCGCCTAGACCACTGCAACAGTTAAGATCAAGAGACCTCTACAGCATGGGCTGGGAGCCAGCTGGCTTTTAGCTCAGAGGATAGAGGCTCCCTATAGTCAGCTCCTGAGGTCCCAGGTTCAAATCTGCCTTGGTGGTGGTTACATGTGGTCACAGGTTCATAACAGCTATTAGTTCAGAACAAGCTGTGAATCAATGTGATAGAGGTTGGGCCTTTGATTTAGGAGCAGGTAATCAGCATTTGCCCTCCCCTCACAGCTTAGCTTCAGATGACTGGTTATCAGGATACCTCTAGTATCCTGAAATAGCTACCCCGTGTCTATACAAGCTGCTCGTTATTTCAAAATATTTTTTGAAATAACGGGCACGCTATTTCGCCATCCCAGTAAACCTCATTGCATGAGGGATAAGGGATGGCTCAAAATAGCACGTTATTTAGAAATTTGGCACTGTGTAGATGCGCCAGATTTCAAAATAAGCTATTTCAAAATAGTTTTGAAATAACATACACGATTTCTGTAGCTCCATTTGCGTATCTTATTTTGAGTTTAGGGTGCTGTGTAGACACACCCTTAGATATTTCCCAGGAAATCTAATGTACATGTATTGTTCCAAAAAGCTCATTTTTGTCTCTCACATTCTTCAGTATAGTTCTTTGATCATCCCTGCATGCTACTGATACATAGCCTTTGTATTTAATATGTAATTCAAAAAGATCTCTCAACGATATTGGAAGAAATTGCCATGACTGCTATCCTTATAAGGTTAGATTATACAGGCTGGGAGGGCGGCAGATCTATTGATTAGTTTTGGGAGTCAGAAGACATACATTCTGTTTTTTATTCTGCTGCTAATTAGCGTGTCTCCTTTTGGAAGTAAATTAGACATTTGTTACCTTGGTTTCCCTGTCAGTAAAATGGGGATAGTAAATTTTTGTAAAACACTTTGGGACCCAGGATGAAAGATGATGTTATATTTAAAAATTATGCATTGTAGATTTTATTTTAAACAATTTACCAAGAAGAGTTTTCAGAATGGTTCTTCTTCATCTTCATCTGTAATAAAATGTGTCAGTTTATTATTTACCTTACAAAGGAGAGAAAACGATAGCACCCTGTGCTGCATAGTACATATATGAGACTCAATTCTTACTCCAAAAGCTTACAGTCTAAGTAGGCAGACTATACAAATTCTCACATATATACCCCCAGTGACCCAGAGGATGGAGTAAATATCAAAGCAGTGCAGTATTTTCACTCTTATGAATTTCTGCTGCAGCTAGCTGAAAAATTGAAAAACAGTTCTTTGCTTGTTCATGTTCACTCAGTTGTAGGTGTGTGTGTGCAGTTTGCAAGCATAGTTGCTGGAAGTTTTTCCCTCAGTGGTGTCTGTCAGGTAGACTCTGGTGCCCCCTGGTGCTATGCACCTGTATAAAGAACCCAGCGAATCTTTCTTACTGCCTGTGATGATCACTGACTGGAACTGCTCCCAGTGCTAGAGCAAGCTGTTCTCAATTGGCTTTGTTTCTTTCATTTTATCTGAATATTTGTAGTTATTGTGTGTAATTGATAGTTAGACAGTCTAGTTGACCCTTCTTCATCAGTTAGCAGTGGTCTGTCCACTCCCAGGGCCAAGGCATGCCTGGTCACTGGGCTTTCAGTTAGGGATGTGAAGGACTAGTTAACTAGTTGCTTCCCCCCCTCCACCACTGCCTCTGTCAGGTATAGGCAGCAAGGGGGAGTGGGGGAGAAGAAGGGGTACTTCAAAGTGGCACGGCCTCTTGAAGCCTGAGGCCAGACCCCAGGCTCCACGTGGCGCTGCTGCTTTGAAAAGCTGCATGTAGCCCGGGGCCAGCTGGGGTGTCCCCAGGCTGCACACAGCATTTCAAAGTGGCAGCGCTGCGTGGAGCCCAGGATCAGCTGAGGACTCCCCAACTCACCCCAGGCTCTGTGCGGCACTGCAGCTTTGAAATGCCATGGGGGAGCCCGGCATCAGGCTCCTCACGGTGTTTCAAAGTGGCAGTGCCGCACGGAGCCTGGCGTCAGCTGGGGAGTCCCCAGTTGACCCCGGGCTCCATGTGGTGCTTTTGCCTTTGAAGTGTAGAAACAGCTCTAGGACTGTTGCTACACTTCAAAGGTGGAGGCGCCCTATCGACTAATTGAATGGTCGATGCAAAAATGCATCGACTATTCTATTAGTCAGTTACCCGATACTTAACTTCCTAACTTTAAGTCCTCTACTTCCTGCAACAAGGCTGTGCCTTTGAGTGACCCACCATCTGTTTAAAGTGCTTGGGTGAGGCTAACATCAGAAATTGCTCTCTAATCTGCTGTGATTTCTAACCTCCTATGAAGAAGAACATGGGGTCTACGCTATAATTCCAAGTGATGGAAGCAGCTCATACTAACACTCCTCCAGGGGCTCTGGTGGTCTCTGTGGCTAATGAAATGGAAAGGCTTTTAAGATGCAACACCTAAAGCAAAGGACTCCAAGAAGTGGGACCTTTTCAATAGAAAGGTTTATTTTACTGGATGGTTACAGCTTCGTGTTCAACTAGAATCATAGAACACTAGAACTGGAAGGAACCTTGAGAGGTCATCGGGTACAGTCCCCTGCCCTCACAGCAGGACCAAACACCATCTAGATTATCCCTGATAGATGTCTATCTAACCTGCTCTTAAATATCTCCAGTGATGGAGATTCCGCAGTCTCCCTCCATGTTGAACTTCGACTCACAGCAGTGAGTGTGGAAGATCAGCTGGACTACAAACGTACAGCAGTCATGAAACCATTAGTGTACAGAGGTCAGCCTTAGCAGCAGCAGCCACAGCAAAAACATGCATCAACTGGACACAATGTGAGTTTATGGATCCAAGAAAGAGTATGCTACTAGGAATATGTAGGTGAAACCATAGTCATAATAGAAAAGTGACAGATAGGCTTTTCTGTTTTTCTCTGGGTTGTGGCCTCAAACAATGGGCAAAACATGAATAAAGCAGTGTGTGACAGTGGTTTCCCATAAATGTACTGATTTGTATGATAAGTTCTTCTACATTAGAATAAGAATCTGGACAGAGCTGTGGGGACAGCTGACAAGGACTGTAGCCCCTTAATAGGATTTGTGCTGTACTTCATCTCTTATCTGTCAAGTGTAGAATTCTGTCTTATTCCACTGAGTATGGTGATGCAGTGGAATTCCACCTTCTGTGTGCTGGAGTGACTCCATGAACACAGCACTTCCATGTTCATAGTTTCACCAAAATCCAGGGAGATATCAGTCTTCATTATGCCCCATTGAGTAGCCACACATAAGGGTATTGTGTAATAGCCTGAGGCCCTTCCCTGATTTCTCCAAGCTGGTCAGTGGATCTGATGTCACATTAGTCAAGAGACATAACTGAGCTGCCTTGGAGAACAAAATCATTTCTGTCATCCATGAGTGCAAAAAAGAAATCATGATAAACCAGGTCTACCTCAGGACAGCATCAGAGGAATAGAGACATAAAGCAGCATGTAAGGTTAACATTCACTTTGAATAGTCCATGGAGCTTTTGCAGTTTTCATGATTTCCACCTATTCAAATGTTCATTGAAAGCAAAAGGGACACAAATATATTCAAAGCCAGTTCATCACGGATATGTTTGGTGATACATGCCCACTCTTTTTAATCAGTTATGTGCACAACTGAAGCACAAACTAAATTGGATGTTTTGGATGTTTTCATTTCCCTTATTTGTGAAGGTGTTTATTACTGAGTGTAAAGAAGAAATTATCTAGAAAAGAAAATGGAATGCCCACAGCAATAATAATAACAATAATAATTTACAATCTAATCAGCTAAACAGCTGTATAAGGCCTTATTTAAAAGGGGTTTTTTTTATACCTGCTGTTGTTTCGGTCAACTCTGTGCCAAAATGAGGACCAATGATTCAGACAGTCCATCACACCTGGCAGTTACTATCATTTAAAGGACATATTCTTTCTATTCTGGTACCCAGAACAAAATAGCAAATAGAATTTGTTGCATAGTAATCTCTTAAACTTGGAAGGAAATGCAGAAATGCGGATCAGGGAATGTGTCTGTTTATGCACAACCACAAGGTGTTTTGATTCTTAGGGCATTCTCTATTTTACATTTACTCTTTTACACTGCCCTTATCACAATAGGATATGAACATCTTACAAAAAGCTGTAGATTCCAAAAATCTGAGATAAGAAATGTTTTCTAAGGCCTCTTGAAATAGCAGTGAAGGCTATTTTAAGTGGCACATGCATTTCCAGGGCTAGTCCTAGATGGCCATGTCAGAGAATCAGAGGGCATGAGGCACTCCCTTGTTTTCCTGCATGAACTACTTTTACCATAGTTTGCAACTTGAGAAGGGAAGTAGGCTCTGAAGAGCAAGAAGGCATGGGATGAGGCAGGGACTGGATGGAGCCTTATTCTGCATATCAGTGCTGAAATACACTGTGCTAGTAATAGGCTGGGTGCAGTTTACTTTCTCTTCAGAGCAGAGAGGAGATTAGGAGACAGATTTGGGACTCTCTCAGACTGGGTTGGGCACACAACTACATGTACCCCAATGAATCCAGAAAATGTCAATGATCAATAATACTTCTATATTTTCTTTTCTGTGGTTAACAGAAAAATCAAGTGAAAAAAGAAAGTGTCCAATTCACCTTTAGAAGGGAAATATAGATCACCAGATCTTTGAGCTACCCACCCTTTGCTAGAAAGAGCAGGCGAAGGTTCACATCCCAGTTCAAGAAGAAGACAGAAGTAAATAAAATGTTAGATGAAAAGAGTGCCAATCTCATCTGTGTCTTAGAATAATGGTTTGTTTAGTTAAGCTGGTTTGGTTTGGTTTTGTTAATGTTGGGCAGAGGAAATAAAAAGAAGTTTTAGCTGAAATAAAAAGGAAAAAGGAGGATGTGGGGCAATGTCATGGCTGAGGTGCTTAGGTATTTGCACTTTATTAATCACTAGTGAAGGAAAAAATCTGACCTTTCTTTGGATTGGAATAGTCAACATGTCCCATTTTGAACTGTGCTCCCTTGTATTGCAAGGTTGTTACACCTGCATAAAATGCAGAGAGAGACAATTTATCCCAATGTAGAAGTGCATATTTTATAACAGAAATAAATACAAAGTAGTGTATTTCTTCAGGGAAAATGTCTTGTCTCGAGAGTTATCGTTGCTTTCAGATATGGTTTCCCATTTATGTTTTTTTTCCTTCATATTATCCAAATACTTTTTAGCAGCTAGCCTTGTGTTCCCAAAGTTAATGCTTATCTAATTAATATTTCACATGTAAATGAACTTCCAGACATCTTTTCCTACAGTATTTCAGCTGTTATTAAGGAGAGTTTGTGTCTGATTTAGGAGGTAAATGTTTGCATACATGAGTTGTAAGTGATGTCACAGTTTTCCTAGCCAAAGTGCATTGTGCTGTGGCTTACATTTCATAATTAGCTTTGCTGTGTACAGGGAATTATTAGAATTACTGATATGGAAATCAATTAATATGGTGATCAAAACCACTGGGACAAAATAGTTCCTATATTAACCATGCTGAAGTATTCTGCATGCAAGAATCAAGCCATCTACTTATAAGAATAATTTTGGGGCAAACCGCATGTAGTATGATAATCAGTCAAGTTCATTGTCATGTAATAAACAAGTTAAGCTGATCTGAATATGATCGCGTCATGTAGTGTGTATAAAGTATAATATCTGTGCCATTCATGTGTGAGTCAACATGACAGGAAAAAGACACTTTTCTGCAAATGAAAAACACCAGCCTCTGCAGTCCTATGATCATTTTCCAATGATCAGCCAAAGAACTGTAGTTCAGAAATTGAACATTCCACAACCAACATTGTCTAAGATTCTCAAAGTCAGGAGAGCATCATACAAAACAAAGGAGACAGAAAAAGAATGTGGTCAGTAAAGGCACCTATGGTTAAGGTGTTGCTTACAAAATGGAACAGAAATGCCTTCTTAACCGGGGTGTCGATGGTGCAGAAAGTGGAAGACCTGGAGGCGCTGGCTGTTCCTGACTGCAAGGCCAGCACTGGCCAGTAACTAAGAGGGGATTGCTTTTAAGAAAATGCAGTAGAAGACACAGACATTAGGCCATGTGAAGAATGGTTAGAAGATGAGTGGATCGAAATGAGACATAACTTCACTGAAAGAGACATAATGATAATGTAGGCGAACGTGCAATTTACATTCAAGCCTGGCCTGATGGCACACACAGCTTTAAATCTGATGAAAAAGTGTAGGGGAGTGGGTGGCTAAAGAATTACTGCTCTGTTCATCTGTAAAGGGATCTTTTCATCATCAGGAAAAGTCATGGTGCTATATATGAACTCATGATATTATAAACATTTTCCAGTTCTCTATGCTGCCATTTTATCTGCCTGGATTATGTGACTGAAGGACTGGGATTAAAAATTTGGCCATGAAAGGCTACTTGTATATAACTGCACAGTCCATGTCATGAAAGATGTGGCACTGAGGAATAGCCTTCTTGAATTCCTACCAAAAACTATAACTTCTATCCTTCTACCATGTGATCCAGAATGATCAGAACTGCCAAGGAGTACTTTCACAAGCAAAAAGCTCACACCGTATTGCACCACATTGATGATGAGAACAACAAAGCTACCACTGTAGAAATTGCAGAGAAGATCACTCTTCTTAATGCCATTCTGCAAATGCCCAATTTGACATCGATGCTTTAACAATCCAGAGTTGCTAGGGAAAAAAAAGGTCTGGTCACAGCACCCATCAAAGGAGCAATTGTTACTGAGCCACCGAAAAAACCTCAATGCACATGAATTTGAAGAGTGGCTAGAAATCAATGGCAATGCTTTTGTTATGCAACATGTTTCTAATGATGACATTATGACTGAGATCAGACACCAATTGAAAGTGAAACCTGAAAACACTGGAGAGGTGGACTCTGATGATAGCAAGGTAATTGCCACATCCTTGATCCACATGAAGGATACTATGAAAACTTTGACACACAGCCTTTTGTACAAGGGTTTCAATCATTATAGCCTCCTACATCACCTTGAAAAGGGTGCTGTGGATCAGGCAATGATCCAAGGAACACTGGGCAAGTTCATAATCAAACAGTGACTGCACCACTGACTTGTGCATTCGCAATGCCAGACTCTGGTGACGGATGGTGACACTCCAAAGTAATGTCAGTCAATACTGTTAATCAGTCACTTTGTTAGTTTAGATTTATATTTATGCTATAAAAGTCAATGTAGTGTATTTTCATATGTTACATTTGTTGCAGTTCATTTGAATAGTTTAAAAAAATTCTATCTTTGGATCTTAAACTTAAGGCTCAATGAAAGGGGGAGGCATAGGGGTCAACTGTGCTGGGGACCAGTGATTCAAAAGAGCTCAGAGCTCCCAGCCGCTGCGGCTGCTACTGCATCAGTGTCAGCACCTTGACCCCTGGGCCCTTTAAACTGCCACCGAAGTGTGGCACACTCCAGGCAGCGCTGACGGCTAAGGGAATACACCGTGGGACAGGCCGTGCTAAGGACTGGCTGCCCCCTTTTGCTGAAAACTCTGCCCCTTCCAGGAGCGTGGATCCACCCCCCACACATACACACACCTTGCTCTCCAGCAAGGATGTTGGCTCCCCTGCCTAACTTATGCTTTGTCTAAAGTTGTAACATACTATACCATAATAATAATTGCCTTGAATAAAGGACCAGCTAAATAATTGGGTGATGAGGATGAGAATAATAGCGTGTTGCTCAGTTAGAATATTAGTATGGTTTTAGTCCATGTTGAATACATTTTAAGTCTACAGAATTTATTTAGTGTAGTTGAGACATTTCTCTATTGAATAAAAAAATTGGCTATTTAAAACATAAAAGTCAATTTCATTCATAGAATCAGCTTGTAAGAATCAATGACTTACAAGAAATCGTCTGAGATGGATGTGATTCATATAAAAGGAGTGTACTGTACCATATCTGTGTATTCCTGTAGTGAGGCGGAGTGGCCGCCCACTGATCCAGAGGGGGAGGAGCCCCTCCGTAAGCCCTCTTGGGCCGAGCCTGACCCCATCCCCCCCCTCACATGATCGGAAGTCAGGAGGCATGGCCAGAGCTATAAAAAGCCAGCCAGGAGCTCAGATAGGGCAGAGCCAGCAGAAGAACCAGACATCTCCCCTGTGCTCCCGGGCTGGGAGGCTTAGAACTGGCCAGGGCCACCGTGCCTGCAGAAGCCTGAGGGCTGTCCTGGACCCCCATGTCTGCAGGAGGCTGAGGATTAACCTAGACCACCCTGCCTTCAGGAGACTGAGGACTGACTGGGACCACCGGGACCCCTGCTGGAGCTACTGATTCCCAACACCCCAGCGAACCTGCAGAGAACCAGGTATGCATGGAAGGGAAGAACAGAAGTAGCCCAGAGATAGCTGACCACAATTTGGCTGAGCCAGAACCAGGGTCAGCGTGTTGCGGTCTGGATCCCTGCTGACCCAGCAGCAGACCACTCTGCTGCTGTTAGGGCCCTGGGCTGGGATGCAGTAGAGTGGGTGGGCCTGCATCCCCCCTGCCACTCTATTGCCAGGTGGCAGTCTCCCCTCTCCGCCACTTCAGGCCAACCGCCTTAGATTTCTGGATCTCCACCCGAACAAGGAGACCCAGCCATTTGACTGTTATGAACTACTAGTTATATAGACTAACTACGGTTGGTCTATAGCCCCGCCCTGAACCAGGCACCTTTCTGACTGTTTGTTTTGCTTCCCCGCCCTGAACCGGAGCTGGGGCTACTGAACTCCATGACTGTTTGTCTGCTAGCTCACCCATGCCTCTTATTTCAGAGACTGACCTTGATCTGGCCTGGGACCTAGGTCTAAAGAGGCTCTGTGAACTTAGGCGGAGTGGCCACCCACTGGCCCAGATGGGGAAGAGACCCTCCATGAGCACTGATTGGCTACAATTCCCTACATCCATACTTGCATTTCCTCTCACTATATAATCATACATTTCCAAAGATTTCATCTAGAATAATTAAAATAAAAATAAAATAAGAACTAGTTGGTATTTTCCCTGTTATATCAGTATTTGATTGTTCATAAATTAGCAAGATTCAGTTATTATGCTACTTTACCATCTGTAGGTAGCAATAGCAATTGCTATCCTTTTTTTTTTAACCTGGAAGGTCAAAAACATTATTGTACAAACCATATTCCAAAGCTGAAGTTCTGCTTCATGTAATATCAGATCACATTTTAGCACAGTTTTGGTAGACTATGGAGTTATTTCGGTAAATGACATACTAATGACATCATCCCATTTTAAGAAGAAAATGGAAAAGTTATCTGATGCCTCATAAAATGAATAGATAGTTAATTAATTTGATAAAGTGCTGCATAATTGAATTTCTTATTATCTTTGGGAAAGAGCCCTGTTTAATTAAGGCAATATTTTACATGTAAATGATAGGTGGACTTAGCAAAAATAAAAATTTTGAGGATGATATCCATGGTATTTCAAAGGCATTTTTACCTTATGGGAGATTTTCAGTTCACATTTTTTAATACATGAAGAAATAATCAGATGCAAAGGAGTACACACATATATATATATTATAGCTTTGTCTGTGATGTATCAATGGCATTGACCATAGCATCAGAGGTACCTTTTATAGTTAGATTAAAATATTTCATACATTCACCAAGACATAATGCTATACTACAGCAGTGAACTATAATAATAGGAAAGATTCTTGGTGATTTGTTTCATCAGTTTTATTCTTTGTTGTCTATTAATGTAGCAGTTCTTCAGTGGGTTCATTCTTCAGATCATTTTGTAAATGAGATCCTTTTATGGTGCTTCTGACCAATTCCTGATGGCTCTTTAGTCGTATTAGGAAGTACTGTAGTAAATACTGGATCTATCCCTAATGAGTGAGTAAATACCCAGTTTGTCCTCTAACTACCCAAAATTCATATTCCTCCTTGCAAAATGTTTTGGTCTGTCTCCACTAAATGCTGTTATGTTCTTCCAAGTACAATTTAATTCACTGATTTGATTCACATTTTTGTATGAATAAAACATGTCTTTGCAACAGCAGAAGTCAAATTTAAATAAGATGCTTTTCTTCCTTTTTAAAATGTATTTGATATGAGAATGTACACGTGATTTTATACATATAAGTAAGATATGCATGTATATATTTAATTTCAAATTACATTAAGAGAAGGTTAAGGCTGAATACATGCCAAAAGTCAGGAAATGCCAGCAATAAAATTGCCTTTAATTTGGTCCTATTGTACAACATGTGCATTATTCTACAATCATAGACATTTTCTACAAACCTTCATGCACATGTCTAGCCAATAGCAATACAGAGAAACATACAGTGGAAATTAAAAGTACAGCAGGCTTCACGGGCCTGAAAGATAGCCTTGTCTAAGTCCTGGCAGCTGTCTTTTGATCTGCAAGGTTTATAAACTTGGAATGAGCTGTAAACCACCAAGCAAGAATCTGAGAGAATTTTTCATAATGTTAGTTTAAATTAGTATTTATATTTCCTCCACAGGCACCATTCCCTCATTCACTGTAATTCTTGAATATACTTTTGGACCCACTAGAGTCAGTGGAAGACAATGAGGCCATAGAACATAAATGGCTTTCATGATATATGTTGGTCTGGCATAAATTGTAAGCTCTCAAAGGTGGGGGACTCACAAAGAATGAAATCTTGGAAACTATTACAAAATGTTATGAATACTTTTTAACTTATTTGCTTTATTTTTAATACCAATGAGCATTTGATGCTTTATTTAAAGCAGAAATATAATGCTAAGATACATAGCAGGGAAAGAACTCCAATGTGGTTTATATTTATGATATCTATTCATTTCATCTGGTCTCTGATATACAAATTATTTGGACAGAAAAGCTGAAAAAATACACCTGGAGTTTCTGCATCCCTGGTAATCAATTTTTATATCAGTTCTCTTAAAGGAAAGCTAAGTGCATGGTAGGATGTAACCGCCCCATTGACTTCAGTGAGGCCATGATCTCATGCAAATTGTTACCTGTGGGGAAGTGCTTATAATGCACTTCATTAAAGTACAATTTTAGCATATTTGTACTTACAAGGGACAGTAATAATTCATTTCCTTATAGGTAATTTGGCACTATAAAAGAAAATGCTTTTTGGTTTAATAGCAAGTTACAACTCTTATAATAACTGAGTTATATGCAGCATAATTCTAAATTTGGTGATAGCAGATTGTCTGTTTAGTGCAATTCTGTATTTACTTCTGTTTTAAATATGTCCCTGTACTGTTGAGCCTCTTTCTGCCATCCTTACCCAATAAAGTAGCCGCACTGATTGCTCGCATGAAGGAAAGTGGTTGGTTGTGGCCATTAATCAGCCAAGAATAAGACCTAGATCAAATTTCCGAAACATGTATATGATATTTTGAAAACTGTCACAGTTTGGAAAAACTGATTTAATGAACAACCTCACTTTGTTTTGAAGATTTCTGAATGGTTTGGTGTGAGCCATTTCCTTAAATAAGTGATATAAAACAAGTCTAAATATCATCACTGGAGTACTGCCTCTAAAAAAAAAAGCTCTTCATTGAGCTATGTTTGTTCTTTGCTCAAAATCTTTGGGACTGCCTTGCTCCTTGGGCAGTAATTTCCACCAATGCAAAGTGGGGTGTGAAATGCAACCCAGTCCAAATTCTTCACTCACTTGCACCAGGGGAAGTAAATCAGAGCCATTTCG